>NW_021025962.1:433777-454994 GCF_004153795.1 Camellia sinensis
CGGGCGAGCGGGGGTGCTCACGAAGTGACCTTCCGCAATCGTACCCAAGTTCCCGAGCCGAGGCAACTTTGGTGATGACGGACATGTGGCCTTAGGCAACGAGTCAGGGTTTCCTAAATTTTCCAAAATAAAATATTTAGGTGGCGACTCTGTATCTGGCAAAGCAGTCCATGTTTGGCACTTCTTTCAAAAATCTGTTTTCTCAAAACGATTTGCCGGATTTGGACTCTTTGGTTCAGACTTAGAACCGTGACAATTTGAGAGTCCTGAGCTGTAGTGACCCCAAATGAACAGAACGGGAGCTCACCCTCCCGGGGCGTTCGGGGACATCTACAAACCCCATCATCATTTTCCTGAAAGAAAGAATCTTGCCGATCAACAAGAAAGATGCAAACAAAGTCCGAGTGAAGTCTGAGCGATTTTGGCTCTCTCCATCTGGCGGCCTATATAAAAAGTCCTTACTGGCCTATACCTGAAGTGCATCCATCCGAGCAAAGTCGACGCTTTTTTGTTTGAAATCCATGAAGGAATGTGCGGAAGCCACATTAGATCCGTGGCTTACCACGCTATTTCACAGGGGTATTGGTGGCCATACATGCAAGCTAACGCACAGAAGTATGTGAGAAAATACCAGAAGTGCCAAAAGTTCGTTCATCAAATTCATCAGCCGGCAAGAGAACTCCTCCCTCTTACAAGCCCTTGGCCATTCGCATGTGGGGCCTCGACATAGTGAGACCACTCCCAACTGTGCCAAGCAACTTCAAGTTCTTCATAGTAGCGACAGACTACTTCACCAAATGGGTTAAAGCTGAGCCCCTAGAAACAATCAAAGAAAAGGACCTGAAGAGGTTTGTCTGACAGAATATGATAACGCGGTTTGGAGTCCCCAAGGCTTTGATCTCCAACAATGGCACCCAATTTGATAAAAGGATGTTCAGAGGATTCTGTGAAGAGTTGAAGATAGAATTCTATAACTCAACATCAGCCTATCCTCAATCGAACGGCCAAGCTGAAGCGTCAAACAAGACCATTCTAGATGGGCTGAAGAAAAGATTGGAGAAGGCTAAACAAAAATGGACTGAGGAGCTTCCGAATGTCCTTTGGGCCTACCGAACCACTCCGAGACGTTCGACCGGGAAGATGCCTTTCATTTTAGCATATGGCATGGAGGCGATCATTCCACTGGAGATTGGCATGCCCACCATCCGTAGTGAAAACTTTGAGCCGGACTTAAATGCAGAAGCCATCGCCCTAGAGTTGGACCTAGCAACAGAACGTCGAGAAAAGGCACTGATCCATGTCACAGCATACCAATAAGAATTGTCCAAGAAATATAATAAAACAGTTCACCCCAGACAATTCAAGGTTAGGGATTAGGTTCTGTGGAAGGTGATGGGCAACACTCTAGTGCCAGGCGAAGGAAAGCTAAGGGCAAATTGGGAAGGACCTTACAGGATAAACGGTCTGGCAGGCAAAAGGGCATACCACCTAGAGGATTTGGATGGCAAAGCCATACCTCGGCTGTGGAACATGGCCAATTTGAAATTGTATTATTTTTAGTTTGAACTTTCAATGTAATTTTTGTGGAAGGCAGTCATACCCCACCATTCTTCAATGTAATTCTTTCAGTTGCATTAAGGATTTATGAAATGTGTATATAAAGGAAATGAATTCAAATTCTGTACTTAGAAATTTTGTCGTGATTTGTGAACTTCTGTAGACCGGGGGCAACTGTCTCCTAGCCGAGGTGATTTTGCCCGGCTAAAAGAGTTGATGGATTGTTCAACTCCCAGCTTTTAGCCTAGTAGATTTTTCCTGTTCAACTCCCAACTTTTAGCTAAGGAGATTTTGCCTGGCTAAAAGAGTTAATGAATTGTTCAACTCCTAGCTTTTAGCCGAGGAGATTTTGCCCTGCTAAAAGAGTCGATGAATTATTCAACTCCCAGCTTTTAGCTGAGAAGATTTTACCCGGCTAAAAGAGTAGATGAATTTTCCAACTCCCAGCTTTTAGCCGGGGAGATTTTGCCCTGCTAAAAGAGTTAATGAATTGTTCAACTCTCAGCTTTTAGCCAAGGAAATTTTGCCCGGCTAAAAGAGCTGAGGAATTGTTCAACTTCTGACTTTTAGCCGAGGTTAATTTACCTGGCTAAAGGAGTTGATGAATTGCTCAACTCTCAATTTTTAGCTGAGATGATTTTGCCCGGCTAAAAGAGTTAATGAATTGTTCAACTATCAACTTTTAGCCGAGGAGATTTTTCCCGGCTAAAAAAGTTGATGAATGGTTCAACCCCCAACTCTTAGTCAAGACGATTTTTGCCCGGCTGTAAGAGTTGAACTGTTCAACTCCGACCATTTAGCCGAGATAATTATGCTCGGCTTAAGTAGTCGGAGCTTTGTTCAATAATATTATGCGGTTGCGAAAAAGAAACATGCATTGCAGAGTTACAAATGACAAAGTAGAAATTTTCATTGACTGAAAATTCAAGTACAAAGTTGGGACAAGTAGCTCGGTTACAAAAGTTCAAAACAATGAAGGCAGAAAATACAAAGCTAAACTAGGGGAGAGAGGAGAGATCAACAAGGGCATCTCCAACTCCAGCAGTGGTGTCTTCCAGATCAACCATGGCGGCCGCATCATCGCACTCTTTTTGGCCGGCCTCATTTTGACCGCCCTTTTTCTTGGTCCCTTCTGTTGCATCTACCTCTTCTTGTAAAGAGTTGAAGATCTCATTAGCATAAGGCACCACATAGACTAGAAGGAAAGCGGGGGAAGGAGAGGTGAACACCTCGGTTTCAGATCCATGGCCAAGTTTCTCATAAGATGCCTTCCAACCAGACTTGGAGAAGATGTCCTTGGTGGCTTCAACTTACTTTGTGTAGCTCTCCCCGGCCTCCTTGAAGCTGAGATTATTGGCCTCATCTACGGCTTTTTGCCTCAACTTTTTTAGCTTCTCCAGCTTGGCTTGCAAGGTGTCTCTCTCTTTCACGGCCCTACCGAGCTGGCCAAGGAGCCTTGCGTTGTCAGCGTTTGTGATTTTGACCGAAGCCTTAGCTCGACCCAACTCAGTCGAGACGTTCTTGCTAGTAGTGTTCAGCTCGGTCACTTTCTGCCATAAGCTGGTAACGTGGTCCATGACGAGGTGTGTTTTTTGGATAGACTGTAAGAAATTAGGAAGGTTAGCCGAAGCAAGAAATCAACCGAACAAACACTTTGGAAAAAATTTGAAGTGCTTACCCTATTCATTGACTTTAACGCGAACTTAACCATCTGGGTGTCTGGTACATGCTCGGTGCCGATCATGTCTTCTGGGAGAAGTAGGAACTTGGAGAGATCGAAAGCAATGAGGTGCTCCCTGTCTCCTTTCATAGAAGCGTTAGCCAGGATGGGGTTTTCCCGGTATTTCAGCTTCGGTTGCCAGGCAAGAACCGGTTCAACTTCGGTTGCCGCATGCTCGGCGTTGAGCTCAGACTCTAGTTCAACTGAAGGATTAGCCGAGCGGGCCCTCTTGCCAGCCTGGCACGACTCGGCGTTATGATCAACCGTTGAAGCCAACGCAATCACGGTCCCTAAGCTCTGATTGGTCGTTGGTGTAGGAGGTGGGTTGCTCGATAGCTCAATGGAAGTGGCAGTGATAAGGTTCTTAATTCGGCTCCTCTTTGCCATTTCTTGCTTCTCAATCAAGCAGATTAGGGGCACGTCTAGCAGAGTTGGGTCAGGTAGAAGAGAAGGTGCCCGAAGGAAGTCAATAACTTTGCTCTTGAGGGGAGCTAAATAGTGGTAGCTCAGTACGTAACCGAGGAGATTGTGGCAACCTTAGTGCCGATATCTTAGCATGGCCCCAATCGCCTCTTCGTTCGGGTAGAGATAATTGGCTTATAACTCTTCGATAGCTGCAAAAAGAAGGTAATTAGCTCAACACAATTAATAATGATAAAATTAATTAATCAGGAGGCTCGACTTACAAGAAGAACCGAAGTCCTTGCTGATGTACCAACCAGGCCCGTCAGTTGTTTCATAATTACCGGTCACCTAGAAAAAATCATCGTCGTGCATGTCCTTGTCCAACGTGCCGGTCACTAATCGCTCTCTACCCGATCTTATTTTCAAGTAATAATTACAACCATCTTTCATTCAATCGAGCATGTATTGACCCAGGATCTCAGCCAATCCTAACTATAACCCTAGCCGATTGTTCAGCTCGACCACTCCATTTATGATCTTGTAAGTGTTGGTAGATACTTGTGTAGGAGCCAACCTGATACGTCTCAAAAATTCACACATTAAGGGCTGCATCGGGAAGTGCAGCCTTCCTTCAACTATACTTAGTACGGTGAAGGGGTAGGATTCTAACCTACCCCATAGATTTATGTCCTCCGTGCCGAGCTCCAAATGTACGTCGGCTGGGACGCCATACTCCTCCCAAAACGCAGCCAGTGCACCCGACGTGCTTACAAGGAACCAATAGCGCCCCATGAGAGATTGGTTTGGTTAGCCCGGCAAAATTGAGTTGGCAAAGTTGTGCAGGTGGCTGCTGGGTCTTTGCGAGCCCTGGTGTTGGTGTGGTAGCACGGTCGCGCATATAAGCTTGATTTGCAGCTCGGTCTATGGTTTGACGGATCCTAGCTCGGTAGTACGAGCAGGCCAGATATTAGCCTCGTCGTACAACCTTATATGCTTGATAGCCCGATTTTCTACTCCAACTTCGTAAACAACAAATTTGCCCAATCGATTTGTGTTTTCATATCAAAAAGACACTTTAAGCCTGGCCAGGCCTAGATCCACACATGTTCATCACATGCGATAATGAACAGTGTGGGAAACAAGGGGCCTAGGAGTGTTTCGACGATAAAAGCTGTGCAAAACCCTAACCTATTTCAATTTTGGATAGTGTTTGAGTGTTTTAATCTTTCTCAATGGATGGATGTGTGAGTTAAAGTTCAAGAACATGAAGAACACGAATAAAAAGAAAATGTCATAGGGGAATATGAAGAACTCATCGAATGAGAGCCTTGATAGACGTCCCAATCGGAAGGGAGTATTCCGACGATGGTGACAAAACTGAATCCACTTGGAAGAATGCTCCGATTCGAGTGCAGTGAATGGAAAATCAAGGTTGGGTGCTCTGGCTTGCTGGGTCGCTTGTAGAGAAGATGATAAATAGTGAAAGTGAGGGGTTTTAGTTTTGAAGGTCATACATATGGAATGAGAGAAGGCACCAAGATTTGAATCTGAAGAGACGGTGTGGGACAGTTGGATTGGTAGTAAGGGGCCAATGGAAGAATGACACGCGTCTATGATGAGACTGGTGTTAGTCATGAAAAGACAGATTGGAAAGCTGAATCACTAACCGGGTAGGTTGTGTTACCAAGCATGAGGATTAGCACGGTAGGAGACTACGAGCCGATTCAGAATGGTGGATGACCGAGCAAGGAAACAAGCTCAGTCTGTAAGTGTAATCGCGGTCACGCTAGCGTGGACGGAATTGAGGGGCAATTGAGAGGGAGATTTAAGATCTGAAATGGGCCGAGCTAGTTTGAGCCTTAGTCAAGGTTTTTACTCGAACAAAATGAGGCTACGTGCTACACTGGGGTCTGAGCACGGTCGGGCGTTAGACACCCGTTGGACCGAAGCCACAGCCCGATCAAGTTAGCGGTAAGTTGAGATGCTAGCCCGGTTTGAGGATGTGCATTTCTAGAGGATGGAGTTCGTCCTCAGAAGGCCAAATTCGATCGAGCAGGAGCTCGCTGTGGATTATGGAGCTCAATTGGGCCTGCAAAAAAGTTTGTTCGATGGGACCGAGCAAGTAGCGTGGCCCTAAAGGAGGATTATGGTACTACGTTTGGTATAGCTCGGTGGGGTGTGCTACGTGGCATAATTTGATTGTTGGAAGGAGATTCTACCGTCCGTACGCGTCAATACCGTTAAGTGGTATTGACATTCGGTGTTTGGCAGTATTTGCTCTTACACGTGGAAGAAGATAATAGGGGAACATATCCACGAGCTAGGAGGAGGACACACAGAGAGGAGTGCGCCAAAACTATATAAACGGTGCTGCTTATCCATGCATAGGTCTGGAATATGGGATAAGGGGGTGAAATGACTATTTTGACTCTCTACTATTTAATTATGTATTATATTTAGTAAAATTCAATAAAATTTAAATGTCTCAATTTAAAAATAAAATAATTTTATTTAATTTTTATTGATGTTTTATTTATTTAATTTTTCAAAATAATTTTTTATAGATATTTATTGATGTTTTATTTTAAAATTTTGTTTATATTTTATTTAATTTCATTATTTAAATTTTAATAGATGTTTTATTTAATTTCATTATTTTATTATTATTATTTTTAAAATTTAAATTACAAATAACATATATTTTTATTGATATTTTATTTATTTAATTTTTAAAAAACAAATTTATTTAATTGTGTAAAAATAAAATAAAATAAAATAAATTTTTATTTAATCTACCTAAAAATAATTAAAATATTAAAGATATGTTTAATATTGCTATAACTTAGTAAATAATTGAAAATAGTAAAATAGTCATTTAAGTATTTGTCATTCTTCATAATATCCCAAACAAATATAGAATTCATATCCTATTCAACAAAATAGTCATTTCTTGACATCTAATCTCATGACTAAATAAACATGAGATACAAATCCAGTCCAACCAAATAGTCCGAGGACAATCTATTCCAGGACTAACAGTCTGGTAGATTCTAATCCTCCCTTATTCAGTCCGTCCAAACAAACACACCCAAAAAGAACAAACAAACCCAAAAAGAACAAACAAACAAACAAACAAACAAACAAAAAAATTGTACCCAATAACAATAATAATAATAATAATATTAATAATCTATTTAATATTATTATTATTATTATTGTTATATTTATTATTAACATGTCTCTCCATTTCGACCCACTTCATTTTTCCTTTTGCTTCAATATTAAATAGATTTTTGTCTTCAAATTTATTTGAGTTTAAGGGGGTATTACACCTATATCATAGTGAGCACAGTTATACACCATGCAAATCAGCCAAGCGTTTCCTTGGCGCCTCAAAACCACTCAAGCCGCCCCCTTGGCACACTTCCTGTAACGCCCTCAAAAATAAATCCAAAAATCGTACATTCTCGACACGCTTAGACATAAGAGAATAAAGCATAATTACATTTCATCAGAGTGTTTATTACAAAATATATTACATGTTGACAACAAAAGTAAATGCCCTAAAGGCTTACAACTTTCCAAGTCAACACTTAGTTACAAAAAGAGAGTACTAGCTCTACATAAAATAAGCCCTTGGCTTGATATACATGTGATACAACAAATAACAAAAAGAGAGTATTACGGCCCCAAGCCTTCCAAGCTACGTCCTTGGAGGTGGCATAACACCTGTACTTGAAAATGATGTCCCATAAAGGGTGAGCCAACGCCCAGTAGAGATATGCTAAACATAATATGAGCATAAACTAAAACATAAGCACTTGATAAATGTTTAACTCACATAAATCAATTCATAACCCATTTCAATTACATGACAAATGTGTCCACGTTTCATTTCATTTTCCATTTCTTATCCAATTCTCAATTCATAACGATGGCTCAGAACCTGGCCAAACAATTTAAACGAGATTACATCCCATATCAACAATACTTGCCTACTTCACAATAGATACACATATTCGCTGTATCATTACTTCAATAGATACACACATTTGCTGTATCAACACTTCAATAGATACACAATAATTGCTGTATCAATGGAGTCCATCCCCTATCTTCTCCTAAATAAAATCCGGTTTAGGAGTCCATCCCCTATCTTCCCCTAAACCATGGAGTACATCCTCTATCACCTCCCACGCAACACAATGTATATAGATACATATCATATACATAATCAATCAATACATAAATTCGACGTATTGTTCCAATTGTCATATTCGATGACATATTCAATTGATTAGTTTTAGTTTGCCTAATCATCATGCATTGTCTACAACAATCAAGACTATCCTCCACCGATAGCCCGAAGCAATTATTTCTAAACAGAAAATAATCACATCAACAGATAACTTATCAACAATTTTCAAAGGTAAGTGATTAATAAATCCAACTCCACTATTCCATCTCATATTATGCCAATTTCATTATTTCCAACTCAATTTCATGATTCCATGATAAATGTCATTAATTACACTAATGACCCAAATATACCCAAACATGGCATTTTCCCCCAAATTTTTCTCAATATTGACCTAAAAGTCCAAATATTATCAACAACACCAATAATTTCCATTTTAGACCCAAAACACATATGTAAGAGTCAAATGAACAAAATGCCCTTTTTTCAACGTTAAACATTTCAAACCCTAACTTCCCAAATCAAACCATTTATACAAAAGCTCAACATCTATGTTACAGCTCATAAAGATGAGTAGGAATCCCTACCTCAAACTCGGAGTTCAAAGGAAGAAGATGAAGAAATTCAAAATGCTCCAAACCCTAATATTTTCGGATCAAAATGTAGCCCTTAATGATCCCCGCACTTTTTACAAAGGCCCAAGGATAGAAGATCACTCCTACTAGATCAAACCCTAGAGAGAAGTTGTGTTTTTGGAGTGAGGTGCTCACAAATGGAGGTTTTGAAAAGTAAGAGAGAGAAAGAAGTGTGAAAAGTGATTTAAAATCACCCAGCTGCCAACTGATATACGACTAATCCGCTCGAGCGGATAATAGGATGCTCGAGCGTTAAGCACAAAAACTGGACCCGCTCGAGCGCAAAAAGGCCCGCTCGAGCGTCAAGACACAAAAACAAAATACACCCGCTCAAGCACAAAGGAAAACCCGCTCGAGCGCAGATTACCACCTTCCAGTACTTTTACAGACAATGAACACCCGCTCAAGTGCCAAGATGCCCACTCGAGTGCGACCCGCTCGAGCGTAAGGAAATTCGCTCGAGTGTGAAAAACAACCCTGCAGTACTTTTACAGAGGCACAAAATGCTGGAAGTGTGAAAACTCCGCTCGAATGCAAAGGGACCCGCTTAAGCGGACCATCAAAAATCTGGGCAATAAGGAATTGGACTAAAGCTCAACCAACTTGTTCGAAACACGCCCAGTACGTCCTAAAACTCAAATATACGGAATTAAAGGATAACAACAAGATATATACGACAACCAACTCTACGGAACCTAATTTCGGAAAACAACAATCAAAGGAGGAAGAACCAGGATCGCTATAACCTCCCCCCCTTAAGGAATTTCGTCCCCGAAATTAAGTACAAGTTTTTCAAAAACATGATTTCTCAATCACCAACATTATTACAATGCAAAATTCAATAACTTGACCCATTATTGGTCATCCCATCTCTTTTCAAGAGGCATTTCACAATATATACTCAATATGCATTATTAGCATGCTTTCCCTTGAAATTTACTAATCTCAACACATATATCACAATTCTATATCATATTCAATGTTCATGATATACTTTCATTTCTACAATACATTCAACATATGCAATGTTACATTAAACTTCCATTTCAAGGCAAGTTTCAAAATATTTTCATAAATTAAAACATATACGATGTTTTACAACTCAAGACATATTTAATGCTCTTAAAGTTCATCAATATTACAAAATCCCAATACATGGTTAAACAAGTTCTAATATTTCTCACGGACATCCACCTCACGTTCCCAAGTGGCTTCCTCCACTCTGTGATGTTTCCACAAAAATTTTACCAAGGGAATGGTCTTGCCTCGCAAGACTTGATCCCGCCTATCCAAGACCCGAACCGGTCTCTCCTCATACGAGATATCCTCGTCAACCTCCAAATCGGTCCAATCCAGCACATGGGACGAATCCGGCTCATATTTCCAAAGCATACTAACATGAAACACGTCATGCACTCCGGACAACTGCGGCGGCAAAGCCAAACGGTAGGCAACCTCGCCAATCCTCTCAAGGATCTCGAAAGGGCCAATAAACCGAGGGGACAACTTCCCACTCTTACCAAATCTCATCAAACCCCGCCTAGGTGATATTTTCAAGAAGACATAATCATCCGTCTCAAATGCTAAAGGCCTCCTCCTACGGTCGGCATAACTTTTTTGACGACTCTGGGATGTAACAAGCCTCCTACGGATAAGCTCAACTTTCTCTGTCGTTTCCCTCACCAGCTCTGGGCCCAACAAAGGTGCATCACCCACCTCGGCCCAACAAACTGGAGACCTACAAGGTCAGCCATACAAGGCCTCAAAAGGTGCCATACCGATACTTGACTGAAAATTGTTGTTGTAGGTAAACTCCACCAAGGGCAAGTGCCTCTCCCACGTCCCACTAAAGTCAAGGACACAACCTCGAAGCATATCCTCAAGGATCTGAATAGTACGCTCGGACTGCCCGTCAGTCTGAGGATGATAAGCCGTGCTAAAGGTCAGCCTAGTGTCCAAAGCACTCTGCAAACTCTGCCACAACCTAGCAGTAAAACGAGGATCTCTATCAGAGACGATCGACACTGGGACCCTGTGCAACCTCACTATGTCCCGAATATACAAGTCGGTAAGATGATCTACCGAATCTCTCACGCGCATAGGGATGAAGTGCGCCGACTTAGTCAACTGGTCTACAACTACCCAAATAGCATCACTACCTTGCTGAGTCCTCGGGAGACCTACAACGAAGTCCATAGTGATATGCTCCCACTTTCACTCAGCAATAGGCAAGGTTTGTAACAAACCCGCTGGCCTCTGATGCTCGGCCTTCACTTGCTGACAAGTAAGGCACTTCGATACGAAAACTGCCACATCTCTTTTCATACCCCGCCACCAAAACTGGCGACCCAAATCACGATACATCTTGGTGCCTCCCGGATGCACCGCAAGGCGTGAATGGTGAAACTCTCGGAGTACCTCATCTCGGCAAGACTCCGGCATAAACAAACGGTCTTGGTATCTTATACTCAGGTTGGGATACACAGACAAACCCTTCTTAGCCTTCCCACTGGAGATCTTCTCTCGAAGGGATTCTACCTCAAGGTCACCTCTTTGTGCCTCTAGCACTCAATTCATAAGTATAGGCTGCGCAACAACAGAAAACAAGGCCGCAGCCTCAACGGATTCGCCCAGAAGCAAATCAAACTCGCCAAGTGCACCCAATATCTCCCACTCCCGGATGGCTATACAAACTACATCGCTAAAGGATTCCTACTAAGGGCATCGGCCACAACATTGACCTTTCCCGGGTGATAGTGCAACTCGAAGTCGTAGTCCTCAATGAATTCCATCCACATTCTCTGCCTCAAATTCAAGTCCCTCTGTGTAAACAGATACTTCAGACTCTTATGATCCGAGAATACCTCGAATCTCTCACCATAAAGGTAGTGCCTCCAAATCTTCAAGGCAAAAATTACTGCTGCTAACTCTAGGTCATGTGTAGGGTAATTCCTCTCATGTATTTTCAACTGATGTGAGCCATAGGCTACCACTTTCCCCTCTTGCATCAACACACAACCCAAACCCTCTTGTGAGGCATCCCAGTAAACCGCATAACCCAACCCTCGCTCCGGAATAATCAAAACCAGAGCGGTGGTCAATCTAACCATCAACTCTTGGAACGACTTTTCACAAGTCTCACTCCATACAAATTTGACCCCTTTTCGCGTCAATCTAGTCAACGACAAAGCTAGCCTGGAGAAATCCTTTACAAACCGGCGGTAATACCTAGCTAATCCCAGAAAACTGCGGATCTCAAAAACACTCTTAGGTTGTGCCCAATCTTGCACTGCCTCAATCTTGGATGTATCAATAGATACCCTTTCCCCAGAAACCACATGGCCTAAGAATTTGACCTCTCCTAGCTAGAACTCACACTTTCCAAACTTGGCATACAGCCTATGGGCCTTAAGCAATTCAAGCACCACTCTCAAGTGTTCCTCGTGCTTCTCCTCAAAAGGTGAATAAATTAGAATGTCGTCTACGAAAATAACTACAAAACGATCTAGGAATTCCCAAAATATCCGGTTCATCAAATCCACAAACACTGCCGGTGCATTGGTGAGCCCGAAAGGCATCACCAGAAACTCATAGTGGCCATACCGCGTACGGAATGCCGTCTTCGAAATATCCTCCTCCTTGACCCTCAACTGATGGTAACCCGATCTCAAGTCTATTTTAGAGAAACAACGAGACCCTTTCAACTGGTCAAACAAATCATCTATACGGGGCATAGGGTACTTATTCTTAACCGTAGCCCGATTCAATTTCCAATAATCGATACAAAGTCTCAAGGCACCATCTTTCTTTTTAGCAAAGAGGGCCAGTGCTCCCCATAGCGAAACACTAGGGCGAATAGAACCCTTATCTAGTAACTCCCGGAGTTGAATCTTCAACTCACTCAACTCGACTGGGGCAAAATGGTAAGGTGCCATGGAAATCGACGCTGTGCCAGGCACTAAATCAATGGAGAACTCTATCTCTCGATGAGGTGGCAAACTAACAAGATCCTCGGGAAAGACGTCCGAGTACTCACAAACTACTCTTGACAACTCAACTCCGGTCTCATCACATTCACTACTCATAACGCTAGCGAAAAGACCACTAAGCTCACTTTGCCCTCGCGGATCATACACCGGTGGCAACACACTACCAACTCGATCCCCCAAGAAATGGAAACAATCCCCGCTCAAGGTACATACTGTGACCCTCTGGCAGTAACAATCAATAACAGCCCGGTATGACGATAGCCAGTCTATGTCCAAAATCACATCAAAACCCGACATAGCCATAACTACAAAAGAAAATGGAAGCCGGCGGTCGGCGACCTCTATATCACAGCCCCGACACCCTTGTTTCAAAATCAACTCACCCTCAACAGGTGATACAACACAAATAGGAGATGCTAGCTGTGCCAACTCCAAACCCAAAACAGATGCAAATGCAGCAGATATAAAAGAATGGGATGCACCTGTATCAATCAACACATTGGCAACCGAGTTGCAAAACAAGAAGGTACCTCTCACAACCGATTGAGTTGGCACAAGATCCTGCGCTGTAATAGCATACACGAGCCCTGAAGGCCCCTGATCTACCTGCTCACCTCTCGGAGCAAAAGACTGCTGCACAGACTGGGACGACGAAGCTCCCTGATTGGCCCTCGAGGCCTGAATTGATTGAGCTGGCTAAAAACTCTGCCTCTGCCCAGATGCACCAGAAGTGCCACTCAACTGCAGGCAAAACCTCTTTAGGTGCCCTGCCTGACCACATTGGTATCAAGAGAGCGGCTAACCTCTGCCCTGACTCTGGCTCTAAGGTCAAGCCGAAGATGAAGCTGCTCTCTGACCTTCTCCCCTCTGTAGGCAAGCTGGAGACTTGTGGCCCAGCTGACCACATATATAACAGGTGATGTCTCCTTGATTGCCTCCCCCGGAACCCAAACTTGGTACTGGAAAGGTTGATCTAGCAAAAGCACCCTAGGACTGCTGAGGGTTAGGACCCCTCTGCCTCATACCGTCCCCCTGACCATCCTGACTCCTCTTGGAGCCTCTCTGCCTCTCCTCCTCCTCCTGTATCATAATCTCCATATGGGCTGCAACATCCACAAGGCGCCTATAGTCTCGGGTCATAGAACCCCCAACTCTCATCTTGAGGCCATGCCTCAACTTCCTCTCAAACTCGATACAATGGCATTCCTCAGACGCCACAAACTCAGGTGCGAACCTGGATAAGCTAGTAAACGCGGCCTTAAACTCAGCCACTGATAAACTCAGCTGCTTGAGCTGACAAAACTGGTCCCTCAGCTTCTCCCTGACAGCTGGAGATAAGAACTTCTTCTGGAAGGCATCTACAAAAGCCTCCCATGTCCCTCCAACACGACCTCTCATGAACTTTCACCATTGACCCGCATCCCCTTTAAGCTGGAAAGATGCCAAGGTCACCTTCAATACCCCGTCTTCGATGCCAATCATCTTAAACGTCTTAGTCATCTGCTCTAACCACTCATCAGCCTTAAGTGGCTCCTTAGGATCCCCAACAAACTCATCCGAATTGGACCGGAAGAACCCTCTCTTCATAAAAGAAGGCCTTGCATCAATAACCTGGGCCTGAATTGGATTCTCAGCTCTAAGAATGCCTATGGATTCCCTCATGGCGCCTGCTATCTTGCGGGCTAAGGCACCCATAGCCTGCTGACCCATTGGCTCAGCCACATTGGCCTGACCAACACCCTCCTGCTGCACCGGAATCTCATCTGGTATAGGCATCTCCTGCCTCCTAGGCCTACCTCGCCTACCACCACGTTCTCGTCCTGACATCCTAATAAAGGTAACGAAGAACATTAGCACATTCACAAATGTGCTGAAGCTATAACACTCGTGTCCTAAAACATTGGACAACTGTAATTCATTCCACGTAAGCACATAATCACATAAGCACTTACGAATTTCATTTCCAGATAATGATAGTCCCGAAGCGTTACTAGAGTTCCGGTTAGAAACAGTATTGATCAAGTGCTTTTCCAACCAGACTCATAGAAACCCAAGGATCCAATCAACATCTTGGAAATCAAATCCTATACCCAAGTAGTCACGTAAACATGTTATCACATAAGCATATAACACTACATCTAAGTCTCTATCAAGCGAGACAAACCCATTATGATACTAATCACTTCGCACGTACCCAAAGTATTCAAACCCGGTACGCTCTGATACCAAGTTGTAACGCCCTCAAAAATAAATCCAAAAATCATACATTCTCGACACGCTTAGACATAAGAGAATAAAGCATAATTACATTTCATCAGAATGTTCATTACAAAATATATTACATGTTGACAACAAAAGTAAATGCCCTAATGACTTACAACTTTCCAAGTCAACACTTAGTTACAAAAGGAGAGTACTAGCTCTATACAAAATAAGCCCTTGGCTTGATATACATATGATACAACAAATAACAAAAAGAGAGTCCTACGGCCCCAAGCCTTCCAAGCTACGTTCTTGGAGGTGGCATAATACCTGTACTTGAAAATGATGTCCCATAAAGGGTGAGCCAACGCCCAGTAAAGATATGCTAAACATAATATGAGCATTAACTAAAACATTAGCACTTGATAAATGTTTAACTCACATAAATCAATTCATAACCCATTTCAATTACATGACAAATGTGTCCATGTTTCATTTCATTTTCCATTTCTTATCCAATTCTCAATTCATAACTATGGCTCAGAACCTGGCCAAACAATTTAAACGAGATTACATCCCATATCAACAATACTTCCCTACTTCACAATAGATACACATATTCGCTGTATCATTATTTCAATAGATACATACATTTGCTGTATCAACACTTCAATAGATACACAATAATTGCTGTATCAATGGAGTCTATCCCCTATCTTCTCCCAAATAAAATCTGATTTAGGAGTCCATCCTCTATCTTTCCCTAAACCGTGGAGTTCATCTCCTATCTCCTCCCACACAACACAATGTATATAAGCATATAACATATACATATTCAATCAATACACAAATTTGATGATTCGATGTATTATTCCAATTGTCATATTCGATGACATATTCAATTGATTAGTTTTAGTTTGCCTAATCATCATGCATTGTCTACAACAATCAAGACTATCCTTCACCGATAGCCCAAAGCAATTATTTCTAAACAGAAAATAATCACATCAACAGATAACTTATCAACAATTTTCAAAGGTGAGTGATTAATAAATCCAACTCCACTATTCCATCTCATATTATGCCAATTTTATTATTTCCAACTCAATTTCATGATTCTATGATAAATGTCATTAATTACACTAATGACCCAAATATACCCAAACATGGCATTTTTCCTCAATTTTTTCTCAATATTGACCCAAAGGTCCAAATATTATCAACAACACCAATAATTTCCATTTTAGACCCAAAACACATATGTAAGAGTCAAATGAACAAAACCCCCTCTTTTCAACATTAAACATTTCAAACCCTAACTTCCCAAATCAAACAATTTATACAAAAGCTCAACATCTATATTAAAGCTCATAAAGATGAGTAGGAATCCCTACCTCAAACTCGGAGTTCAAAGGAAGAAGATGAAGAAATTCGAAATGCTCAAAACCCTAATACTTTCGGATCAAAATTTAGCCCTCAACGATCCCCGCACTTTTTACAAAGGCCCAAGGATAGAAGATCACTCCTACTAGATCAAACCCTAGAGAGAAGTTGTGTTTTTAGAGTGAGGTGCTCTCAAATGGAGGTTTTGAAAAGTAAGAGAGAGAAAGAAATGTGAAAAGTGATTTAAAATCACCCAGCTGCCAACTGATATACGACTAGTTCGCTCGAGTAGATAATAGGACGCTCGAGCGTCAAGCACAAAAACTGGACCTGCTCAATACACCCGCTCGAGCGCAAAGGAAAACCCGCTCGAGCGCAGATTACCACCTTTCAGTACTTTTACAGACAATGAACACCCGCTTGAGCGCGACCCACTCAAGCGTAAGGAAATTCGCTCAAGCGTGAAAAACAACCCTGCAGTACTTTTGCGGAGGCACAAAATGCTGGAAGTGTGAAAACTCCACTCGAGCGCAAAGGGACCCGCTCGAGCGGACCACCAAAAATCTGGGCAATAAGGAATGGGACTAAAGCTCAACCAACCTGTTCGAAACACGCCCAGTACGTCCTAAAACTCAAATATACGGAATTAATGGATAACAACAAGATATATACGACAACCAAATCCACGGAACCTAAGTCCGGAAAACAACAATCAAAGGAGGAAGAACCAGGATCGCTATACTTCCTAAGCCGCTCTCTTAGTCGACCACCTAAATCGCCCCTTTAGTGCACTCTCTAAACTACCCCTTGGCGCATTTTGTTCCTTTTCAAACCGCCTCTTGGCGCACATGGTTTCTTTCCAAGCTGTTCCTAGTGCACATGGTTCCCTTCCAAGTCACCCCCAGACATACTTCTTCATTTGTTGCCATCATCATTTAACACCATGTCATAAGTTACGTACATGCCACGTTTACTGGTTCAATATTCGTTCTTTTTCTACAACGATTCCACACAACCATAAACTATCTCCTGGCATTAGCTCCATTAGCTTCGACCCTGTTCCTACAACGATCCGACATTACCGTAAACTATCTCTAGGCATTGGCTCCAGCCTCTGATCTATCTCAAGCACTTTTGTGCTCTCATTTGGACTTTGCAATCTACTTGCCTTAGATCTATCCATGTTTTATTTTATTTTTTGTTTTATTTCATGTTTTAGTTTCTCTCTCCAAATTCAAGTTGCTATCCCTACTTGAGTTTGAGAAGAGGTTAAATATAGTAACTATGCATTCTATCTATCATACATATCGTATTACATGCATTACCATACTTAGGATTACTATACTTAAGTTTTTCTCCTCCTATATAAATGAGTCTTGTATACACTGTTATAACATTCAATATAATATTCTCTTTCTCTCTTTCTCTCTCTCTCTCTCTCTCTCTTTCTTAGATATTATGACAGGAACAAAACAAAGATTTTAACCAAACAACCAAATAAAATGTCATACGACTGTATAAAAGTTCTAATGCCTTGAAAGTGTTGAGATATTTTTAATAAAAATAAAATAATATATTATTTTAATAAATCCAATCAATTGTGAGTTACAAAAGAAACTAGGGCTTCCTAGTAGGTATGAGACCACTGGCCACATAGATGGAAATGGCGATTCCTAGTAGTAAAGTGACTACTGGCCATAATGTATAATTCCTAAGAGTAGGTTACTGATTACGAAAATTTGTGATTCGTAGTAGCAAGGCTATTGACTACTAAAAGTTTGATCAAATATATTTGAATGAATCCAAAACGCCTTGATTTAATGTTGTCATGATTTAAAAAATATAAGGATTATATTTGCTCGATAGATCCATGCCAAGAAGCTGGGTGCTTTTCTATTGTTCTGAAATGTGCGCTTGCACTTGTTGCTGCTGCCACTGCAACTCTGCTCTTCGAATCCCTACCACTGGTATTGGGGCAGGGACTTTCTGTAGTGGCCAAGTTAATTGATTCTTTAGTTTTCTCTAGTACTCCTAATAATGAATTAGACTTGACTGGCTTGTGTTGTGTATAATCTTTTTGCTTTCATTTGTACATATAATTTGCTATTTGATCTTGTAATTTGCTTTTCAAGTACTAAAATGGGTGTTTTAATAATATCATGTGTTCATATATTGAGTTTACTCATATAATAAACTTTGAATTTGCTCTCTCTCTCTCTCTCTTTCTCTCTCTCTCTCTCTCTATATATATATATATATATTAAAAATAATTTTCTACGGCATATAAAATTATCTTATGAAAAGTGTAATGATTTATGACATGCAAGAAAATGCCATAAAAGATTATATATTACATACGAAATATGTCACAAATATATTAAAAATGACATTTTACGGCATACACATTTATGTCGTGAAAAGTGTGATGATTTATGACATGCAAGAAAATGTCATAAAATATTATATACGGCATACAAAGTATGTCATAAATATATTAAAAATAACCTTCTACAACATGTAAAATTATGTCATAGAAAGTATGATGATTTATGGCATGACAAAAATGTAGTAAAAAATTATATACGACATACAAAGTATATCAATAATGTTTAATTTATTATTTCGTACGATTTTACCTGCATGTCGTAGATGATGCTCAACTTTCCACGGCATGTTATATAACGGCATATGTGTGCATGCCGTGAAAGAGTTTACGGCATGTATTGCAAGTTATAAAAATTCAATTTTGTTATAATGGATGTAATTATTATTATTATTATTATTATTATTATTATTATTTTGACTCTCTTATGTTTTAGACATTAATTATGTGTTTCTTTTAGGTTCCATTTGATTAGGAAAAAAAATGATATAAAGTGAAGTGAAAAGAGAAAAAAATAAATAAAAAATAAATAAAAAAATGAAGTGAAGTGAAGTGAAGTGAAGTGAAGTGTTACTAGTTCAACACTCGTTCTTTTTTTTACAACGGTTCAACATAACTATAAACAGTTTCTTGACATTAGTTCTGTTAGCTTCGACACCGTTCCTACAACAATTTGACATTACCATAAACTATCTCTAGGCATTAGCTCTGGCCTTTGATCTATCTCAAGCACTTATGTGCTCTCATTTAGACTTTACAATCTATTTGCCTTGGATTTATTCATGTTTTATTTCATTTTTTGTTTTATTTCATGTTTTAGTTTCTCTCTCCAAACTCAAGCTACTATCTCTACTTGAGTTTGAGTAGAGGTTAAGTATAGTAACTATGCATTCTATCTATCATACATATCATATTATATTTATTACCATATTTATGATTATTATACTTAAGTTTCTCTCCTCCTATATAATAAAGGAGCCTTATATACACTATTATAATATTCAATATAATATTCTCTTTCTCTCTCTCTCTCTTAGATATTATAAAAGGAACAAAATAAAGATTTTAACCAAACAATCAAATAAAATATCAGACAACTGTATAAAAGTTCTAATGCCTTGAAAGTGTTGAGATATTTTTAATAAAAATAAAATAATATAGTATTTTAATAAATTCAATCATTTGTGAGTTACAAAAGAAATTAGGGCTTCCTAGTAGGTATGAGACCACTGGCTACATAGATGGAAATGGTGGTTCCTAGTAGTAAAGAGACTACTGGCCATAATGTGTAATTCCTAAGAGTAGGTTACTGATTACGAAAATTTGTGATTCGTAGTAGCAAGGCTATTGACTACTAAAAGTTTGATCAAATATATTTGAATGAATCCAAAATGCCTTGATTTAGGCCAAGTTTGGGAAGACTAAATAAGTGCACTTTTTGTCTTTTTGGACTAAAAAATTGAGGTTGAAAATATGGATGTTTGGGTTAACTTTTTGACTTTTTATTGAAAAATGTGTAATAAAAAATTGTAAAAATTGATTTGTAGGGAAAAATTTGAATTGGGAGTTGTGCAGCCGTAATTGTTGACTTTTGGTGAATAGTGTTAACTTTTTAACTTTTTGAGTAACTTTTTAGTTTTTTGGCTTTTTTGGGAGTACCCAAACTTGGCCTTAATGTTGTCATGATTTCAAAAATATAAGGATTATATTTGCTCGATAGATCCATGCCGCCATGGTGAAAAATTATATGTATTTGTACAATGAGTCTAATTAAAAATATTTACATGTGAGTCTCTAAGAAAATTGTGGCATGGAATGAATAAAAAAGCGTTATTATGAAATATCCCATATAATGGAGAAATATGTGTGTATTTTAGTTAAACCACATAAGTGCACAATTATAAATAATAATACTAATAAATATTAAAATGATTTTAGAATTAAACACGATAAGTATCAGTTTTAATTTTGTAATAGTGTTAATAATAATAGATAAATTAGATATAATATTTTTATTAAAATATCCCAACGTAGACAACATTCACAACAATATATATACACATTAATTAATTAATACCAAACAAAGTAAGGTTTTATTTAAATTACAATGCAAACCACATCCGCAACCATACTACACATTAAAACCAAACTCATGTTGGTTTTAAATTACGCTGCAAACTACATTCACAACCATATATAAATATTATCATAATTAATACCAAACAAACTATATGATTTTAACTAATAGGCATCGATTATATATTTTAGAGATTTAAGCCAAGTTTGGGAAGACTAAATAAGTGCACTTTTTGTCTTTTTAGACTAAAAAGTTGAGGTTGAAAATATGAATGTTTGGGTTAACTTTTTGACTTTTTATGGAAAAATGTGTAATAAAAAATTGTAAAAATTAGTTTGTAGGGGAAAATTAGAATTGGGAATTGTGCAGCCGTAATTGTTGACTTTTAGTAAATAGTGATGACTTTTTAACTTTTTAAGTAACTTTTTGACTTTTTAACTTTTTTTAAACTATCCAAACTTGACCTAAGTGTGAATTTTTTTTTTTAATAGATAATTGAGAATTGTGTCCTAAGGCTCTTTGGGCCATTCTAAAAATATAAACTCAAAAATCAAGTAATACCTCTGATCACATGATCTAGAATGAGCTTGGAGTGTTTTGAGAAAATAATTAAAAGGATTTTTTGAATTTTTTAAATTTTTTTATGAAAGAGATAAATGGATTAAAAG
>NW_021025962.1:464122-519970 GCF_004153795.1 Camellia sinensis
GAAATTGTGATGTTTTGTTTTGGAAAGATGCTTTGAAATGATGTTATGTTTTGCATTGGTGATGATTTGCCTAAATGTTTTGCCTTAGGAAAGTCAGAACATCAAGATGAACTTTTCATTATAAAAAGCTGCTATGTTTTTTTTATAATTGGTATTTTCTTGACTTTATGGCTGGCTTAAAAAAAAAAAAAAAAAAAAAAAAGAAGAGGATAGGAAAAGAGAGTGGAAGAGTGGAGGTAGGGAGCGGGTAGATCTTGGGTGTTGCGAGGTCATAGTCTGCCATCTTTACGTGGGACCCGGCACCGATTCCTCTTCTCATCACCCTCCAGCTCTCTTCGGCACGTTGGCACTCTGTCCACCATATCTCTCTCTCTCTCTCTCTCTCTCTCTACCCACTCTTTCTCTCTCCTCCCCCCTATCCATCTATCCATCTATATCTATCTTTGGTTTGAGTATGTTATTAATACCCTAATCCCCTACTATCATCCCTTTAACCCCAACTCACCCCAACCCAGATGTCCTTTCTTCCCTCACTTTCTATAACTTTTCTACTCACAACAATTACAATTATGATCAACTTTTGCGTCAAAAGCGTACACTCTTTGCTCAATTTCGCTAACTCCAAGGACAACAACAATGGAACAGTAGTTGAAACCCCCCCTCGCCACCACTGCCAGAATCTTGCATCTCCGGTCACCGGCGGCCTCAGTTTCGTCGCTCTCACCGCCGACAACATCCACCGACCCACCAATCATCTCAATTTGAGAGAGTCTTTGGGCTTGCTAGGCCTATTTTGGGTCCGATCTCAGTAATCTAAATTGTTTATTTTTTAGTATTCGTTGGATAAAATATTCATCTAAAAAATTAAGATGATCGGTTAGATATCGATAAAAATATGTTTAAATCTTGTTTGGTTTAGTTTTTTATTGGAGGCAGAAATATTTTGGATGGAGTTTTGATTGCCAATGAAGTTGTTGATGGGTGGAAGAAGAATAAGATAAAAGGTTTTGTCTTGAAAATTGACTTTGAGAAAGCGTATGACTCAATAAACTGGGGGTTTCTTTTCTCTATGCTGTATAACTTTGGGTTTGGCTCTAAATGGATTAGTTGGATGATAGAGTGTGTGTCTTCAGCACATATCTCTATTTTGGTAAATGGATCACCAACAGTTGAATTTAAGCCTTTCAGAGGGCTTAGACAGGGTGATCCACTATCACCATTCCTTTTTAACATTGTGGCTGAGGGTTTAAACATCCTGTTGGGCAGAGCATTACAAATGGGTTTGATTAAAGGGGCGGGGGATGATGCAAAGACCATCAACAAAAAAAAAAAAAGAGAGAGGGGGATGATGCAAAGACCATCATAGTGAGACAGCCCAATCCCAACTAGGTTGAGACTACGCAACTCGCACATGAAAGCACCAAACCAAGTACCTGTTGGTGAGAGACCAATAGATACACAGAAAAACAAACCACAGCTGACCAAACAGCAGCATAGCCACCACTGACACTAACCAGATACTGAGACAACAGGGACATATAGCAGCAAAAGACACAAAAACAACAGTGGAACATGATGCTAATAAACACCCATACACCAGTGTAACACAGCCACCACTGAAGCAAAAGTTACCCTTTAAGATCCCACCAATTTACCATATCAACCCAGGTCACCTGAAATCCACTCAAAACACCAATCTAGTAACCACTACAGACCAGGACACACCAGATACACACCAAATATCAATCCACAAATTAAAGCAAACCTAATAATAGCCCTCAATTTAAAGCAGACCATCGAACATGAAATGTTTTTTTCCAAATTAGGCAATCTAGTCTATACTTGTTTGCTGTGCGCATAACATAGTAATTCTAGGCTAATAAATGGAATAAGAACACATACAGTTTTCAAAAACGGATATCATGGTTAGTAGAGGCCGGTCTTCGGACCGGGCGAAAGGGGGTGCTCATAGCTGACCTTCCCCGATCGTACCCTAGCTCCCGAGCCGAGACAACTCCGGTGATGGCGGACATGTGGCCTTCGGCACCGAGTCAGGGTTTCCTAAATTCTCCCATTTTAAAATATTTAGGTGGCGACTCTGTATCTGGCAAAGCAGTCCATGTTTGGCACTACTTTTTCAAAAATCTGTTTCTCAAAACGATTTGCCAGATTTGGACTCTTTGGTTCAGATTAAGAACCGTGACACAAGTCGAGAGTCCGAACTGTAGCATGAGGCCCACGGGCGCTGTTACACTCGGCTTTTTTTACAAACTAACCCAGCCATGGCCAGTTTCACCTTGTTTCGTGCCAAAACATCACTGACTTAGTTCAACTCAATCGTCATGGCAAGTCTAAGTTAATCGTCATGTTTCATGATGAAACATCGCAGACTTAGTTCAACTCTACCATCATGGCAAGTCTAAGTTAATCGTCATGTTTCATGCTCAAACATCGCTGACTTAGTTCAACTCTACTGTCATGGCAAGTCTAAGTTAATCGTCTTGTTCACCATTGTAACATCGCCTTACGACTTTTTAGTCTTATCACAGAATATTTCAACAACATTTTCGTAAAACAAAATCAAGCTAGGGTTTCATTAATACTTCGATTAACAATCTGTTACACAAAGAAAACTCGAAAAACAGAAATTAATAGTAGAAAAAATTCAAATTGTTGGTGTTCTAGGGTTTTGGAAGCTCCTTGCCGTCAGTGTCTTCAAGCCGGTAAACGCCATTGCCTGCGTTTGAGATGATACGATATGGTCCTTCCCAGTTTGGGCCAAGCTTGCCCTCCTTGTGATCTTTCTTATTGCCGACAACCTTCCTTAGGATGAGGTCCCCATTCTGAAACTCCCTAGGATTGACCTTTTTGTTGTATGCCCTAGCGAGTTGCTGCTAGTATGCCCTCAACCGAATTGCTGCTATTTCTTTTGTTTCCTCTATTAGATCAAGATCTTGGGCAAAGAATGCTTCGTTTGTTCGATTCTCCACTCCTTAGGTTCTGGTTCCTAGGATGCCGATCTCCAGTGGAATGACTACTTCAGTGCCATATGCCATGGCAAAATGAGATTCTCCAATAGATCTTCTCGACGCAGTCCGATATGTCCACAGGACATTGGGTAATTCTTCCACCCACTTGCCATTGGCAGCTTCTAGCCATTTCTTGCTACTATGGCTCTTGGGATTCTGAATCTGGTAATTATATTCTTCTAGATAAAATTTTTCACAACCACATCTCGGATTTTGACGAGGGGTTTAGCCTCTACCTACTTTGTGAAGTAATCAGTTACTACAAGCAAGAATTTCCTCTGTCCAGTTTCCTGGGAAAATGGTCCAACAAGGTCCATGCCCCACTGGGAAAATGGCCAAGGACTGGATACGGGATTTAAATCTCTAGCAGGCTGGTGTATTAAAGGTGCAAACCTTTGATATTTTTCACACTTCCTTACATAAGCTTCAGCATCTTTCTATATATAAGGCCACTAGTATCCCTGCAATATAGCCCTGTGAGCAAGTGATCTGCCTCCAACATGGCATCCACATACTCCCTCATGGATCTCATATAAAAAGTCCTTTACTTGGGATGGGAGTACACATAGTAATAGAGGGCCAGTAAAAAGCTTTCTGTACAGATGGCCTTCTATTGATAGGCAAAACCTGGTCAACTTCAGCCTAGTTTTGTGTGCTTTCCCTTTATTAGCTGGCAACTTGCCATCTCTGAGGAACATTACTAAGGTGTCCATCTAGCTTGGACCCTTCTCCATGCATATTTCTTCATATTCTGTTATCAGAGGCTCTACACTTGGGCCTGACAGATAATTTACCATTATTGTCCTTGCCTCACCTGACTTCATCGCATTGGCGAGGTTAGCTAGGGTGTCAGCATGACTGTTATCATCTCGACTAACCTGCTGCAGCCAGCAGCTTTGGAAGCATATTAATAACTTGACAACCTCATTAACATAGGCTATCATCCTCTCATCCCAGGCTGTGTACTCACCCGTCACTTGCTTTACAATGAGCTGGGAGTCACAGAAGACTACCACCTCGTCGGCTTCCACAGCTGCTGCCAATTTCAGTCCAACAATCAGTGCTTCATATTCTACTTCATTGTTTGAGGGTTTGAACCCCAGACGGATGGACTGTTCTATCATTCACCAATCCGAAGAAACCATGACCACTCCTGCCCCCGTTCCTTGTCGGTTTGAACAACCATCGACGAATAGGCGAAAAGAGTCCTCGATGTAAATGTCATAGTGTTTTAGCCTTTCTTCTCTCTTCTTTTGTTCTGCCGGCGTGGCGTTCCGTGGCTCCAATTGGTTTTCCTCTTTCTCTCATGGACATCCTAGGTCGCGGCTCACTGGTGCCTGCCTTGGGATCGTGCCTAGAGTAAACTCTGTCACAAAGTCGGGCAGAACCTGGCCCTTGATTGCTATCTACGGCCTGAATTCTAGGTCATACTGACCTATAACTACAGCCCATCGAGCTACTTTGTTTATCAAGTCTCCATGTTATACCAGAGACTTTAGGGGATGCTCAATTACCACCACAATTCTGTAAGGTTGAAAATAATGGTTTAGCTTCTTGAAAGCCATTACCAAAGCTAGTGTTAACTTCTCCAGAGGTAGGTACTTGGTTTCTGCATTTGCCAGTGTCTTGCTCACAAAGTACACTACCTTTTGCTCACCTTCTTCTTTCCAGATGACCACGGTACTTACGACGTGGTCTAAAACTGCCAGGTACAAGAACAACTCTTCTCCTGGTACTGGGTTCAACAACACTGGTGGGGTTGTCAGGTACTTCTTCAAGTCGATCAGGGCGACTTGCATTCTTCCATACACATAAAGTCTTCTGCATTCTTTAATAACTGAAAAAATGATTTGCATTTATCTAAACTTTAGCTGATGAACCTATTCAGGGCTGCCGCCCTGCCGGTCAAAATCTATACCTATTTCACTGTTGGCAGGCTCTTCAGATCAAGGATGGCCTTGATCTGATTTGGGCTCGCTTCAATTCCCCTTCTAGTTACCAAGTATCCTAGGAACTTATCGAATCCAACTCCAAATGCATACTTTGAGGAATTGAGTTGAAATCGATATGTTCTCAATATGTCAAAGACCTCTTTTAAGTCGGCCAGATGATTCTCAGGTTCCTCAATTTTGACAACCATATCGTCAATGTAGACCTCCACTCTCAATTAGATGTTTGAAGATCTTGGTGACCAATCTTTGGTATGTCACTCCTGTATTCTTCAGCCCAAAGGATATTACTCTATAGCAATAGAGTCCTTTGGGGGTGATGAATACTGTCTTTTCTTCGTCTAAGACAGACATTGCTATTTAGTGATACCCTTTATATGCATCCAGAAAACTTATCCTTTCATGCCGTGATGTGGCATCCACTAGCTGATCAATCTTGGGTAGAGGGAAGTTGTCCTTGGGGCAAACCTTGTTCAGGCCTATGAAGTCCACGCAGACTCTACACTTGTCATTTTTCTTCTTTACCACCACCATGATGGATAGCCAGGTAGGGTAGTTTACTTCTCGGATTGCCTGTGATTGCCTGTGCTTCAAGTAGTTTGTCCACTTCTTCCTTAACTACCTCCACATGTACCAATATCAGCTTCTTTGCTCTCTGTATGATAGGCTTAGCTAACCTATCCACATAAAGTTTGTGACAGGTGACCTCGAGGCTGATCCCCGACATATCATAGCATGTCCAGGCAAACACCTCTATATTCTCTCTTAAAAAGACTTCCATTTTCCTTTCTTCTTCCTCGGCTAAACCTGAGTTGAGGAGAAAGAATCTCTCCTCATCTCTTTCTTGTACAAGAACTTTTTTAAAGGGTTTTTCGCTCTTGTCGGTGGGTTCTTTGCCGACATCATCCAAGACCTCGTGGTCTTCGCTTTCAATCTCCGCAATCTCTACTTTCCTTACATTGCACGTGTACTTCATTGCTGCCATGGAGTAATTTTTTGCCTGTACTTGGTCCCCTCTTACTTCTTTAATCCCCTGTTCAGTTAGGAATCATAACAGTTGGTACAACATTGAGGGACCAACCCTCATTACATGTAACCAAGGTCTTCCCAAAATGATATTGTATGTGGAGGGAGTATCTATCACAGTAAAGTCTGTACTTACCCTCATGGTCCCTGCAGGCACCTCTAGACTCGTGGCTCCTAGAGATACATCAGTATCCCATTGAATCTAACCATAGGGCTATTAGATTGTCGTAAATCATCCTTGTGGAGACCAAGCTCCTTGTAAAATCTAACATACATAATATCACAAGAGCTGCCCTAATCAACCAAAATGCGCCTCGCCTAGCAATCTCCCACCTTCAAAGTTACCACCAGTGCATCATTATTCGAATGCTATACCATATCTAAATCCTCTTCAGTAAAAGAAATCATCGGTCCATGATGTTCATCCATTTTGGGCATGCTATAGGAGCCTTACCCTCTGAGTCTCCCTTCGTACTTCATTCTCATTGACCTTTGAGTGAATCACATTAATTACTCGATGTCCATCCGCCTACTGTGGTGGTGGTAATGCAGGTGTTACCGGTACCTAGGGCAACCTCGTGTGTTCTTCCCTTATAGCGATTTGGGCTTAAACCAGACCCATTTATTGCTTTTGAATCAAGGAAACCATATCCGTAGCGGTCGTCCTTCACTCTCTCCTTGTCGGGTTTTGGTTTCGAGGGTCGACACCATCCTTGGTGGTGTTGACACTACCTTCTTTTCTTTGTTTTGTTCTGCTCCTGGGGTCGACACCAATCTTGGTGGTGTCGATACCACCTTGTTGCTGTGCTCTTGGAGTGGCTACTAAAATTTGGGATCGACACCAGTCTTGGTGGTGTCGACACCAGTCTTGGTGGTGTCGACATTTGCCCTATTGATTGGCCTCTAGGGTCGACAACAGCTTGGGTGGTGTCGACACTGTCTTGCAGCTTAACCCTGGAAATCACTATTGGAATATAGGGTCGACACCATGGGTTCTGAGGGTCGACCCTTACCTTGCTATTTTGTTCTCGGTTGTCTATTGAAAAATAGTGTCGACACCACTGATTTCGAGGGTTGACCCTCGTCTACTGCAAAACATTAGTGTCTCAACTTTTCTTCTTAAGGGTCGACAACACTGTCCCGAGGGTCAACCCCTGTGAGTCATTTCTAGATTTTTGTTCGAATTGGGCCTTGCTTTTTGAGGATTTTTGACTTGCTCTTTTCATTTGACTTTGGAGCTATTATTCAATTAATAACTAGTCACTATAAATAGACCCAAAGGCACTTTTCCTCATTAGTTGTTTCACTTTTCCTTCTTTACCCGTAATTTCTCTCTTCTCTCTCTAAACTTAACTTTTCCCCATTTAGATCCTTAGATCTACTCACCTAGAGGCATCCTTTCACCTTGATCCTTTGAGATAAATTGCATATCGTGTCAAGGGCTTCCTTTTGATCCGAGTGGTTCGTGATGTCGTTGACATTGAGTTTTTTTGAGTTCTTCTCTTCCACCTTCTAAGCTTGAGATAGGGATTTCTCTACACTTCTCTATGATTTTTAACTTAGTTATTTGTTTTTACAAAATAACATTGTGAAAAAAATGGATTTTTGAACAACCTAGGGTTTTGGCTTGATTACAAAAAGAGCGGTTTTCAAATGGTTTATCGAAAATGATTGTGGATAGACATTTATTGTTGAGAAATGATGAAAAGATGAATTTTTACCATGGGAAATGATTTATAAAGAAAAGAGGGTTTTGCCCTAAGAATCTTAAATGTTAATTTTATTTTGGTAAATGGAGTTGATGTTGAAATTGTGAAATTGGGTCGGTGTTGATGAGGACGGTGGAATTGAGTATGTATTATCACTCACATCCTATGATTTGGAAAGTTTGTCTTTGTGGAATTTATTTATCTTTTTAGAAATATCTGTTTTGGGCTATTGGTGGAGCATAGCTATGATTGTTGTAGAAATTACATGAGAACTAAGTGGATTGAAACTATTTTATCATCTATTTGCAGTGGGCATTGTTGCATATTATCTTGCCGACCTTTATCTTAGGGACATTGTTCGACTTCATGGGGTCCCTATGATTATTGTTTTAGATAGAGATCTGTGTTTTTTGGCTCGATTGTAGCAGAATCTACAAAATGCTTTGGGCATTAAGTTGACTTTTGTACCGACTATTATCCTCAAACTAACGAGCAGTCAGAACGTATAATCCAAACCTTAGAGGATATGCTTTAGGGTTGTGTTCTTGACTTTAAGGGGTCATGGGAGAGGCATTTGCCTTTAATGGAGTTTGCCTATAACAATAACTTCCAATCGAGTATCGGCATGACATCGTTCGAGGCCTTGTATGGCCAACCGTGTAGATCTCCTATGTGTTGGGCCGAGGTGGGCGTCCTGAGTTAGTCCAGGAAACGACGGACAAGGTTGCGTTTACTCATAAGAGGTTAGTCACTGCTCAGAATCGTCAGAAGAGCTATGCCGACCATAGGAGGATACCGTTATCCTTTGAGGTAAGAGATCACGTCTTCTTGATGATATCACCTAGACGAGGTTTGATGAGGTTTGGGAAGAGTGGGAAGTTGTCTCCTAGGTTTATTAGGCCTTTTGAGATCCTAGAGCGGATTGGAGCCGTAGCCTACCGTTTGGCCTTGCTGCCATTGCTTTCTAGGGTTCATGACATGTTTCATATTTGTATGCTTCGGAAGTATGAGCCGGATCCATCACACGTGTTCGATTGGACCAAGCTAGAGGTAGATAAGGATGCCTCATAAGAGGAGAGACCGGTTAGAGTCTTAGATACTTGAGACCAAGTCTTGCGTGGGAAGACAATTCCTTTGGTAAAGGTGTTGTGGAGACACCACGGGATTAAAGAAGCAACTTGGGAGCGTGAGGTGGAAGTGAGTGAAAAGTATCCACACCTATTTGTTGATGTTTGAACATGTATTAAAGCTTTGTTGTGTTAACATAATATAAACATTGTATATGTTTTGGAAATGTGAATTGTATATTTAGTAATGAGAACGTGTTTATCATGGCAATGAGAATGAATGACCGGTGGGTGGGCCATGGCAATGAAATTGAATTACTACTATTGTTGTAATTGGTTTAAACATAGTTTTGGTTGTTGATTTAAAATTTCAAGGACGAAATTTCTTAAGGGGGGGAGGTTATAGGGATTCGGGCTTAAACCCGACCCTTTTATTGCTTTTGAATCAAGGAAATCATATCCATAGCAGTCGTCCTTCCCTCTCTCCTTGTTGGGTTTTGGCTTCGAGGGTCGATACCGTCATTGGTGGTGTCGACACTACCTTCTTTTCTTTGTTTTGTTCTACTCCTGGGGTCAATACCAATCTTGGTGGTGTTGACACCACCTTGTTGTTGTGCTCTTGGAGTGGCTACTAAAATTTGGGGTCGACACCAGTCCTAGTGGTGTCGACACTTGCCCTGTTGATTGGCCTCTGGGGTCAATACCAACCTGGGTGGTGTCGACATTGTCTTGCAACACAACCATGGAAATCGCTACTGAAATATAGGGTCAACACCATGGGTTCTAAGGGTCGACCCTTCCCTTGCTGTTTGGTTTTCGGTTGTCTACTAAAAAATAGGGTCGACACCACTGATTTCGAGGATCGACCCTCGTCTGCTGCAAAATATTAGTGTCTTAGTTTTTCTTATTGAAGGTCGACACCACTGTCCCAAGGGTCGACCCCTGTGAGTCATTTCTAGATTTTTGTTCGGCTTGGGCCCTACTTTTTAGAAATTTTGACTTATTCTTTTCATTTGACTTTGGAGCTATTATTCTATTAATACCTAGTCACTATAAACAGACCCAAAGGCACTTTTCCTCACTAGTTGTTTCTCTTTTCCCTCTTTACCCGTGATTTCTCTCTTCTCTCTCTAAACTTAACTTTTTCCCACTTAGATCCTTAGATCTACCCACCTAGAGGTATCCTTTCTCTTTAATCCTTTGAGATAGATTGTAGATCATGTCAAGGGCCTCCTTGTGATCTGAGTGGTTCGTGATTTCGTTAACATTGAGTTTTTTCAAGTTCTTCTCTTCCACCCTCTAAGTTTGAGGTAGAGAGTTCTTCGCACTTCTCTATGATTTTTAACTTAGTTATTTGTTTTTGCAAAATAAAATTGTGAAAAAATTGATTTTTGAACAACCTAGGCTTTTAACTTGATTACAAAAAGAGAGGTTTTCAAATGGTTTATCGAAAATGCTTGTGGATAGACATTTATTGTTGAGACATGATGAAAATATGAATTTTTACCTTGGGAAATGGTTTATATAGAAAAGAGGGTTTTTCCCTAAGAATCTTAAATGTTGATTTTGTTTTGGTAAATAAAGTTGATGTTGAAATTGTGAAATTGGATCGGTGTTGATGAGGAGTGTGGAGTTGAGTATGTATTACCACTCACATCTTGTGATTTAGAAAGTTTATCTTTTTGGAGTTTATTTATCTGTTTAAAGATATTTGCTTTAGGCTATCGGTGGAGGATAGCTATGATTATTATAGAAATTATATGAGAACTAAGTGAATTGAAACTATTTTCTCATCTATTTGCATTGGGCATTGTTGTATATTATCACATTGAAAATGTATATTGTGTCAAAAAAAGGATGAATACTTGGCGAATTTGGGTAGGGGGTGTGGTTAAAATGTTAAGTTGCCCTGTATGTCCTTAGTGAAAGACCGAAAATCTGTGCGGATAGGTGTCGAGCCTTCTAGTTAATACCGATAAAAATGACAAATTGGCAGTACTTGTATAGTCTACTTGCCAACACGTACTTAGATATTCACAGTCCTATTTTCTATTAGAAAGGAAATGTTTTATGAATTGGGATATAAACCCGACATTGCATGGTTTGAAAGAGATATAAAATGTTTTGGCACGAGCATCGCATATGCATTCACCTTATAACTCTGTTAAGATTCATATACTGTGTTGGATTGTTTCTACTGGGCTTTGGCTCACCCTATTTGGGAAAAGTATTTTCAGGTACTGATGATATGCCTCTGCCAAGGCAATAGCATGGGAGGACTTGGAGCAAGAGCTTCATTTTACATATATGTTGTATTTATTTTTTAACAAGCCAATGGCTTAAAATGTGTTGGATTTAAATCCATTTTGTTGTAACCAAGTACTATATTGGAAAGTTATAAGCCATTAGGGCATTATCTTAATTGTTTACCTTTCATTCTGCTATATAACATATGCTATAGACTCAAGATTAGACTTGTGAATGTATATCTGCATATGTTACTCTTTTGCACAAGAAATTGGAATTAATGGAAGATAATTACTTTATCATTATTGTTATTTATACATGTTGTGGATGGGTTATTGTATTTATTTCAGGATGTGACATCCCTTGTCTTCGCCTTATCTACTAGGTCTCTCAGGTGTCCCTGTCTAACCAAATCCTCCAGGTGATTTCAGAGCCCTACATCCCTGAGTCATGTGCCCATCCTCGTCATGGTAGGCAGCATGCTTCCCTGTGCTCCTACCCATGTACTCGCCAAGGACCTTCTCTGATGCTCTGTAGTATGGCTGGTTCCTGATCCTCTCCAAAATCTTATAGATTGGAATCCTGAATACCGTGCTAACTGCCTACATAGCCCTCATTCCTATTTCTGGCCAGTCAACGTCAGTATTCCCTTGGCCTCGCTTCGACAAGCTGTTTATTTTTTCTTGTTTTGGTGTCTTCTCCCCTTTCGTGTCTTCCTCTGTTCTGGCATACTTCTCAATCTGTGCCATGAGCTCTTCCATGCTCTTTGGTAGGGTTTTTGCAAGTAATGGCCGAAGCGGGCAATCATCATCTAGTCCGTTCTTGAAAGAAACAACTGCCAGCTCTTGGTTGTAAGTCGGGATCCTGTTGTAAACCTTATAGTATCTCTTGGCATAAGCCTTGAGGCCTTCGCCATCTCTAATCTTTAAAGCCAATAAGGAGTCTATGCTCTATGGTTGCAGCTTATTTGTAACAAACCTAGCCACAAACATCTCAGCCAAGCCTTCCCAACTCTTAACACTCCCTTTAGGCAGTTAATGGAAGCAATCTGATGATATTTCCCCGAACGACGACGGGAATACTTTGCACAACATTTGCTCGTTCCCACTCCTCAGAGCCATTGAATTTAACTATTAACCGACATGAAAGTTTTGGTCGGACTTACCATCATAAACTTGTAACCTCGGCATGCTAAACCTCCTCGACGCATCGAACACATCCAACTTCACCAAGAATGGCGTCTTCAGCTGGGCGTTGGATGTGATCTCGGCGTTATACCTCTTTCTCTGGAGGTAATCTCTCAGGTCCTCCTTCGTTCGTTTGGGGCTCGGCTATCAATAGACTTTAGCCTTTTTGGTTCGTTACTTCTAGTGTAATTGTGCATTCACTTGGACTTCCCTTCGTTCATTGCATCTTCAAAATCGAGGCCTTGCCCTTCGATCTACCAAGATCCCCTAACATAGGTTCCCTTGGTCCGTGGAGTCCTCTGTGACTCGCCTCGTACTGATTCTGTTGCATGACATCCTGTGCTAGTCGATGTGAGTTTCCCTGTCTCTTGCTATGTTGTAGGACAACTGGGACTATCTTTTGTCCTCTATTTTGGGCATCAATTTTGGCTGCTGGTGTCGGCTTGTCCTATAATAGGAACGATGGTTGCATCACGTTGTTGTGCGTCATGAAGTTGATTATCATCTGTAGGTCTGTCAACTTGTCTTCCATGCTCTTCAGTTCCTCATCTCTTCTCAGGCACCTATTCTTCCACGCCTGTAGATCGCCTTCATGGTAATACTCATCTTAGCCTCCTTTCTTCGGGCCATCGCGCCCCTTGCCGACATCATTCGTCCCAGGATTCAATTCTTGCACTTCTTCATTATCGTTGTCTTCTCTGGTGTTAAGATCCACATGTTCCTCCTCCTCACTGTGGATATCGTCCCTAATTGTCACTTCTTGTCTGTTGTTGGCCATCTATCCTTACTAAGTTCCCACAGATGGTGCAAAATTGTGGGTATTGATTTCCAATCACACAACCAAATGGGAAACTTAGCCAGAGAGCACCAGTAGAATACATTGAACCAACAACTTGCCAACAAGACAGTGTGAATACTGCGGTGGTTCATCCACCCAGGGGCACTCCGACGATCAAGTCAGTAAATCTTATCTCTCACAAATATTAAAACAGTACTTAAGCTCACAAGTAAAGCATACCTCAGACCCACGAGGGTGCCTCATTTTTATATCCAACAGTGACCTAGTCTCCTCGAAGTCTCACATCGCAGAACTCAAGCTCAATGTTCATATCGGACTTTGGACTAGATAAGAATAAACTCCTCAAGGGCTTTATCTGTATCCCAACCGAGAGCCTTTTCTGATCTATGACTCCTATCTCTTATCTGAATATCTCGGGATCCCGACATTACCACAGAACATCTTGGCAATGCCATGATCACCTTGGCAAAACATGGCTAATCCACGCGTCACCTCAGTTGGAATCTCGGTGCCACCTTAGCCACATGGTGCCTTTTGCAAAATACTTCCCTATACTTTCAACGAAATATTAAAGTAAAAATTAGTGTGAGAGAAATCTGAGATGTGAAATTTGGTGCAAATTAGTGTTATATATACAAAAAAAAATATTATGTAAAATCAGTTAGTAATATACATATGAAAAATATTATGTAAATTAGTATTATATATTATACAAATACTTGATAATTGTTTAAGATTATTCTTCAATTAATTAATAGGTTGAAACTACTAAACCTCCCAAACCACGATTTGGTTACGGATATCAAATTTGTCAATCTATTATCTACAGTTTCATTTTAACTTTTTTCTCAAATCGTATCGCACCGCACCGCGCATGGTTGAGAGTGTTTCATAACCACTTGCCCACATTGAAGTGCCTTGGACAGGATCAATGTCCTTTATTCATTGATTTTCTTAGAAGAGATGACTATAAACCCACACTTTGTGGGCTCAACTTTGACTTAGTCCACCCTTTGTTTTTGTTTGGCCATTCAACTAGCATACTTGTTTGTACGCTTAACCAAATGCATTGTTTGGTCATTTGGCCACGTGACTTTTTCAGTCGTTGGCCTATGAGAGGGGGATTTACACTGAGCATTGGGCCGGTCTAGGTACAACACGGTTGCATCGTTCATTGGGCCTGGATCAACAGGGGAATGATGCTGGGCCAAGCAAAAGGCAACACAGCATACGCTCTGGGCCGCACCAAAAAATATTGAGAATTGGTGCGGCCAGGCTAGATTTATCATTGTTGACAAAGTGATCATCTTAGCTGAAAGGGAAAATAGTACGTCCTCGTTCAACCAACCTGAAGGGATGTAAGCTATGTGGTGACCGAACTACCGGTCGCCCGTATTCAACCCGGTGTAAAGGAGATCAAGATTAATGTAATTTGGCCTTGAAGTCGAGGGAACAGCCGATCATACTTAACCCCGTATTAAGGAAGTTAGAGTTGGTGTTGTTTATCGCCAAGTAATAGTTCAGTATAGTATTCCACGTGGACGAATAATGAGAAGAGAGGAATCCACTCCTAATATGCGTCAATACCGTTTGGCGGTACGACAAACATTGTTTGGTGGTTTTGGTCTCTACACGTATAAGAAAGGTAGAGAGGAGCACAACCACCTGTCCAGTAAAGGATAGCAGAGGTAGTGCGCCCACAATCTCTAAGGTTGCTTGGCTAGCCTTGAAAAGATGGAGCATGCAGACGTTAAAGGTAAGCAATTTCAAACTCTCTCTCTCTCTCTCTCTCTCTCTCTCTCTCTCTCTCTCTCTCTCTACAGTGCTTTGCCTTCTCTCTTCTCTAAGAAACCTAACTTAACCGTCGGAGGGATTTTCAGGTAAAACCCACCCGCCGGGTAGCTCACTTTCATTTTGTTTATAATGCGATGGAGTTCTGATGCAGTGTAACAAGCTTGGTAACAAGGAAGTTCTTTGACAAACAAACCTTCAAGCTTTTTTTACTGTTTCCCATGGCAGACATTGACAAAACACCGCTGTCCGTTGTCGACGGTATCACTCCATAGTCAATCCGAAGAAGAGATGGCCCTCCCCATATTCTAACCATGGCAGGCCTGGAGACCTTCTCTAGAGGGCTACCCAGAGACATGCGAGACAAATGCACGAGAAGCACTGACCATTCGCAGAGTCTTGAGGGGCGCTAGCGGCGAGGAGAATCGCATGTTCAATGCCTAGAGCACAAATTTAGAGGCTAGGACGCCCTCATTCGAATTTTGGCGACTAAGATGGAGACGTTGAAGCGACAAATCAAATAGAAGCTGGAGTGGGAAACTAAAGTGAGTGCATCCAACCCTGTCACTTAGGCAGCCAGCACCAACGAGAGACACCCTCACTCTCTATTACCAGGAGCTACGGCATTGGCAATTCCAATCCACCGATGGAGAAATCATGCGCGCGTGACAGTAGCTACAGTCCCTTGCGTCCGTCGACGACGTCAAGATACTTTTACTATGCCTGTTCGGAGGACTTGAGGGACATCTTGGAGGAACGAGCACGCCGTAGAGAGGCCCAAAGAGTGTCGGCATTGCAAAGGCTGAGTCACAAAATTCGTTGCAGTAAGGAAATGGCCATGCCACCACCCAAAATGGTGGTTCTGGCACCGATAGACAAAGACTTGGCAAGACTCACGGCCACCCCGCTGTCTCCTGAGATTGAGAGCACACCCCTCCCCGCCGGATTCCATCAACCTAAGTACACATTGTAAGATGGCAAGACGGATCTGTACATGCACGTTAGTCATTACTGGCAAGTAATGGTAGGCCATCAGCGTAATGATGCCTTGATTTTTCTCATATTCCTAGCAAGTTTGGGAGAGTTGGGCCTGAAGTGGTTTGATAGGCTCTTGAAGAGGAGTATCGAGGAGTGGTAGTAGCTAGTGGAAGCCTTCATCACCAGATTCAAGACCAATACTTGAACACCGAAGAAGGTTGACCACCTCTTGGGCATCAAGATGGAGTTGGGTAGTTCGTTGAAGGCATACAATGCCAAGTATTAGGAGACCTACAATGAGATCCTCGATTGCCCCACTAATTTAGCAATAGCCCAATACAAGCGAGGCCTACCAGCCGGACATAGACTACGAGACTCACTTAAAATGCACCAGCCCACAACCATGGAATCGTTGATACAGTGGATTAACAAGCAAATCTGAGTTGAGGATGATGACGTTACCACCACCGCAATCGAGAAGGCAAATCCGGTTGTGGCAGAAAAAAGAATGGCTGGGAAGGTTCACTCGGTGGGGGCAGGAGGAAAACCAAGCTAGTGAACAACATCGCGGTGCTAGCTACAATGACATAAACAAAGGCTGTGGGAAGGACTGAGCTAATGCTCCTAACAACAAAGAGGAAGATGCCAAGAGAAAATTGAAGGCACGGACCAGCATCACCACTATTTTTAAGATTCCATCGCATCCTCAGTGAAATCCGAGGTGAGCCACATGTCCATTGGCCAGCAAAATTGAGGGATGCACAAAGGGGCTTCAACTCAAGGTACCACTGCACTTTCCATGAAGAAAGGGGGCACTGCATGGAGGACTGTGTGCCGTTGAAACAACACTTGGAAGAGCTGGTTGTGGCTGGGCACTTGGACCAGTACATAGATGGAGGTATGAGGGCCGCTTCACAAGGACAAGCCAAGCCAAATGGGCTAGCCGTCCCTGATGCAACGCCTCAAGGAGTTATCAATGTTATTTACAATATCATAAAACCGGCTCGAGTATGCGAGCTTAGGGGAATGATTAAAAAAGCTTAGCACATGAGGGAAGTGCTATCTATTCAGCCTACCGTGAAGAAGGGGAAAATCGAGATACAAGACATCATAACCTTTTCTAGCAAAGACTTGGAGAGAATTCAAACCCCTCACAATGATACCTTGGTAGTAACACATCATGTCAAGGATTTTGACATCAAGCAAATTTTAATCGACTAGGGCAGTTCAGTAGAAATCATGTACTACGACACATTCAAGCAGATGAAGTTGGATGACAAGAACTTGCCTCCTGCAACGTCTCCTTTAGTTGGCTTCAACTCACAGCCAAAATGGCCGATCGGGAAGATCATTTCGCAAGTCAAAGCGGGGACAGTAATGAAGCAAGTGGAGTTCTGGATGCTGAAGGTCCCATCGACATATAATCTGATCTTGGGAAGGGGTTGGTTACACACCATGCAAGTAGTGGCTTCAACTTATCACTAGGTCATGTGCTTCCCTGGCTCAATCGGGCAAATAGAAGAAGTTTGAGGAGACCAAGTCATGTCGAAACAATGTTTCGTCGTGGTCAATGGTAACCAGGCAATAAAGGGCTTCATCCAGATGATAGAAGGACCAGAAGGCAAGGAGGTCCTGGAAGATGTGGGATGAAAAGCTGAAGAGAAATCAGTTGAAGACTTAATAGAGGTTCGGATCAATGAGAATGATCTGAGCAAGTTTTTTCTCTTGGGCTCGTTATTGTCCAGCACCGAACGGATGGACTATGTCAACTTTCTAGTCTCCAATATTGAGGTCCTTATGTGGACGCCTTACGATATGCCTGGCATCGACCCAAGCTTCATTTGCCATCAACTGAATGTCTTCCCAAACACTCAGTCGGTCATATAAAGAACTCAGCACTCGGCTTTACACCATGCTGAGGTAGTGGCGGAGGAAGTCAAAAACTTGCTAGAGGCTGGGGCGATTGAGGAGGTGCAATACCCAAGGTGGATCTCTAACACAGTCATGGTGCCAAAGAAAAATGGGAAATGGAGAATATGCATTGATTACAAGATGGTCAACCGCACTTGCCCCAAAGATAGCTTTCCTCTCCCAAGAATTGACCAACTAATGAATCTTACCGCTGGACACTGCAGGTTTAGCTTCCTTGATGCGTACTGCGGCTATCACCAAATAGCCCTGTACGAACCAGACAGAGAGATCACATCCTTCACCATGCTGAGAGGCCTGTATTGCTATAAGGTCATGCCCTTTGGCCTTAAGAACACCAGGGCAACATTCCAAAGGACGGAAATGCTTGCTCCTTTACTTGGCCGCACCATGGAGGCCTACATCGACAATATGTTAATCAAAAGTAAGGAAGAATCTTAGCACCTTGGCAACCTAGCTGATATGTTCGCCATCCTCAAGCGCCATAAGTTGCAGTTGAACGTTTCTAAGTGTGCTTTTAAAGTGGGAATTGGAAAATTTCTAGGCTTTTTGATTACCAACTGAGGAATTGAAGCCGACCCTTCATAGATCAAGGCAATCCAAAAGCTCGAATGACCAAATTCCATAAAGGACGTGCAACATCTTGTTGGAATAACAGTCGCGCTGAACAGATATATCAGCCGATCATCAGATCGTTGCAGGCCCTTTTTCAAGACTTTGAAAGCCAAGTTTTTCTGGGATGCAGAATGCGGCCGCGCTTTGACGGACCTCAACGCATATCTCTCTTTCTCTCCAATCCTGATTACTCCACAGCCAGGCGAAGAGTTCTGTTTATACTTGGCCATTTCTCAGCACGCGATGAACGCGGTGCTCGTCCGAGCTGAGGGGATTCAACACCTTCTTATTTTCTATGTCAGAAAAACATTACTCCCAGCCGAATCGAGATATCTACCACTTGAAAAATTGGCTCTAACTTTCATGATGGCCTCCATAAAGTTGGCGCACTATTTCCACACCTACATAATAATAGTGCTAACAGAATTTCCACTCAAGGTGCTCTTTGAGAAGGCGGATTTTATGGGCAGAATTTTGAAGTGGGCGGTAGAGCTAGGGCAATACGACATCAAGTTTCAGCCGCGAACAGCCATCAAAGAACAAGCCATAGCGAACTTTGTAGTGGAATTTGCCCCTGGCAGTCACTCTATTTGATCTATTGATTTCACTAGTGTGGATTTGGCACAACCCATGATTTCAATGCCACAGAAGTGGGGTGAGGTACAAGCAATGGAAAGGCAAGACAGTATTGGACAAGCAGAGAAAGAGCCAGCCGACCTACTGAATGACAAGCTACATGACCATGCAAGAAAGCAAGTGCCTTAGATTTCAGAAACTCTCAGAACCCATCCAACTGTTGGAAATTGTTCATTGGCGAGATATGGAAGCTCTTCATTGATGGAGCCTCCAATAGACATGGCACCAAGTTGGGGGTTGTATTAACCTCTTCAGATGGACTAACCATTGAGCATGCTATCATGCTTGGATTCCCAGCATCCAATAATAAGGTAGAATATGATGCCCTCCTCGCCGGCCTGAAGAGTGCTTTACGAATGATGGCATCAGAACTTATGGTATTCAGCGACTTCAAACTGGTGGTCAATCAAGTCTCTGAGGAATATAAGGCTAAGAATGAAAGGATGGCCAAGTATCAAACATTGGTACGCACTGAGATCAAAAAATTTGCTACAATAAGAATGAAGCAAACAGACCGCGAGGAGAATAGTCAAATAGACAAATTAGCTAGCCTGGCATCTATGCAAACCTCCTTTCCTAATCCTTTGATGATCGAGTTTTTACCCCAACCTAGCATCGAAGAGCCAAAAGCGCCCGAAGTACTCTGCGCCAACTTGGGACCATCCTGGATGGATCCTATCATCGCCTTCCTAAAGGATCGAGCCCTACCCGCCAAAAAGAAGGAAGCCAATAAGATAAGGGCCAAGTCAGAGCGGTTTTGGCTCTTTCCATCTGGCGCCTTGTATAAGAAGTCCTTTACTAGGCCGTACCTGAAATGCGTCCATCCTAACAACGTTGAAGCTTTCCTCTATGAAATTCATAAAGGCATGTGTGGCAGCCACATTGGGGGCAGATCACTGGCATACCGAGCAATTTCTCAAGGCTATTGGTGGCTGTGTATGCAGGCCAACACGCAAAAATACGTTCGCAAATGCAAAAAATGTCAAAATTTTGTTTACCAGATCCACCAACTAGCCAGAGAGTTTCTCTCCTTAATAAGTCCTTGGCCATTCGCACTTTGGGGGCTGGACATTATGGAACTGCTTCCAACCACTCCAGGCAACCACAAATTCATCATCGCCGCTACTGACTACTTCACAAAATGAGTGGAAACCAAGCCGTTGGCTACCATCAAGAAGAAAGATACAAAGAAGTTTGTCTGGCAGAATGTCATTACCCGATTTGGTGTCCCAAAGGCCCTCATCTTTGATAACGGTACGCAGTTTGATGGAAAACTCTTTTTGAGATTTTTCGAAGAGTTGAAGATTGAGTTCTGCAATTTTACACCGGCCTACCCCCAATCAAATGGCCAAGATGAAGCTTCAAACAAAACTATCTTGGACAGGCTAAAGAAACGGCTAGAGAAAGCCAAAGAAAGATGGGCTAAAGAACTCCCCAACGTGCTCTGGGCATACCGGACTACCCCAAGACGTTCAACGGGGGAAACTCCATTCGCCCTGGCTTATCGCATCGAGGCGGTCATACCCCTGGAGATCGGCATGCCAACCATCCAATCTAAAAACTTTGAGCCAGACTTAAACAGTGAAGCTATCGCCCTGGAGTTGGACCTAGCTAGAGAAAGAAGGGAAATGGCGCTAATTCACATTGCGGCCTATTTACAAGAGTTCCCCAAGAAACACAACAAGACCATGCATCCACGACTATTCAAAGTTGGGGACTGGGTCTTGAGGAAGGTAATGGGCAACACACTAGTCCCTGGAGAGGACAAATTGGGTGCAAATTGGGAAGGGCCATCCAAGTAATTGGCCTGGCTGGCAAAGGGGCATACCATCTGGAGGACTTGGACGATAGAACTATCCCAAGACAATGAAATGCGGCCAACCTCAAGCTGTTTTATTTTTGAATTGTAATTCTTTTTCCTTTATTGAAACTTGGCCTACTGGCATTGTATGTAATGTTTGATGAGCAATGAAAAAAACCCACATGTCTCTCTTATATTATGTGTTTATGCTTATCCCTCTCCCTTTCTGTTTTAACGTGTTACGTTAAACTACTGAGTACTAGGGGCAATTCAACCTCAGCTACAATGGTGCACCATATAGAAAGTTAAGACCAGCTTAGGGCACAAGACCGAGCTGACTTCGCTCAATCTGGGCTGACTTTGCTCAATCTGGGCTGACTTTGGCCGCCGTGCTAACAGTTGGTGTTATCCCCAATTGAGATCACTTGTTCTAAGCTGACTTTGCTCATTCTTTGTCGAGCTGGCTTTGCTCGCCAAGGAGGAAGTTGGTGTTCTACCTAACTTCTGATTTGAGACCGAGCTAACTTTGCTCGAGCTGATTTTGCTCTAGAAGGAAGTTGGTGTTCTGCCCAACTTCTGATTGAAACCAAGCTGACTTTGCTCGTCACCCCGAGTTGATTTTGCTCGCTGGCAAGAAAGTTGGTGTTTTGTCCAACTTCTGATTTGAAACCGAGCTGACTCTGCTCGTTACCCCGAGCTAATTTTGCTCAACTGGAGGAAACTGACTCAATTTTAAAGCCAACTTTTTACTCCTTTTACTGAGATGATATCTACTTGGAGAGACGTTGTGCTTCCCTATGTTTGAACTGGCTAAGTCTATTAAGTAAAAAGTTATTTCACGTTTGTATTGTTTGAGCAGAAATTAGCTCAGCACGTCCAAGTACACTTCGCATTCGTGCAAATTTAATACGACCGAGGCGAGCAGTTTTATCTTAGCCATTATACAAGATAGCATTACAGTCATTCAGACGAGGAAATGAAATTGAAGAAGACAAATGTGTATGGTGACCAAAAAGAAGCTGATATTTCTTTCATGAAACAGTTTGGTTACAAAAGTGGGGTTCATAGCCCAGTTACCAAACAAAAAAAAAAAAAAAAACAACAACAAGAGAGCTTAATCCACGTTCACTGTGTTGGCTTGGTCAGCAACTTCTTCCTCAACCTCTTCCTCAGCACCAAGCACGGCATTGTTTTCTAGCTCGGAATCCTCCTCGATTGGGTTGGTCCTTTCCTCGGACCCCACTAGCGATGGATTTTGGTCGGCTGGTTGAGCAGCAGACGCATCAACCGTAGCTGCAAGTTTTTCGCTTCTATGAGTTTTTGTTGCACAGCATTGGCGTAAGCTTGCATGTGGGCAGGGATGAAATAGCTTAAGGATTCTTAAACACATCAGAATCTTTTGAGAGGCCAAGTTTTTTCGCGGTAGCTTTCCAGCCGCACTGGAAAAATATGTCCTTTGTCACTTCGACCTGTCGCTCATATGTTTTTTCACCCACAACATAGCCACGATCTTCAGCGTCACCGACTTACTTCTCTAGCTCAGCTGGGCATCATGAAGCTTGCGTAGCTCAGTGATGTATCTGGCCTTGGTTGCTTGCAGGGCCTTCTATTTCTCCTCATCTGCCTTTACCAACTGCTTAGCTAGCTGGTCCCAATCGGCCACTACTGCCTCCTCAATGGCCTTTAGTTTGTCTAGCTCTACCGTTTTGGCCTTGTTATCGGTTATGGCCTCCCACAGACTTTGCTGCACAGAGACCATGCGCTCGTGGGCGAGATAGTTTTTCTGCGTGCCCTGTAACAAAGAAGATGTCAATGCTTACCGAGCAAGAACTTGGTAACAAAGAAGATGTCAATGCTTACCGAGCAAGAACTTGGTAACAAAGGGGCTTTCTTACTTACCAGCACAATTGACCTTGTTGCCAACCTTAGGACCTTCAGGTCGGACAGTTTATCATGCCTCTTCATGTTAGTTGGAAGGAGCAAACCCTTGGTGATGTTGGAGCCGAGCGAGTAGTCATTGTCAGCGTAGACAGAGTCGATCATGGTCACTACGCAGCCTTTATATTTTAGCTCGACTAGTGTTTGAGTCTACTCCCCCAGATCGGTAGAAGGAAGATCGGTTGAGTCCTCATCGACCAAACGCTGATCGGTTGAAGTTTACCTTGTCCTCTTCTTCGACCGGCCAGAAACTTGCCTGCTGGCGAGAGCCAACACTAGTAATTTCTCTTGCTCGACTGTCTTAGAGGATTGCCCTCCTGCCACTTCAGCCAGCTCGGAATCGCTCGGCCCTCCAGTAATCATGGACTTAATGGCACGAATTTTGGCCATTTCTTGCTCGGCGGTTAAGGGAACAGGTTTGATCGGCAGAAAGGTTAGATCCGACTCTAGAGAGGGGGCACGAAGAAAATTGATAACCCTGCTTTTAAGCGGTGCAGTATACTGGTAGCTCGGCTCGTATCTGAACAGTTTTTGGGGCTCTCGCTCCTCGGCCAAATACTGCAGAGTAACTCTGAAAGCCTCCTGGTTGGCGGGAGAATAATGGTCTGCCAAGAGTTTGTAATCTACAAGAAATTACAAGTGTTAGATCGTCAAAGACAAATCAAATACAAAAATAGAAAACCATGCTATCCTGCTCACCGGCACTCCCAAAATTTTTACGCATGTACTAGCCCAGTATGGGCGCCTCAGTGTCTTCATAATTTCCAGACACCCATAGGAAGTCATCATCATTCAACTCTTTGTGTGGGTTACCCTCTATGAGTTTTGCTCGGGCCTTCCTAACCTTCAGGTACCAATAGAAGCCTCCTTTATTTTTACTCAGTGTATATTGATGGAATATCTCGGTGAGGCCAAGGTTCAAACTGAGGATTTGATTCAGTGTGGCCAAGCCATTTATTATCTTAGAAGTATTGTTGGACACTTAGGTCAGACACAGCCTAGTTTGCCTTAAAAATTTGCAGATTAGGGGTTAGACCGGGAAGCGTAGGCCGCATTCCACAATGGACATGACCATGAAGGGGCAAGAGTTCAATTTACCCCAGGGAGTGTCTCGTTTTTTTGGCCAGCTCTAAGTGGACATCGTCTGGAATGTTGAACCCCCTATGGAACTCGGCAATGGCACCTGGTGAACTAATCATAAATCGGTATTTTTCCATTTACCCCAGTCTTATTTTTTATGTGATAATAGCTTGGCAATAGTCTCTGGTGATTATTTGCTCGGTCTTTGAGCTTCACCGATTATGATATTGATGTGTGCCTAGTTGGCCCTAGTTCAGTCTGTATAATAGAAATCAAGTGCAGGTGTTAGCGCGGCATATTCTGCACGGCTCTAAGATTAAAGAGCATTTTAGCTCGGCTATTATAGTGAAACTTGGTAGCTAAGTTCAGAACCTAGGGGTGTTAGGCCAGTCTTGGGCGTTAGTCTCTAATATTCGAGTTCCTATCTCGGTTCGGTGTCCTTACAAGCTCCTAGCGCGATCACCGCCTCTTGGCAAGACCACAAACTAGTTTTAGCCCGGCTCAATCCTATTTTTGGATCTAAAAGTGGGATTTTGCTCGGTTTTATCCAGAATTTATGCTATTCATCCTAAACACAAAGCTGCATACGGAAACTCTGGGGAATAAGGAGCTCGAAGGCCCTACACACGCTCTCTGTTTCGATTTTGCCTAATTTCTATAAACACCTACCAATTTTACCCCAAAGAGGGGGCACTGGCAAGGTATTAACATTCCCAAACGAGGAAAAATTTGAAGAACACGAAGAATAGTGGTGCAAAGAAGAAAAGAACAAGGAAAACTTACGAATTCAGGAGCCAAATAAAGGTTCAATCAACCTCGTCCTCTGCTGCAATGTCCTAGACGATGGAGAACACTGGAAACGGCATTTACAGGAGCAATGACTACGACAACAATGGTGGCAGAAGCTCAGGGGTTTAGGGTTTTAAGCAAGAAAGAAGATGAATAGTGATGGGGTTTTTTTGGCTTCTTGCGCGTATATATAGGGGAAAACAAAAGGACGACAACCTTTTGAGTCTTCACCATAGTAATGATAGCTATGGGGTCGCACAGAGCGGATGGGGGGATGCTACGTGGCAAGGAGATGACTGGTTGTCAATACGACTGACAGGATATCAGTGGAGCTGACTGATCGATGACAAGACAACCGGTACAAGTCTCGAAAGCCGGACAGAATTGATAGCTCGATAATGAAAGGTAATCCCAATCACGCTCAGCGTAGATGGGATTAAGGGGCAATTGAGAGGGGCATTTACGCCAAGCATTAGGCCAGTCTAGGTATAGCACGGTTGAGTTGCCCGTTGGGCCTGGATCAACACAAGAATGGTGTTGGGCCGAGCAAAGGTCGCATGGCATACACTCTAGGCTGCACCAAACAAGATTGACACTCGGTGCGACCAAGCTAGATTCATTGTCGTGGCCAAAGGGATCATCTTAACCGGAAGGGCAGACAGTACACCCTCGTTCGACTGACCTGAAAAGATGCGAGCTACGTGGCGACCAAGCTACCGGTCGCCCGCATTCAACCTGGTGTAAGGGAAATCAAGATTGACGTAATTCGGCCTTGACGCCGAGGGAACAACCGATCAGACTTAACCCGGTATTAGGGAAGTCAAAGTTAGTGTTGTTTATCGCCAAGTAATAGTTCGGTTTAGTATTCCACGTGGACCAATAACGAGAAAAGAGGAATCCACTCCTGGTATGCATCAATACTGTTTGGCGGCGCGACAAACACTATTTGGTGGTTTTGGTCTCTACACGTGTAAGAAAAGTAGAGGGGAGCATAGCCGCCTGTCCAGTAAAGGATAGCAAAGATAGTGTGCCCACAATCTCTGAGGCTACATGGCCAGCCTTGAAAATGAGGAGCATGCAGACGTTAGAGGTAAACAATTTCAAACTCTCTCTCTCTCTCTTTCTCTCTCTCTCTCTCTTTCTCTCTCTCTCTCTCTCTCTCTCTCTCTCTCTCTCTACAGTGCTCTGCCTTCTCTCTTCTCCAAAAAACCTAACTTGACCATTGGAGGGGTTTTTCGACAAAACCCAACCGTCGAGTAACTCACCTTCATTTTGTTTACAGTGCGACGGAGTTCTGATGAAGTGTGACAAGCTAGGTAACAAGGAAGTACGGAGTAAGGCGAATATCGAGCAACATGGCTACCCTCAATTACATCTCATAAATGCCCTCCAACTCCGACTTGCCATTTGCTCGATGAGAGGGAATTTTGGGAGTTACTTTAGCCTATTGTTTTGGCTGGATGTTTCTGCCCAAGCCCTTTTCAAGGAATTTTGAACTCTTTTTTCTAAGCCACTATTGTAGTTTTTGTGATGCGTCATATCTAATCATTTGAGCCTTTGTTTGTAATTCGAATGTCACAACCAAGCATCCAAGCGTTTGCTTGGACTTCAAATGTTTTTGAGTCGTTTGAAGATGCCTCTTTAATATTTGTCCTTTCAAATGATGCCTTTTTACTTCCTCACCACATTGCAACACACCATTGGCTTGCAACTATCATTTTTCCTAAAACGATGCATCTCATTAATTGAGTTGCCAAATTAGGCATTTATTGAGTAGTCCTGAAATATGAACCCGTGGTATTCTACAGTATTGTAATTGATGGAGAAAATGGATAAATACGGTATTGTATTGGGTAATTGAGGAATATGATGAGACATAATAATTGATGATTAGTTAGGTAGTATGGATACGTGGTACTCTGGTAAAAGTATTTTATAATTTTTCATATTAGAATCATTCTGTCTCTTTTTCACCTTTATCCTTTTCGAATTAGTCTATTTCAAAAGTTTTTGTGACTTTTGGCTCTTTTCTTCTTTGACATTCCATCGTATTTTTGTTTGGCTACTGCAACGTAGAATTGCCTTCCACAGCGTGGTTGTGTGGAAAAGTTGAAAAAATAAATAAATAAAAATATGAGATGAACTCTGAACATGAAGAGGCGTTCATAAACCTGGCACCACCCATGTCTAACCTTAACGGAGAGTGACAATACCAATTACTATGTTTGGAATGAAAATAATACTGGTTGTGAAGCTCCAAACCAAAGTGAGGAACTGAAATTCTCTCTAATAATTTTTTCACAATAATCTTGCAATAGCAATTTAGGTAGGTAGCTAAAGTTCAAAACATAGCCAATGGGTTTCAAATAGATGGTTTAGGATAACACAAGGATTAGTTGAGATTCGCGTAAACTAACCCGGACACCTTGAATTATCCAAAAATAATAATAAATAATGATTAGATGGTTTAACATGGATAACGTAACAGAGATTTGTATAAAAACGGACTTAAGGTAAAATTTCAACATGACACTTTTTGACATTTAAATATTATTTTTTATCTAAAATTATTAATTTTTTTTTTTCATATGCAAAATTACTAATTAAATTTTCATTATCAAATTTTTCTAACATATTTTTTTCAATTGATAATATTGGTAATCCACTTATATTTTTTGTGATATAATCAACGTTAAAATAGAAATTTTTTTAATTTTAATTTTGAAGAACTATTTTATGTAGAAAAAATAGTTACAGGTATTGTTAATATTGTTAATAATATTTTGTAAGTATCTATTCTCCTATTTATAAAATGAAAAAATAAAATTTTAATTCAAAAACATCTAAATTACAAATATAATGAAATTATCATGTTTTAAAAACTCTAAGATTAATATATTGTAAAAATTATCATCCTCTAGTGATTTTAAATTTTCAAAACTAAATTAAAAATTAAAAGAATGAACAGGGGAGAGACTTGAGATTTTCAAGACAAATATTTTAAAAAACATGAGTAATACTATATACCTTGAATTATTATTGAGAATTTTAACCAAAAATATCAATGAGTGATCTAATTCATTTTATATGTGACTCCCACAATTTACTAATTCAATCTTAACCACACCTTTGCATTCTAAGTTTTTTGATAGAATTTCTGGAATACTAGTTTTGTTGGAACAAATATAAACGTTGTCCTAAGAGAATTGTTAAAGAAACTTGAGATGGCTGTACCACTATTTACAAATGTATGTATGGTAAAGAATACACAATCTTTTTAAATTTTCTTACTCGATATTAAAATACTCATTAATAAAATCTAAAAATATAAACACATTACCAAAAAAAAAAAAAAAAAATTACGCCTCTTCAATTTATGGCTCAAGACAATGGCTAATACTGGGGCCGAGGTTTAGCTACGGTAAAAAAATATATTTGACAGGTATGGAAATTCTAAAACAGCATCATAGTTTTCAAATAGTCAGCATACTGGATTGTACAAATGGCGTGATGCATGGAGTTGCATTGGAAAGAAGAGTAAACAATAAGATCAAATGACAAACAAATTCGAACTAGAGATACTCTCTCTATGACGAATTATATTGAGAAAACTTTCTATTTTTATTAATCGAATATCAACTGTATTGCCCTAAGGCTTACATATTTATTTGTACTAAAATAATTTTTGCTAATCAAGAAATCTAAAAAAGGAAATGATATATTCTTGCTAGTCAAGAATATTTTAAAATGAAAATATAATTTTAAGATATAAAAATAATTCTCGTGAGCAAACAGTCCTATTCTTGTAAAATAAAAAAAATAAATAAACAAAGTAGGAAACTTAAATAAATAAATAAATTAATTAATTAAAAGATCCTAGTCTTAAATAATAACCTTAATCAAATACTAAAAATAATAAAATAAAATATATAACTTATAAATTTCAATTTGCATCAACTGATGGACAGAAACATATCCAACCTAGAGATACTCTCTCTACGAACGAATAATATTGAAAAAACTCTCTATTTTTATTAATCAAATATCAACCGTATTGTCCTAAAGCATCTATCTTTATTTATACTAAAATAATTTTTGGTAATCAAGAAATCTAAAAAATGAAAAGATATATTCTTGCTAGTCATAATATTTTAAAAGAAAAATACAATATTAAGAAATAAAAATAATTCTTGTGATCAAACAATCTTATTCTTGTAAAATAAAAATAAAAAACCAAGTAGGAAACTTAAACAAATAAAATATTAGAAGATCCTAATCTTAAATAATAATCCTAATCAAATACTAAAACAATAAAATAAAATACATTTATGTTATTTTATTTGGCTCTCAACCATTTTAGGGTTTCCCACAACAAAACACAAGCAAAAATTGAAACTTTTGGAATTGATTCAGCAAATTAGAAACACAATACATACAAAATTAACTTGTGACTTAAACATTTTCGTTTTTTTTTTTTTTTTTTAGTTTCAGAAGACATCTGTTAAGGGATGGGATTGTGTAAAGTTTAAGAACAAATTAAATTTAGGTACTCAAGCCATTGGTTCAATTTTAAAACTTTTGAGATAATAGCCTCAAACTCTATTCTTTTCGGGCCAAATTGATAATAATAATTTAACTAGCCATATTATCCTTACATATTTATTTATCTTTTCATTGTCTACCTAATCTACTTATCTATTCATATCACCACTACCACCATTGTCGCCAGCGAACACCACTTTCTACCATCGGCCACCTTCGGCGATAACAAAATTTTGGGTGATCAGCCGACGGAATCTGGCGATGGTGGGATATAAATGGAAAAAAAAAAATTTTCCTTCAAATGAATAATTTATCTTTCTCACTATTAAACATTTATATCACAAAAAAAAAAAAGATTAAATCTTAAGCCAAACAATATGTGGCTCTTTAAGTGAACTTTTCACAAATTGTTCCATAAAATATTGCGGACTAAAATAAAATAAACGATTTATTTTAATAACTACATTTATGTGATTTATCTTAAATATATATATATATATATATATATATATGACTAGAAGGTGATCCTCGTGGGATTGAGATCCTCATGGTGTAACTATGATTTGTGCCTACCGTATATGAATTGTAATTTATGACTACTGGGCGAACACGTGATAATAATGTTGAAGTTTGTGTATTTTAATATTAAAATATACTTAATATTTTCTTATTTATTATTCTCAATATTCACATGCAAGCAAATGGTTGTAAAGTTAATACATAAATAGCGAACGATAAATACAAATAGTTGCCTATGTTGAAGATGGGTGGATGGTGAAAAAAGTGAAGGAGAAAAATCAATGTCAGATTGATAAACATGGTTCGTGCATTTCATGTCATGAATGAATGCATGGTGTGAAAGTGTTTTGTAGATCATACTTCAGATAGAGTTGTTCTCATCTTGTATAAATTAGCTCTCCTTGTTGAACATTCTCAGAATCAAAAGCAGTGTGTGTATGGAAGAGAAATGGAATGAGACAAAGTTGGTGAATTATTTGCAATACAAGTGGCACAAGTTTGGGATTGGATCGAAGTTGTGAATGGCAGCTACGAGTAACAGGGATAGTGGCGGGCAGAGGATCGGAGCAGGTGGATGGCAGCCAGTTTTGTATGGAAGAAGAAGGCAAGACCAGCGGACTGGAGTCCAGAATGATAGAATAGGAGTCATTACAGTTTTTGTGGATAATCTTCCATGGTCAATGAATCCTAAAGGTCTGTTCCTCCTATTTTCAAAGTTCGGGGTAGTTAAGGATGTATTCATCCCAAATAAAACCAGGAAGTCCACCAGATCAAGGTTTGGGTTTGTTAGATATGATTGTTCAGTGGCAGCTGAAGTAGCTATCCGAAAAGCTAATGGCATATGGTGTGACGACAAGGAACTTCATGTTAAGAAAGCAGCCTTTGAGAAGGTAAGAAGTAGTACGGATATAGTGGAGGAGACAAAAAAGGTGGTTACTCATACAGTTAAGCCGAGTGGTTATAAGGGAAGAAATGAGGGCAAGGTAGATAAGAAGATGATGGGTCATCAATCATATGCAGAAGCCCTAGTTCAAGGAAACAAACAAGGGGATAAAGTTATTATGCTTTCTCTGACTTCCGTGATAGCGTCCTTCAAATTGGTTCCAAGGATGTGGTGGTCAGAAAAGGAGGGGAAAAGATGGCCGTTGTGTCGTTTTTGTCGGCGGAGGACATGAAGTCTCAGCTGGTCCTTTTGGAAGATTGCCTAAAAGAATGGTGTGCCTCAGTCACAGAGTGGAAGAGGGGGGCATATTTAGCTCCGGAAAGGGCTGTGTGGCTGTGTTGTTATGGGGTGCCCCTGAATTTATGGAGCAATGATACGTTCATGAAGATAGGCCGGGTATGGGGAGAAATAATCCGAATAGATGAGGATACATTAAATCAGGTGTCATTTAGCTATGGGAGGATAAAAGTAGCAACAAGTGTAATGTCTTCCATTAACACAGTAGTACATATCCAATGTAATGATATGATGTATCCAATTAGAGTGTGCGAAGAGCATGTGATGGTAACTAAAGTAATGGGTGATCCATGTAAGGTGAAGTCATCTCAGCAGAGAAAAGATCTTTGCAACGCAGTTGGGATGGTAAGCCATGTTGCTGGGAATGGAAAAAACTCAAACAAGGAGGATGCTGAAGTGGATGATTCAATACAAAATGAGCTGGATACTTACGCTGATATGGCAAGATCAAACAGGGATGAGATGGCAGTCAATGTACCTATGGTGGAGGAGCTGATTCCTAATGATTGCTCTACCTCGGTAGTGGAAGAGATGGTTGGCGATGCTTCGGGAAGACGAGAGATTATCAAAACAGGCGTGGGAATAATTTCTGGAGTGTTGTTTACAGCTCAAGAACACGGTTGAAAAACTGTCACAAAAGACAAAAATAAACATAAAAATAAAATCACTAAAAAACCTATATCCAAACAACACCAATAAACTTGGAAGGAAAATTGGTTGAGATTTGCCAAAATAACATGCAACCATTAGAGCACCATTGGTATAATTTGACAAAATAACACTATTCATTGCCAAATTATAGCAATTGCAATGCTATTTTAGCAAATTCCATTGGAGATACTCTAATTATAGCTATTATAGCAACGACAAAGCTATTATGACATTTACTATTGAAGATGTTTTTGCTGTAAAATAGAGTGACATGTTACTATCAAATAGAGTAACATGTTACTGTTTACATCAATTTTGACGATAAATTTTTTTATAAAGAATTTTATATTCAACATATAGTCAATATGGATTTTAATTGGTAGATCTTGATGATAGAATTCTAAAAATACTAATTTTATTAAAAATTGACATCTAAATCAAAAGTCATATCATTTTCAAATTTAAAATATTAAATTAGTCACTAAGAATATTTTGGTAATAATGGTATTTGTTGGATTTTTAAGGAAAACATTTTGAGTTTGTCCTTCATGCATTAAAGTTTTATTATGTGGGATTTTGACCAAATTTTTCTATTTTTTAGGAATATTTTTTTTGAGTTTCTATCTTTTTTATTTTCTTAAACATGGTACCAAAGGCATTTGAACAATGAAACATGCTTGGTCCACCAAAATGTTAAGCTTTTATGTTAATGAAGTTATTATCATGGAATGTAAGGGGTTTGGGCAAAGCCGAAAAGATGAGGAAGGTCAGAAGCATTCTTAAAGACAGAAAAATTGAGTTTGCTTGCTTCCAAGAGACAAAGAGATCTGATGTTTCATCCTTATTTGTACAATCATTATGGCCAGATGAAGATATGGAATATATGGTGGTTGATTCTGTTGGAAGGGCAGGGGGATTGTTGTGTATTTGGAAGTCATCTGTATTCCAGCTCTCTCAGTGCTGTAGCACTAGGCACTGTATTATACTCTCTGGGACACTTTTGCCAAATTTCAAATGTGTACTGCTCAATATCCATGCTCCAAATGAGGTGAATGAGAGGGGTAAATTTTGGAGTGTATTACATAGATTGAAATCAATGTTTAGTGATCCTTGGTGCTTGGCTGGGGACTTTAATGAAATTAGGAATATTGGGGAAAGAAGAGGATGTTCCAGAAGAGACAAAGGGATGAAGGAGTTCAACCAATTCATTGAAAAGTTAGAGCTTATTGATTTACCTATGATGGGTAGGCAATTTACTTGGTGTAATGCTACTGAAGGGGAAAGATGGAGTAGGATTGATAGGATCTTGTTGTCAACTGAGTGGTTGGAAAGGGTTAATTTTAAACTATGGGGTTTGGAAAGAAGTGTGTCTGACCATTGTCCACTATTACTGTTAGAAGATGGGAGGGATTGGGGTCCAAGGCCGTTTCGCTTTTTAAATGCTTGGTTTCTCCATCCCAATTTTGGAAGCCTTGTGAAGAAATCCTGGGAGGAGTCTGCACTGTCTGGATGGGCAGGTTTTGTTATAATGAATAAACTAAAGATGCTTCGAGCAGATTTGAAGAAATGGAATAGAGAGGTTTTTGGGAATGTAACTTCGGCGTTAAAGGTAGCAGAGGAGGAGCTTCATGCTATTGATTTAGTGGCTAAGTCGAGAAATCTTGAGGAGAATGAGGTTCGAAGAAGAAGAGAAGTCAGAAAAGAAGTATGGTCACTGGTTAAACGAGAAGAATGGATGTGGAAGCAGAAATCTAGACTGAATTGGAACCTTCAAGGGGACAAAAACACAAGATTTTTTCATATTGTTGCCACCAGTAGACAGAATAAAAATCTGTTAAACTCAATTGAAGTAGATGGGGTGTTGTACGAAGATCCTTGTAGGATTAAACAGGAGGTGTTTAAACATTTCAAAAAGAGATTTTCAGAGGAGTGGAAATCCAGGCCCAAGCTTAAAGGTCTCTTTGAAACCATTGGGCATGATGAAGTTTCGGATGGGTTAGTTGCGCCATTCTCTGAGGAGGAAATATGGAGGGCTGTGAAGGAAAGTGATGGCAACAAGGCTCCAGGACCGGATGGGTTTAACATGGCCTGCTTTCAGAAGTGCTGGAAGGTGTTTAAAAAAGAAATCCTACAGTTCTTCAATGAATTCTATGATAATGGGCGTCTAGCCAAAGGTATTAATAGCTCTTTCACAACCTTAATTCCTAAGAAAGATTGTCCGGAGGGTATTTCGGATTATAGGCCAATTAGCCTTATTGGTTCCATCTATAAGATTCTTTCTAAGGTTCTAGCATCAAGGTTGAAAAAGGTGCTACCAAGGATAATTGGGGATTCTCAAACTGCATTCATTGGGGGACGGAACATTTTGGATGGGGTGTTAATATCTAATGAAATTGTGGATTGGTGGAAGAAGAAGAAGCAGAAAGGGATGATTTTGAAATTGGATTTTGAAAAAGCTTTCGACTCAGTAAATTGGGAGTGTTTATTCGAAATGCTGTCCAGCTTTGGCTTTCAAAACAAGTGGATAAGGTGGATAAAGGAATGTTTGCAATCATCTAGAGTTTCAATCTTGGTGAATGGCTCACCTACAGCTGAATTTTGTCCAGAAAACGGACTCAGACAAGGGGATCCACTGTCGCCGTTTCTCTTTATCATTGTGGCTGAAGGTCTTAATATGTTATTCCAAAGGGCGAAAGATTTGGGTCTAATCAAAGGAGTCGTTATAGGCACTAGGAGGATCAATGTAACCCACCTACAATTCGCGGATGATACTATTGTGTTTTGCGAGGCTGAAGAGCAAGAAATTCTGAATGTTAAACGAATTTTGAGATGCTTTGAAATGCTGTCTGGATTAAGGATTAACTTCCATAAAAGTAAGGTATGTGGGGTGGGGGTACAAAATGAGGTGGTGGCTGATTTCGCCAAGAGACTGAACTGTCAAGGTCAAAAGCTGCCTTTCACATATCTTGGGTTGCCTCTTGGGGCTAGTCCAAAAAAGAAGACTACATGGTTGCCAGTGATCAATAAATTCAAGTCCAAGTTAGCTTCTTGGAAGAGAAAGACACTCTCTTTTGGGGGTCGGTTAACTATGATCAAGTCAGTGTTAACTTCATTACCAGTGTATTACTTATCTTTATTTAAAGTCCCTGTGGGTGTAGTTAAGCTGTTAGATAGAATCCAAGCCAGGTTCTTATGGGGAGGTCTGGAAACAAAAAAGAAGCTCCATATGGTGCGTTGGGAAGAGATCACCAAAAAGAAATGGTGTGGTGGTTTGGGTATTAGAAGGCTGAGAGATGTTAATGAGTGTCTCTTAACAAAATGGTGGTGGAGATATGGTGGTGAGGATCAAGCATTGTGGAAAGATGTTGTGGCTAGCAAGTACGGTAGCTTTGGTGGGAGATGGAGACCTTTTTTGGTGGAAGGCATTCAGTGTTCAAGAATATGGGGTGATATTCTTAATTTAGAACACATCAGTCCCAACTTATTTAACTTCTTCATGGAGAATTTTGTCATCAAAGTTGGAAATGGGAGGAGAATTAGTTTTTGGGAGGATCATTGGGCATCTAATTGTAGTTTGAGGGTTGAGTTTCCCAAATTATTTGAGCTGTCAAATGACAAAGAGGCTAATCTTAATCAGATGATTGACAGGAGAAACAATTCAGCTGGGTGGAGTCTTAGGTTCAGAAGAGGTCTGAGGGCTTGGGAGGAAGATGAGTTGGTAAGACTTAGAGCATACTTGATTGCTCATGAGCCAATTTTAACAGATAGTGTTGACTCCTTAGTTTGGAAAGCCTCAATTTCAGGAATGTTCACCGTACAATCAGTATATAGCAGGAATCCTTAGTTTGGAAAGCCTCGTCTTCAGGAATGTTCACTGTAAAATCAGTATATAACAGGAATGATGCAGCTCAGGGGTCGGAGGATGTTAGGTGGATTTGGCAGAATTTATCTCCTCCAAGAGTGCAGTTTTTCGGATGGCTTGTTTGGAAGGGTAGAATCAAGTCTAGAGCATTCCTTCAGCGTATAGGGTGTCTCAGTCAGGATGCAACCACAGAGTGTGTGTTCTGTGACTGTGCTGTTGAAACAGATTGTCATGTGTTGCTCCAGTGCATGTTTGCTTGGAAAATTTGGTCGAATATTATGTCCTGGTGGGGTATGCAATGGGTAATTCCTGAGAATGCTAGAGGTGTGCTGGAGTGGTGGAGAGGGTTCAAATGGAGTATATTTGAAACTAAAATTTGGAATGTAATTCCATTCGCTGTGTTTTGGTCAATATGGACTCTGAGGAATGACTGTATTTTCAATGGCAAACAGCACTGCTCTATGGATGTCTGTGAACTCATTAAAACTAGAATTGCCCTATGGATAAGATCTAATACAAGTCTGTCGCAGTACTCTGTTCATGATGTGGTTGAGAATCTGCCCCAGGTGCGTAGGTGTTTGGGGGGTAGGGGTGTGTAACCTTAGAGTCTAATACAGGTGCTCCGGGTGTATATTGATATGGCAGTGAGATCAGTTGGTGTTTTAAGTAAATTTCTGGGGTGAAGTAGTAGAGAGTTGATTGAATTCTGCTGAAGCTTTGATCTGTTTTTGAGGCTTGCATCTGACTGGAGTTCCTGCTGAAGTTTTGCTGCATTGGTGGGCGGGGATTTCAAACAACATATATAAAGTTGCTGCTGTCTGCTGGGGAGATTCTGTTGGGTGTGGTGTGTTTGCTGCTGTCTGATGGGGAGTGTGGATGTATCTAGCTACTGTTGGAGTATTTGGCTCAAGTCTGCTTTGGGTATTGGTTGGCCAAGGTTCACTGCTCTGGATGTCTGGTGGATTCCCCATCTGGTTGGCCAAGGTTCACTGCTGTGTGGTCATTATGGTGCACATGCTCATTCTCACATCTCTGCTGATATCTATTGGATGTCTGGTGGATTCCCCATCTGTTCTGCAGAATTTGTTTCCATCTGTTATGCTTGGCTTGCATGGTTGGGTAGGAGAAATATCAGTAGGCTTTGTGTAGGTTTGCAGAAGGCTGTGTGTATGTTTGGTTTCTCACCAAACATACACTAAGCCTCTTGGTGCTTTGTTCCCCCTACTCTGTTTTCTTCTTCAATTAATAAAACTTTCTTTGCTGATCAAAAAAAAAAAAAAACAGTGTGTGTGATCAATGAAAGAGTCTCTCATTTATATGGTTTTGTCGTCATTTTGTGTTGTGTCTGTTTACAAAACGATTTTAGACAATTTGTAAGGGTATTTCTATGGTGGAATTTGTTGGAAAAAAATGGTTTTATGGTGTAAGTCCCAACTACCGGTTGAGATAAGATCAATTGGGTTTAAATTCTTTGTAACAAGATCTTTGCACCACAAAAAAAAAAAAAAAAAAAAAACAAATGACCAAAAACTATTGAGAAGTTTGACAACGCTATGTTCTCAAATGGGTTTAGAATCAATGAGTGTGACAAATGCGTATATGTCAAATATACTGACAGAAGGTATGTCATTTTGTGTCTATATATTGATGGCATACTCATTGTTGGTAGTAATGATAAGATGATTAGAACTACTAAAAGATTGTTAAACTCTAAATTTGACGTGAAAGATATGTGTCTTGTAGATATGATTCTAAGTATTAAGATTAACAGAGCATCTTGTGGTATTATACTTTCTTAGTTTTACTACGTTGAGAATATACTTGAGAAATTTAATAAATCAGATACGAGTATATCAAGGACATCGGTAGACTTGAGCCTACATTTGACCGAGAATAGTGATGAGAGTGTCTCTCAGTTAGAATATTCTCAGGTCATTGAGAGTTTGATGTATCTGATGAGTTGTACAAGGTCAAATATAGTCTACTTTGTTAGCAAGCTTAGTAAATACGCGAGTAATCCTAATACTACTGATTGGAAATGCATTATATAAGTATTAGGTTATCTCTACTACACGCAGGATTATAGGTTACACTATACCAGATACTCAGCGGTACTAGAAGGGTATAGTGAAGCAAATTGGATATCTGATATAAAGGACTCCAAATCCACTAGTGGTTATGTGTTTATCCTCAGAGGGGTAGCCGTGTCTTGGAAATGTTCCAAGCAGAAGTGTATATCGAGATCAACGATAGAATCTAAGTTTATTGCTTTGGATAAAGCAACTAAAGAAGTTGAATGGCTTCGTCAATTCATTGAAGATATTCCACATTGGTTGAAACCTATTCCTGCTATTTGTATTCATTGTGATAGTCAATAGGCGATTGGTCAGGTATAGAGTAATATGTATAATGGAAAATCTAGACATATCCGTTGTAGACATAATTCTATACGGCAACTACTCTTTAATGGAGATTTCTCTCTAGACTATGAAAAGTCTAAGGACAACATTACGGATCTGCTAACCAAAGGGTTAGCTCGAGAGTTAGTAGAAACGTCCACCACAACAAAATGCACCTTCAACGACCAAAATTGGCAACTAAAAAAAATTTAGTCACCAAAAGTTGTAGAATTGGTGACCAAAAACTTTTTTTGTCAGTAAAAATAAATATTTAGCTACTAATTTTTTTTAGCTGGGGTATATTGGTTATTGGCGATTAAAAAAATTTAGTCGTGAAAAATTCCAGAATTGGTGGCAAAAAAGAATTTTAGTCGTCGTATATTGAGTTTTGGCTACTAAAACCATTTAGTGGCTGAATGGAAAATAAAAAATTATTTTTTACCTTCCAAAAGTTTATTTTTAACGACAAAAAAGAATTTTAGTCGTCTTATATTGAGTTTTTGCTACTAAAACCATTTAGTCGCCGAATGAAAAATAAAAAATTATTTTTTACCTTTGGTTACCAAAATTTTGGTCGCCAAAAGTTTATTTTCAGCGACAAACAAAAATTTTAGTTGTCGTATATTGAGTTTTAGCTACTAAAACCATTTAGTCGCTGAATGGAAAACAAAAAATTATTTTTAATTTTGACGACCAAAATTTTGGTCACCAAAAGTTTATTTTTAGCGACAAAAAAAAATTTTAGTCGCCAAAGAACTAAAATTTTTAAAGGGAGACATTTCAAATATTTTTGACGAATTTATAAAATACTTTCAGTGACTAAAAAATTTTAGTCACCAATAACCATCTATATAAAATATCTCACGCTCTTACTCTTCTCTCTCATCCTCTCTCGTCTCTCTTTCTCTCATTCCATATAGAGCTGCCTGCCACTGTCACAAGGAGCACCCATCTCCAACCAGCCACCGTCGCATACGAGCAGCCATATCCAACTAGCGACAGTACCACATCGCACACCGTGGACAGTTGGTATTTCTTCTTCCTCTTTCTCTTCTTCTTCCCTTTCCCCTTCCTCTTCTTCTCTCTCTCTCTCTCTCTCTCTCTCTCTCTCTCTGTGAAAATTTTTTGGGTGCAAGCGTTTGAATCTGTGAACAAAAATTTTGATGGGTATGAAAAAAAAAAAACAAAGCAATCAAAGAGAGTCCCTGTGAAAGGTTGTGCTTGCGATGGGTTTTAGAGACTCAACCTGTGAAGCAACAAGTCGATAGCCTCCTCATTTACGTACCCATCTCTCTCTCTCTCTGCCTCTACTTCTGGGACTTGCAATTTTGCAAGTGAAGTGTATGAAAATGACGGGTCCATCCAAACCCACCTCTCTCTCTACCTCTACTTCAGTTACAAGGAAGGTTCATTAATTTGTTTTTGTTTTTGTTTTTCTTTTCTTTTTTTCTTTTTTTTTTCTTGCCTTCAAAGTGTTTGATAAAATGTCTCTTAGGCTTCTCAAGATTCTAAGCCACAAGCCTAACTTATTGGCAGTGTAATTGGTGCTCAAACATATGCTGAGTTCTTTGATCTAAGTTGGTGTTCATTAATAGGTTATTTTGATATATATTAGGGTGCTGTATTGATTTGCCTAAAAAAGTTTAGTGTTTTGTTTAGATTTTCCTAAAAAATTAGTAGTTGTGTTTTGATTAGAGCATTGTTTTACAATAATAAGACTTTGGTACTTGAAATAGGAGTAGTTGGTGTGATTTGTTAGGCACTTGTTTACTTGTTCTTCAGTTTAATATTGCATTTCTGTAACAATTTGCTAGATGCTCTTGTCGAAGGTTGATTTTTTTTTTTTTTAATTATTATAAATTAGTTGGTGGATTGTGCTGTTTGTTTGGACAACTTGAAGGTTTGTGATAAGTATAGGTTACTGCTTCTGCACAGTTTCCAAGCCCAGTGTGTGGACATAAGACTTTTGCAAACACACATTTGTAGAAAGCACCACTCATTTGAGTGATGCTAGAGTTGAAGTGAATGTTTTTTTTATAGTTGGAGTTAATTTGAGTTTAAAAGCAAGTCCTTAACATGATTCTACTCAAAAACTCAATAATTTACTGTTGACAATCATATGTGTAGTTGGAATACAAAATATCAAATATGTTTCTTTTCTTTCTTTTTTTCTTTATTTATTTACTTATTGTGCTAGACATCGAATTGAAGTTAGTCAGCTTCTTCTGATCGGTGGTAGTTGCTCTAGTTCTTTCCATTTACTATATGATTAATCATAATTCAGCTTAGATGGTCACAATCCCATAATTTGGTATGGTTTTTTATTTTGAAAGAGTATAAGCTTGGTGTGCATAAGCTCAGGAAGTATATGGATATTGCATAGGGCAATGACCAACTTGATGCATACGGTTTCTTTGTTTTGTCTCATGTTTGTATGGGCTTCCTGTTTTGAGTAATATTATAACATGCATTACAAATTTTTTTGTAATCGTAATTGATATTGTCATGCATTGCAGGATGACAAGACAAATGTGCAATGTAATTAGTTCAAGTTCCTAGATGAAGATGACGAGAATGTGATGTTTGCATGGGCGCAATTTACATTATATTTTTGTTTATAGAAAACATGTACACCTGATATGTTTTGTTCTTAAGATTTTTTTTAATTTGGATTTTAATTGTTGGTTTGGATAGTATATGTATTTGGTGGATTATACTATGTTTATGGATTCGTATTTTCTTTGATATGTACGGTTAATAGTTAAGTTTTGTATATTGTTGAAAATTGAATGCTACAGGTTGTGAAGAAATATTTGTATTCAATGGTTGATAATAGAATGAATGCATGAATGGATAGATGAATAATTTTGTATATGCACAGGTCACAGGTGGCGCAAAAAATATTACAGAACAAATTTTAAAAACTAAATGCGATCTTTTGGCGACTAAACAAATATCACAGGTTGGTTTTTGGCTACTAAACTTTTGGTTGCCAATTGTAAAAAGGAAACCTTTGGCTACTAAATTTTTAGTCGCCAATTCTCAAAAAGTGAAACTTTTGGCTACCAAATAGTTAGTCGCCAAAGATACATGCTCAATTGGTTACTAAATAATTTAGTCTCTAAAAGTAAAAAATATATATATTTAATTATTTTTAAAAAATATATGGCGACTAAAGTTTTACTCGCCGATAGGTCACTTTATTCAACTATTGGCGAAGTTGTATAAAATATATGGCTACCAAAAAAATTTTAGTCGCCAATTGTCTTCCCCAATGAACTATTGGCGACCAAACTGGCGACCAAATATATTAGTCGTCAAAAGTAATTGGCGACTAAAATAAGGCTTTTGGCGACTAAAATTTTAGTCACCAAAAGTGAAATTTCTTGTATTGGTCATCAAGAGGAATGGGGTTAAAGCCTTTAGTCAATGTTACGGGAACGGAAAACCCAAACTAGTTGGCTGGGATCCAAGATCTAGGTTCAAAGGAACAACCTAACTGCGTGTAACAGGTGAGTCATTGAAGAGGTAAATCTTCTTATCCATTCCTTTATACAGTGATACGTTGTGGGGGTGGAAGGTTAAGTTATTGTTTTTAATGACCTAAGTGATGTGAATAGTCAACCGTTGTACAGTGAGATATCTTATATAGGTCACTTATGTGAGTGCAAAGTGGGGTCGGTTCTTTAAGAATTGATAAGGTCGAATTCTTTAAAAACACTCACTAAACCAGGCTAGTATTCCATGGCCATATCGGATACACCAGTGAGAACAAGAACAATGGTTGGACTAACTCTTGTGTGAAGTCTGTTGTCTCGGTTTACACGAACGACAGAATAGTTCAAGATGTCACATTCACTGGCCAGCCAGTAAATCTAATAGCCTTTCACTGCGAAAGGTTCAAGGCCAACAGCTATCTTTTCTAATGCAAGGTTAGTCTGTGTACTCTCTCTCCAAGTCTTTGTTATTCAACATTGTCCCTTTTTTTTTTTATTCAGTTAATTTTATTCATGTGGGGGATTGTTGAAAAAAAAAGTTTTATGATGACTTTAATATGAAATTAAAGTAGGTCTCAACCACCAGTTTAGGTGGGATCAAATGGGTTTAGATTTTTTGTAATAAGATCTTTGCACTACAAAAAGAATGACCAAGAACCATAGAGAATTGAATAAAAATTGTCGCATAAAATTGGCCTCATTAATGAGGTATTAGGAATAGTGTATAACTACTTATCCCACATTAATTGTAGAGAAAAGCATTGATGGATATTTAAATCTCAAGCTTTGGATAAAGGCATGAGCCTTTTGGGGCATCTAAATTTTTTGAAGGAAGGGAGTTAGGATGCTTCGAGGATGGCCTTAGGCCAAAATTATGGTCCAAGTTAGTTATGAAAAAATTGCCACATGCAAGCTCATGAGTGGGCATCGCTCGCCCAAACCAAACCTGGCCGGAGCCGAGTCCGAGTTGGTGGTCCGTGATCCATGGGATATGGGTTATGGATCGTGGATCTTGGGACTTGGGCTTAAGCTTAAGGCTTGAACTTAAGGCTTGCCGGAATGGATTAGGTTTTGGCTGGGCTAGATTAGTGGTCCACCAACCTAATCTTTTTGGGCCAAGTCTGTTAGGTGGCTGCAAATATATATATAAATACATGTGTATATTGTGTGTAACTTACACATATGTCCCATCAGTTTTGGTACATTACTCCATCAATTTTGTATGAGTAATTGGCTGCATTTGTTACCAGCTTTCATAGCTGGAAGGCTCCTCCTCTCGCCCTCATTGTGTATAAAAGGAGACCATCCTCTTTGGTTGGAGTACAGAATTTTTGACTCTCATATTATACAGTCAATGTACTTCTGTATTCTTCTTCCTGTGTGAGAGAGTGTTGCCATTGTCAGTTCGTCAGAGCTAAACAGAAGGTACTTCTACATTAGCAGGTTCTAACCATCGTATCCTAGGAGACAAATGCTGACATATCTCCAGCACCCACGCTGAGGTGACGAATCTATTTTAAGAAGATTGTGGTATCACACATGTTTTGATTTGTTTCCAATACTATTCTATTTCAGTGTTTTTTTTTTTTAATATTTCTATTCATCATATTGTATGATTTAGTCCCATGATTTCTTATTCTGTAAATCAATTTAATTAAATATAAATCTACTTATTTTATTTAAATTCACAATTTGTACTACAGAATTTTGGGTTTAACTTCTTATGCAGAAACAATTTAAATCAACACGACATATAGTCAAGTTGTTATACATTGGGAGAGACAAGCCATTTGAAATATTCTACTGCATCTGATGCTTTAAACAATTACTAGCCGTAGAAAACTGAAATGTCCTTAAAGAAAGAAACATTACTTCATATCAGTTGGTTTTGTATAAATCCTCTATTTGGATATATTTTGTTTAACCTTTATTGTTTTAGTGATAGTAGATAATATTTAATTCTCTTTTGGCAACATTTAAAAAAATTAGTTTATTAGCTTATTTGATTAATATCACCTCTCTATTTTTTTACACATCTTTTCGTAATAAGTAAAAAAATTAGCTTATGAGAGGGTCTCTAAGGGACTCTTTAAATGAAACATGTTAGCTATTATAGCTAGCATCAGTATATTTTAGTCACTCCAATGAACTAACTATTACAATAACTATATTAACAAAAAAATTTCAAGACTAACTACTACAGAGAATGTGACTCTTTTTATTCAAAATGCAAGATAGAATTACAGAACTTGTATTTATAGAGAAACCATAACTACCTTCTAACCTCCTAACCTAACCATAACTGCAATCTAACCATAACTGCAATCTAACTCTAGTTCTAACAAACTAACTATTAAAATAACAACTTGCAACCTTTAGGTGAGCTGGACTACTATAAGCTGTTGCAGAGCTTTAGTGCTGCTGGTGCAGCTGTTGCAGAGTTAGCTTGAGCCTCATCCTGAGCATTATGCTTAACAGTCCCCCGCAAACTGAGAGAAGTGGGAAACACCTGAAGTTTGCCCTGAAGGTATTGAAATCTGGAAACTGAGAGAGGCTTTGTGAGAATATCGGCAATTTGGTCAGTTGACGCAATATGACAAATAGCAAGTTTCTTGGCAGCAACTTTCTCACGAACAAAATGATAATCGACTTCAATATGCTTAGTTCTAGCATGGAAGACTGGATTGTGAGCCAAGGCAATTGCAGACAAGTTATCACACCATAAGGTAGGAACAGCCACAGAGACATGAAGTTCAGCTAGAAGCATGCCAAGCCAACTCAACTCAGCAGATACCTGAGCTAAAGCACGATATTCTGCCTCAGATGAAGATCGGGAAACTGTTGGTTGCTTTTTAGCACACCAAGAGATGAGATTGGGACCAAGAAACACACAGTAACCTGTGGTGGACCGTCTATCAAGAGCACTGCCAGCCCAATCAGAGTCTGAAAATGCATTGAGAACAAGAGGGCCAGAGGTGAAATGCAAGCCATGACTTAAGGTACCCTTGAGATATCTGAGGAGCCGTTTAACAGCAGAAAAATGACTATTCAAAGGGTTTTGTAAAAATTGACACAGATAATTAACTGTAAAGCTGAGATCAGGTCTGGTAAGTGTAAGATATTGGAGAGCACCCACGAGGCTTCTATAAAGACTAGGGTGAGAAAAAGAAGAGTCCATCTCAGGAAGAACAACCTTAGTAGCCATGAGAGAAGAATATGGTTTACAATCATGTATGCCTGCCTTTGCAAGAATTTCAGAAGCATATTTTGGCTGAGACAAAATGTAACCTGAAGGAGAAGAAGTAACAGAGATACCAAGAAAATAGTTGAGTAAACCCAACTCTTTCATGGAAAAAACTGAGTGCATATGTTGAACAAGAGTAGAGATATAGAGAGGATCACTCCCAGTAAGAAGGATGTCATCTACATAAACAAGTAGAACAGTAATGGAAGTAGAGGTGTGTTTGACAAACAAAGAGGAGTCACAATGACTAGGAACAAAATCATGAGAAAGAAGAAAAGAAGAGAAAGTGGAGAACCAAGCTCGAGGAGCTTGTTTTAAGCCATAGAGGGCCTTGTGCAATTTACAAACAAGGGATGGATGTTTAGCATCAATAAAACCTTGAGGTTGATGCATATAAACTTCCTCTTCAAGAATGCCATGAAGAAAGGCATTTGAAATGTCAAGTTGCTTAATAGGCCAATGAAAATGAAGGGCTAGACATAAGAGAACCCTGATTGTAGGTTGTTTAGCTACAGGACTAAATGTTTCATGATAGTCTACACCCTCAGTTTGAAGAAAGCCTTTAGCAACAAGTCTAGCTTTGTGTCTTGCAATAGAACCATCTGAGTTTTTCTTGAGCCTAAATACCCACTTGCAGCCAATAGCTTGTTTATCAGGAGGAAGAGTAACTAAAGACCAAGTACCTTGGTTTTGAAGAGCTTGATATTCATCTAACATAGCAGCTTGCCAAGCTGGAGACTGAGCAGCTGCTTGATAATTCTGTGGCTCAGTAGAATCTGCAGAATCTGTAGAAGCAAGAAGACAAAGGGAAGAAGAGGAAGCAACAGGATTCTTACTCTTGGACCTAGTGATCATAGGATGAGGAGGAGGATGAGAAGAAGAGATTGGAGGAAGATCAATGTAGAGAGATGAAATAGGCAATTGAGAAGAAGGAGGAGCAGACAGAAGTGAGGAAGGGGCTACAGATGAAGGAGAAGCTGAAGGAGAAGCTGATGGAGACAAAGAAGGAACAGCCGCAGAAGTAGGAAGAGTTGCTGCAGACAGAGTAGGTGTGGCTGTTGCAGATATAGAAGAAGCCTCTGCAGCCAGCGGAGATATGACTGTAGATTTAGGAGGAAGTGATGTCCAGAAAAAATTAATTAAAGAAGGAAGAGTAGGAACAGAGGAGGAGATAGATGAAGGAAAGCTAGAGGAAGATTGTTTAAAAGGAAAAAGAGATTCATCAAACACAACATGTCTAGACACATAGATCTTCTGAGTAAGAGGGTCAAGACATCTATAGCCCTTAGTAGATGGTTGATAGCCAAGAAAGATGCAGGGAATAGATTTTGGTTGGAGCTTATGAGAAGAATAAGGCTTTAACCAAGGATAACACCTACAACCAAAAACTCTTAAGAACTGATAATCTGGTTTGTGATGAAAAAGAACTTCAAATGGTGTATGATTTTGCAACTTAAGAGTAGGTAATCTATTGATCAAGAAGACTGCAGTAGCAAGAGCATCAAACCAGTAAATCAATGGCATGGAAGAATGATGCATAAGAGTGATAGTGGTTTCAATTAAATGTCTGTGTTTTCTTTCTGCAACACCATTTTGAGCAGGTGTATGAGGACATGTTAATTGATGAACAATACCTTTTTGTTTAAGAAAGGTTTGAAAAGGAAGACTAAGGTATTCTCCCCCATTATCACTTCTTAAAATTTGAAGATGAGTAGTAAATTGAGTTTCAACAAAGGCCTTAAATTCCAGAAATTTTGAAAAAACTTCACTTTTATAATGAAGAGGAAAAATCCAAGTGAACTTACTACAATCATCAATGAAGAGAACATAGTATTTATAACCAGAATAAGAGGCTGAAAAGGGGCCCCAAACATCTGTGTGAATAAGGGCTAAAGGCTTGTTAACAGTAGAGTTAGACAAGCAAAAAGGTAATCTATGACTTTTTGCCACACAGCAGGATTCACACAGAGTAGAGTTATTATTGGACTTATGTACAGGAGATGAATGCATGAATCTATTGTGTGCTAAAACATGCTGAAATTTTTGAGAAGAAGGATGACCCAGCCGGAAATGCCAGTTGGATACAGCAGACTGCTTTGGACAGTTAGATGCAGCAGATTTCTTTGTACAGGAGAAGCAGGCTGGTGAAGAAGAAGATGCAGAAGATGATGAAGAAAGGGGATAGAGGCCATGAGCATAAGATCCTCTATGCAGCACTTTCTGAGTAGCCTTGTCCTGAATCAGAAAAGAATGAGAATCAAAAGTAACAGTACAATTGTTGTCCTTAGTTAGTTGATGAATGGAAAGTAAGTTGGAGGAGATAGAAGGAACATAAAGGAGATTGTGAAGGTGAAAAGGAAATGTCGGTGTGGGAAGAAGACCCTTACCAGTGTGAGTGATAGGTAGAGTGGAGCCATCACCGACAGCAACTTGATCTTGTCCAGAATAGGGATGATAAGAGGAGAAATTAGCAAGATCATTAGTCATATGACTGGTTGCACCAGAGTCAAGAAACCAGTTTGAAGAGGATGCAGGTGTGGATGCTACAGATGAAGGTGAGGCAGAAGCAATATAGGCTGTGGGACTGGTTTGAATAAAGGAGGTTTGATGTGGACTATTCTGTGAACTATTCTGAAAAGATGAATCCATTCTGTACCAGCAGTCTAGTGCAGTATGGTTCAGCTTTCCACAGATCTGACAAACCACAGCATTATTAGGATTAAAGTTGGGCCGACCTCTGTGATATTGACCACTACCTCTGAGAGGACTACCATGCTGTGAACTGCCTCGGAACCGACCATTACTCTCTGAACCTCTGGAACCTTCTGAACTTCTGAAAACTTCTGAACCTCTAGGAGAGGAACCTCGGCCTCGAAAAGAAACGCGATGACCTCCTCTGTTACCTCCTTTATAGTTTCCTCTTGTTACAGAATAAGCAAATGGAATTTCAGCTGTATGAGTCTGTTTCAGGGAAGACTCAATATGAATAGACGCTGAACACAGTAATGAAGACAAATCTTCCATGGAAATAGGATCAGATCGAGCTCTAATGGTGGTCTTGAAAGCATTGTATTCAGCTGGCAAACCATTAAGAACTAAGAGCACCAGATCCTCATCATCAACTGGTGCTGAAGCTAGAGCAAGCTGATCTGAAATGGACTTGAATTGATTCAAGTAGTCTTCCATTGTTGAACCTTTTTTAACAATACGACTAAGTTTATTTTTCAACTGATGAATATGAGATCTCGAAAGAGAGGTAAACCTTTTGGCAAGAACAGACCAGACTTCATGGCTAGTCTGACAATGAATAACAGAAGTGTAGAGAGACGAAGACAATGTAGCTGTGATGCAACTCAACAGATGTGAATCAATAGTGATCCACTGTGTGTAATCTGGATTCAGAACTTCTTGATTGTTTGAGCCAATCACAATAGAGGATGGACATATGATAGTACCATCAACAAATCCAAGAAGCTTTGTAGCTTTCAAGATGTTATGAATCTGACTTTTCCAGACAATATAATTGGTTGAATCAAGTTTCGTAGGCACAAAAGCATTCAGGTTTGAAATTAAGAGTGTAAGATTTGCAGGTAAAGAAGAGCTTGAAGGTGTAGGGTTTGAAGAAGCCATAGCAATATCTCAAAGGATTTCTGCTCGCAAGAGCTTGATGGCTCTGATACCATAAAGAGAATGTGACTCTTTTTATTCAAAATGCAAGATAGAATTACAGAACTTTGTATTTATAGAGAAACCATAACTACCTTCTAACCTCCTAACCTAACCATAACTGCAATCTAACCATAACTGCAATCTAACTCTAGTTCTAACAAACTAACTATTAAAATAACAACTTGCAACCTTTAGGTGAGCTGGACTACTATAAGCTGTTGCAGAGCTTTAGTGTTGCTGGTGCAGCTGTTGCAGAGTTAGCTTGAGCCTCATCCTGAGCATTATGCTTAACAACTACATTTGAAGAGTTTTTGAAGGTCTTTAAATAGTTTGTGTCTATAGATAGGTAAATAAAAAGTAACATTGGAGTGCACAAATAAAAAAGGAATTAGGTAAAATAAATATGATTGGAGTTGCTTTAAGTCATGCCCAAAATAACCCTTCATCACGTAATAATATAATAAACAAACAGGAAAGATCGGTGGACATAGGCTATATTGGCCGAACCAAGTTAAATGAGCCAATTTCTCATGATGATATTTTTTTTGGTTCCATATTTAATTTTTCCCTACTTTTATTTTTTGATAATAATAATAATATAGCACCACTACATCTACACAATTTTTACAGTTCAAATCTATATAATTGAGATGAAAAAAATTGTATAGAGGAATCATTAATTATAATAATAATAATACCTGGTGAATTGAAGGATGGTACCCCACGTAATCGAGAGCAACTTCTAAAGCGGTAAAGCCATCGCAATTCACTATCTCTGACCTAACTCTCTTGTCCCATGTCAAAATGCTCACTATCTCAGCATGAGCATTCTTTGTGGCCAAAAGCAATGGGGTGTTTCCATCTTCGTCTGTGTCATTGATAAGCATCTCAAGCTCAGGGTCTTTAAGCATATAACTAACAATGTTGGCTTTCCCACTCTCAGCAGCAACGTGAAGAATATTTTGTCCTCGTTCATTTAGCAACTCTCTTGAATCTGGAAAACATCGTAGAAACTCCTTAACAACGTCAATATGGCCTTGGCTCGATGCCTCATGAATGGGATAAGACCCATCATCGTCTCTTTGGTATGTGCAATCAACAAATGTGTCCAGGATGTAGCAAACCCCATCAACATAACCTATGGATGCTGCATATGAGAGAGGTTTCTTCCCTTTTGTGTCAGGTGCATCCAGAAGAGATGAAACATACTTCAATGCTGTCTCAAGAACAACTGCAATTTTTTTTTTTAAAACAAAGATTATGACCCCGATTCATTAGGAAATAAAAATAAAATAAAATATTGCAACATCGCTAGGAGGAGGAGGAGTCAGTTTCAAGTTGAACCAAATCAATGGCATTATGGTTAATTGTTGAATAATATTTAAAATAACATAGAATAGTTCACTTTACTGGAGTGACAAGCAATCATAAATCAACAGCTATGTTATATATCATCATTATCACAATTTTTTTAGTTTTGGGCAAAATCCGCCTTATCCCTATGGTTTAGACTAGTTGTACTTTACCCCCAATCATTTAGAAATAACCACTTACCCTTCTTGTGGTTTGGGAGTAAAGTGTAACTATTACTTTTTCCGTCCAAGCTATTTGTAATACACTCACCATATTTGAGAGTGGGCCTATTTTTCTTTTTAAATTAAGATAAAATTAAAATATTAAAAGTCATTTCTACCGTTCTCTTCATCTTCAATCACCAAACCCAGAAAGATCAGTGATCCATTTCTAGATTTTCTCTAGAAAATCTTTATTTACCTAAAAAACTCCCACTTTCTCATCTAGGTTGGGGGCTTCTCAACTCACCATCTTCTTTTGAAACCAATTGTTCCCCTTCCCTCTCCTTTCCCCTCTCTATCTCCCTCTGTCTCCGCTCCAGTTGTCGCGAAAACCATCAAATAATAATAGAAAAAAGATTTGAAGCATATCTGAAGCAAACTCAATAGTGATGGAATGGACGGCGACGATGTCTGTGGTGAAGATGGAGCAACAAGCGAACTAATCAAATGTGAGGATGAAGGAAATGGTAGAGGAGTGGGTCTCTTTCTCGATCCCTCGATCATTTCAAGGGTGAAGAGGAAGTAGAGAGTGTGTAAATTTATTAAGATAATGAGCAAGTGAAGCATTAAAATTTTGAAAACAAATCCCATTAGATTGGTTAAAATAATTTGATTATTTCATTGCGCTATAAAAACAAATTCAACTGGCCAACAAGCTTTTTACAATGGTTGAAATAAAACGAAAATATGTACCTCCAAGTAGTCAAATTTTAAAAAAATTATAAAATTCAAATTTAGAGTTAATTTTTTTTTAGTTTAATAAAAGTAGGCATTGTTAACATATGCCTTTAAGACATATGTTGAAAGAGATAAATTATACATTTTTTTTTATTACACTTTCATTCAAAATATACAATATTACAAAACTTTTTAATATGTGCTTTAAAACACACATTAATAAAATCCATCAAAACTACTAGCAACTACTACTTACTGGGCCACACTTTTATAAGTCTTTTGAGTTATCCTTAGACGAGGCTCAACTCTATTTTATGTGGAAAGGATTATGTTTTTGTTGCGGTAAAAAAATTTGCAGGGGCCAATCATATATAGTATCTGCATATCATTGCATCACACACAAATAAACACGAGGTTTCCAAATCCTCTCGTGTGACAGGGAGGGGCTGGAATGAATTGGGATCCCTACCAGCCGAAGCTAGTGGTTACTATTTTATTCTTCGTATCCCCACTACAACAAAATACACCTTTGGCGACTAAATTTTTAGTCGCCAAAGGTCCTTTTTTAGTCGCCAAAGGTCGAATTTTTACTTTCCCCGACAAAAACTTTTAGTCGCCACTGTTGTCGCGAATCCATGGTCGGCAATGCCTTTGGCGACTAAAAACCTGTTAGTCGCCAATTCACAGGTCTTCAGCGACGAAACAAATTGTCGCCAAATGCAATTCCATTTTTTGAAATTATACATTTAGCGACTAAATTTTTAGTCGCCAATAGTGATTTTTTAATTTATTATTTAAACATTTCCCGACTAAGATTTTCGTCGCCAAAAGGTACACCTTTCGGCGACTAAACTCTTTTAGTCGCCAAAAGACTATTTCAGAAAAAAAAAAAAATCCCTCTGCTGGATTCCCCAAGGTTCGAACCTGTGTCCCAACACTTGCACCCACTGCGCCTTTACCAACACATGCTCACCCACTACGCCACTCCCAATTCACATGAATATTATTGCAACAAATATTATTTATATACTATATTCATTGGTATTAATACAAAATTGTATATATGAAAATAATTTTTTTTATTTAATATATTTTATGTAAAAAATAAAATATTTACAAAAAAAAATAGGGTAAGCACTTTTGGCGACTAAAGTCAGTTTTAGTCGGCAAAACCTCTACTTTTAGCTACTAATTTTTTTTTAGTAGCCAAAAACAGCCACTTTTGGCGACTAAAGTCAGGTTTAGTAGCCAAAACTCTTCCTTTTAGCTACTAATTTTTTTTAGTAGCCAAAAACAGCACTTTTGGCGACTAAAGTCAGGTTTAGTAGCCAAAACTCTTCCTTTTAGCTACTAATTTTTTTTAGTAGCCAAAAACAGCACTTTTGGCGACTAAAGTCAGGTTTAGTAGCCAAAACTCTTCCTTTTAGCTACTAATTTTTTTTAGTAGCAAAAAATCTGCACTTTTGGCGACTAAACTGAATTTTAGTCGCCAAAACCCTTACTTTTGGCTACGAAATTGATTTTAGTCGCCAATAACTATGCATTTGGCTACTAAATTGTCTTAGTCGCCAAAAGTGAACACTTTTGGCGACTAATTCCATTTTAGTCGCCGATTGTCCTACTTTCAGCGACGAAAATTCATTTTTTAGTCGCCAAAGCTGGATTTTCTTGTAGTGCCCAAGGGCCACATGTTCTCATCCTAATTTCTTGAATGCTGATTCATAAACCGATGAAGTTTATTAGGAGAAATAAAACATTATGCTCCTCTTTTTTATTTTATTTTATATTTTTGTTTCCTCTATTTGTTGATGAGTTTTGTTCTTTCTTAAAAGGTAATCAACCGCATAAGATTTTTGGCTATATGTATACCGTTGGAAATTAGGTTGGATTGGACCCGATTCATAACCCATGGAGCGTCCACAAGGGTTATTGATAATTCACATGATTTATAATTAAGAGAATTATCTAAAGAGGTGTTTGAGTTTTTGTGGGGGACTACAACTCCCCCTCTATCAGCAGAGAATCACTATATATCTGATATAGAGAAAATAATAGACGTATTATTGTTGTGGGAGTTTACCTGAAAAATCTCTACAAAATATTTCTCTCTGTTCTTCCCTCTTAGGTCACTATTATAGAACCTAGGGATTTGGAGTGTGGATAATACATTAAGAAATTCTAGTAGCTTCTTAATTGACAAAGGATTTTCTAGACGAGGCTCATAATTCAAACATCCGATCTAAACTGTTTCCACTTCAAGTAATATGATTACCTATATCTTTTTCCTTCATTGGTATCAGAGACATGATTTCTTGTTTTCGCCTCATGATTTGCATGCCATAGATTAGATTTATTCATGTTTAATTTAATATTATATGATTAAACATTGTTGAATACCATGGCATGTTGAAAAATATTTTGAAAACTCTAATTTTGCTAAAACTCCATTAGAGCATATATTTTTATCTCAAAAAGTAGTATAAATTTTTTATTTTTTTTGGTGACTGAAAGTTACATATTTTGAAAGTACTCTTTGTGAGCTTTCCATCCATATAAAATGGGTTTTAATCGAAGTTAAATTAAAACATTATGGCTTTTCAAAGATTTTTGGGCCAAAATCGCTATTTCTGATAAATTTTGAGAAAAACGGAGATTTTGAAAGTCGAAGGCTGATGTCATCATGACGTCAGCAGAGCGTGGAAGTTGACTCAACGCGGCTAGGACCGGCGCAGTGCGCCTCAGCACGAAAAATGATTGGGAGCTCTAAATTAGGAGCACTAAAGGAGCTCTATAGAGTGGGTCCCACTGACTGATGTGATGTTTTGGCCTTAAGTTCTTTTTTTTTCTTTTTTTTTTTTGAATTTCCACCTCATTAGTGATCCATTAGTGCTCCCAAATTAGTGGGATGTATCATTGTTGGCCTCAGCACAAGGCATGACATCAGCGCGATGACATTATTACACTACGTGTAGCTGACATAATCAGCATGCACAAGTGCACACGTCAAGGTTGCCACGTGGCGCATGTGGATGCACCTGCACGTTCCACACGTGTAGACCAATAGCCAAAGCACGTGAAGGCGCATGGCCCGTGTCCCGAGGCGCGTGTATTACACTCGTTGCGCGTGGGAATCCTCACTACATGTTCTATTTTTCTATTTGGCTATGAGTCCTCAAATTATTTATTTTTGAATTATCTTCATATATTCTCATTTGTTTATATTTTTTAATTTTGAAAATTACAAAAAATTAGAAATATAATTCTGAAAATTGCAGAAAGATTTAAAAAATTCTGAAAATTCTTTTTCTGTTTTATCAATTATCATGCATAATTTGTTAATTCCTTTTTGGTTGTTTTAACATTTATTTTTGTTCTATTAAATTGTGAAATTAATTTATTGATTTTTTAATATATATTAGTTGAGAACTAATATGTGTTTTTTGAGTCCTAATTTTTCATGACTATATTCTTTTCCTTAGTAGGAATTGTACTTTGACCTCTATCATTTGGTCATTCATTTATTATTGATGTATGTTTTGATGAATTGAGGTAATGTTGGTAATTTTTATGCACATGTTTATTTATTTATTTTTGTATTGTTAAAGATAGACCCCACAAATATATTAGTGAAGTAGCTTCCCCAAGTTATTATTATTATTTTTTTGTTAGAATCAATATATTATGATTCTTTTGTGTTGTAATTATTTATTTATTTTGGATATATTTTTCCATAGCCATGTAAGGGGAAGTGTTTCATTGTCACCAATACATAGGTTGCCTTAACATGTTACACCATATTACCAATAGGGCTTCAAGTGGAGTCCACGTGCAAAATTGTATAGCGCATTTTTGGACTCATATATATTATGCAAGGTGTAATGTTGTGGATTTAAGAGATGATTTTGCCTCTTACATAATTTTATTCAAAATTAATTGGGTGTCATATTTTAGCTCACATAGAGGGAGATGATTATGAGCTTAGCGAAATTCTATCTCTGTAGTCAGTGGAAATATTGTATGCCAATTGTGTTTTGGGGAATAAAATTCTTAAAAGTGTGCTAATGTTGAACCCTGTGCAATCAATGTAGTGAAATGGCCTCTAAGAATGTTGTTACTGACCTCATCAAAGATGAAATCCAATATTCGCTTAACAAACAAGAAGTCATATAAAAATTGACTACTCTTAAGATCTGATCTAAAGAAAGAACCACTGCCCAACATTGCCATGACATGGAGACCCATCAGAATTGGGTCAAGGGAGATCGATGCAAGTGCTATACTATGCTTAGCAGCATGCACAATGATCTCACAAGGGAATTTGAGACAAACCCATTGCTCATGACATGTGGAATCAACTAAATATTACATATGAGACCACACCTGCAATCGAGCTACATGCTCTTATTTTGAAATTTGAGCAATTTAGGCTTGAAGCGAAGTGCCTGGGGTCATACCATAGCATTGTCATTGCGCCCAAGCAGGGTAGCATTAGGCATTCAGGCCTAAGCGCAACAGACAAGGAAAACGTGATGGTGTAACTGGTAACCTTGGTCCTAATAGAGATAATGTGGAGAAGCGCCATTGAGACAAGTGCATTAGAAATAAAAACAAGACTAAAGTCAAGTGCTATAACTGTGGGAAGCAAGGTCATTTTGCTTGAGAATGCCTTGATGCAAAGAATGTAGACCTTTCACTTAACTCTTTAAACACTTGTGTTTGTTCACATGTATGTGTTGCTAATTCTCTCCATTGTTGGATTGTAGAACTCATAAGCAACCCACCACAAAGTCAAAGAAAGAGTTGAGTTCGTGGATTACAAAAAAAATACTTGTGGGCAAGTAGTACATTAATTTGGGTAATATAACTCGAGAGGATGTCCTTCGGGTTGGTTCTTACTAGCTCAATACGCGTCTGAGGTGCACTTTACTTCACCATGATGTGCTTTACGCACTTTGTGTCTACTATAATCTTTTATCAGTTATTACTTTGCTAGGATTTGTTTTTAATACTAGTTAGTTGGATTCCTATTTGAATAAGGGCTTGTATGGACAAGGTTTTCTTTCCAATGGTTAATTTATGCTAGATTTGGACTTTTCCTCATATTCTTATGTGTCTTGTGATAATGTTATATTAAATATTGTTAATTGGCATGCTAGATTTGGTCACATAGGAAAAGATCAAATGACTAGACTAGCTAAAGAAAAGGCATGTTGGGGCATCTTGTTAATGTAAGTCTTCTTGTGTGTAAGCCTCGTTTGGCAGGAAAGGCCTGTAGGTAGCCTGTTGGAAAGGCACCTAGGGCTTTATATCCTCTAGAGTTAGTTCACTCTGACATTTGCGGACCTATGAATGTAAAGGCATGCAATGGCATTTCTTATTTCCTTGCATTTATTGATGACTATT
>NW_021025962.1:519995-540821 GCF_004153795.1 Camellia sinensis
AGAGATCCATTGTCAGTTCTCACATTGAGAAAAAAAACTGGTTAAGTCAACTAAAACCAAATTTCCCCAATTTTTTTTTTAAAAAAAGAACAAAAAAAAAAAAAAAAAAGGTTTTTTTTTTTTTTCCCCCCCCCCCCCCCCAAAAGGGGTTTCCGGAAAAATTTTGTTGGCCCGAACAAAGCTTTAGAAATTTTTAAAAGGGGTTTGAATAAGGCGGGCAAAAATCTCATAACTGGGGGAGAATGTTCTGCCGGGTAATCCCCTCTCTTCTGGGTATACGCCCTTCACCCGTTGAAAGAACGGACCTTTTCTGGGACTCAAAATCAAGCTCTGTGCTTTAATCTTTTTAAGACCCACTGCGCCCAGGTTACAGAAATCAACCACTCTAAAATTTCGGTTTTTGAGGCGCATAGAACTCATTTTCATCCTTCATAACAAACCCATTCCCACCTCACTTAGTATTCAGCAAAACTAAGGCTCTGTTTGGTGGCAAGCTCTGGAACTTTCCAAAGCTTATTTGAAGCGTAATGTTTCGTCTTAGGATTTTCAAAAATTAATTTCACACTTACTTTTAAAAAAACGCACTCGAAGCAAAGGAGAATTTATGCTAACTGGTCGTCAAGGCCAGTTGAGCCAGAACAGTGCAAAAATTTCTTTCTTCTTTTTTCTTCCTTCTTCTTGTGTGTGTGGTGTTTGTTGTTGTGGTGTGGTGTGTGGCAATTGACACATGTTTTATTTTCAAATTTTGAGTTGTGGTTTTGGTTATGCAGTTGTAAGTTTTTGTATCAAAATTATCCATATCGTCACATCAAAAAATTCCCCCACCTCAATTCAAAAACTCTTTTCAAAACTATATCTCACCAACAACATTTTCCGGCACTCAACATCATAATTCCAAAAACTACAAACTCAAATAATAAACTCTCTAATTCTCCCAAATCATATTTAGCAAAAAACTCTACCCAACTGCAACCTAAAATGCTTCTCATTGAAAGTAAGGCCTCATTAAAGGATCCAACAGAGGCACAACATGAAAAGATTCTCTTCTGTCAATATCAAAGATGAACGAGGAAGATTCCACGTTACCTCTATGTAGTTGGGATCCTTATTGAGTCATTTTCTAGTGAAACACTCCCAGTAGAAGGTAATCACTCTACTATCTCTGCTATTTTAGGATGAGTCTCTAATTCCTCAACCTTGCCAAAGATGGTGTGACTTCCTTAGACTCCTGCAACTCAAATGTACACAGCAATCTTTCTTTACCTTCCATCAATACTAGAAAATTCCTCTCAATTGAAATTGACATCTCGCGACTTCACCTTCAACCTCATTCCACTACAGGATGTTACATACTTTACATAACCCTTTGAGCATTCTTGAGTATGCTAACAAAACACTTGTTTATTTGCAACTGAGCGCCTAACTTCCCATGCTTATACAGAGTAACTAATCAACAAACTGCGTACAACTCCAAGGCTGCAATCGCTCCAAATCACAGGTTTTGTGTCTTTTCATACACTTCATATGGACGTTTTGGAATTGACCTTTGAAGACACATGGTTAACGGATGTAGGCAGCAGTCATACAGCGCATACCAAAAGACATAGGGACTGACTTGTGCCCATTATCGATCTACTTTCGCAAAGTGTTGATTATGTCTTCTTGCGATAAATGTCAATTGTGCGCAAGTGTCCGGACAATCCAATTAACTACTATTGTAGTCCCTTTTCTTCACCAACAGTTTCTGATAACTGATCATGATCAAACTGTATTCAGCCCTCCCGTTCATGCTTTGAAGATGCTCATTTTTGTCACTGTCTGATTCCTAACGTAGTGCAGATAGAAAAGGTTCTCGAATGCCCAATCCAATGTCCTCAAAGCGAGTGTGAGATCAATAGACAGTAATTAAACCGTGAATAGTCATGGATGTGAGGTTAGAACCATTGGAAAGCTTGTTTCCGGGGCTTCAATTTGGACATAAGAACGACCTAAAACGGAGTCCGGACAAGGGAGTTATGTCTGTTTGAAATTTGGGTACTTGTGCTGGAAGCAAGTCCGCTCGAGCAAACTTTTGATTGCTCGAGCAGCTTGTGCGAATTTTAGAGATTCTGGGAGCTTCTTTTCACTGCTCGAGCCAAGCTTTAACTGCTCGAGCGGTCTGTCTAATATCAGGCACTTTAAAGTAAGTTTTTGGCCCTAATTTTTCATTCTTTCTTCCTCTCTTCTCTCCATCTCCTTCATACCCAAAATCCTAGACCTCAAAACCTTGATTTCATCCATTTTTCACTAACAATCCACCATGGATCTTGCATAAAAGATGAAGAACAAGTGAATATCAACATTTTTAACCGATTGGATTTTGGATTTTCGAAAGAATCATCTTGATCTAGCATCTCTACTCTCATCTTGGAGGTAGGATTACTTTTAACTTTGTATCTCTTTACTTTGAGGATGTTTATTTGGTATTATTGTGACATTGGTTTTATGATCGATGTTTGAGTTCACAAAAATTGGGTTTTGATTTCAAAGTGAAATATCTCCTATATTTTCTCTAAACTTATATTAATGTTTGTGGATTATGAAAACCTTAGTTGAAAAATAGCATTTTACATTATGGAGGGGCAAAAGCCCCAAATTTCATAAAAAAGAAACCCTAATTCTCGAAATTGAACAATGATATGCTCAAATGGAATTAACTTTCAATTCTTTAAATTTATGATTATACTATGAGATTGAGATGTATTTTGATTTGAGACTCGTGAAATTAAAAGCTTTTGGGATTTTTGTTGGAAATACAAAGATTGTGTCTACATAATAATTCAATTATTTGAATGGTGACATTTACCTTTCTTCTCATGGATATATAAATTCTTGAAATTTTTGGAAGTCTTGAAAAGGTTGTTTAAGGGGGTGGTAAATAACATGGGAGTCCAGCTAATGAGTCGGGTTTGATTTGAGTTGTGTTGTATGTGGTACCAGGCGGGGAGTCAAGGTCCCCAATTGCCCTGTCTGTGCATATCGCCAAACGAATGTGGGAAAATGTTTTTGGGTGTCCACTGGTCCTCCAATATTGTAGTTGGTAAAAGTGGAAAAACGGATGCCTTTTGCTGCCCATTCCTACCGTATAAATTGCCGGCAAATGTGGGGATATTTTGGATATAAACCTATGTATATGTATATATTGGACTCTCTATAGGGACTTCATGGTGTATTTACCCCCTGGTGTTGAAATGTAATTATCATGGAAATTATAATAACTTAGGTTTGTTTCTTAAACCATTAACATGAGTTAAACAAGAAAATGTTTTGGTTGAGATAATGCCATATAGATTTTCAAATAATTAGATACTTTGTTAAAAATATTTCTACTGGGCATCTAGTTTATTCCTATCTAACAATTTCATGAATTAATGTTGTGCAATCACCCCTATGAGAAGGAGGTGGACTTCTTTGTTTTGTTGGGGCACGAAGGCTCCTGGATGTATTATGTGGAAGCTTCGAGCGTATATGTTTGGGACTACGTGTCCATTTTATTGTAACAAGGCCTTGCCTTGATGTTTGTACGCCATTAAGGAATTATTATTTTTATTCTCTACTTTCTTGAACTATGTAAATGTTATTATTACTAAGACAAGAATATGAAAATTGTAATATTTGATATGTAGTTCAATGGAAAAGAGGACTTTTGAGATTAATGTTATTGTTTGGCTTGGAAAGATTTCGGATTAATCAGGTTATGAGAAATGTTTTAATTTAATTAATTTGGGGGTGTCACACAAATTATGTGCCCAGAGTTAAGATCTTGAGAGATCGCTCTAAGAGACTTCTCTATTTATCTCAAGAAACTTACATTAAAAGAATCTGAGAACAGTTTCGGATGCACTATTCCAAACCCATTGACAATCCGATTGAGAAGGGACATAATCTGAGCATTGACTCTTGCCTTAAGAATAGATGAGGAAAATAAACTAAAGGAAAATAAACTAATGGCAAAGGTTCCTTATGCGAGCGCAGTTCGTAGTTTGATATACGTTATGATATGTACTTGACCAAACATATGTTTTGTAGTAGGAGTGGTCAGTAGTTACTAGAGTAACTTAGGACTTATTACATTGACAAGCAGTGAAGAGGATTTTTTTTCGCCATCTTTGTCCATGATAGAGTAAGAGTACGTTGCTTGTTCAGCAATAATGCTAGAGGCTATTTGGTTGAGGAGATTTCTATAACGCATTAGGATCATGACTCTTGCAAATGAAGCCATTATGATCCATATTGATAGTATGACAGCTTTAGCATATTCTAAGGAATCCTAAGTGTCTTGGTAGGACAAAACACATCGACATTCGTTTTCACTTTATTCAAGGTGTGATTATATGAGGGAAGGTAGTCCTACAACATATCTCCACTAGCAGGATGGTGGCTGATCCACTGTTAGAGATACTTTCCAGACTCATGTTAAGAGTTTAGGACTTCATAGGATTTGATATACTTTGGTTACATCATTGACATTGTTAGATATTTTATGAGTATCTTATGCATGATTATTTATTCATGTGGTTTTATGGCATAATTGATACTATTAGCACACATTGTATATGATGTTACGAGGCTTAGATTGACCTTTTCACAGTAGCGATCACCCTGGCGCTTGTAGAGCGAGTGGGATGAGATATTAATTATCTTGGCGCTTAGAGAGTGAGCGAGGTAAATGTTTTGTGACTTGAGAAGTGAACAAAATTGATTTATTATTAGATGTCGCCTTAGCATTGGCTAAGATGAGACCTTAAAAAGTCGAACATGAAGTCATCCACAGCTTCATGAAGCCTGAATATAGCTGAATATAAGGTTTTAGATAGGCGCTTGATAAGCGAATATGCTAAGAAACTCAAGTTAGGCGCTTGTATAGTGACTACACTAAGATTCGTATGACGTTAGAGAGTAATAGACCCAATCTAGTGGGAGTTCCGCCATAACATACATATCATACTGTATGTGCTACCGTTGACCACTTAAGGGAGTGGCTAGATAAATCCCTGCTCTATACCCTTGAACCTGGAACTATGTCATGAAGTGATGACTTGATGTCACTACTTTAGCATGGCATCTAAGGGTCATGATGAATACAATCCAAAGGACCATGTTTAGGAAAGGGGTCAAGTTTGAGTGAATTGACATGAGTGGCTAGGAAAGATTATTGAAAATCATACCATTGTATTGTAGCTCATTGCCTAGGCGATTGTGTCGGATTTGAGATCACAATATAATCATGAGTACAAATACATTGTTGATGTCAAGCATGCTTATGAACTATGACTCGCGAAGGGTTTTTAAAATGTTTGATCTGGTGTGATCCAATGAATCTGGGTTGTAGACGAGATATTTTGAGTGCTGTGTTCTGTTAGGTTATAGTGGCATAATATAGCACTCCTACCTTTATACATTCTCGTTAGGTCGCACGCTCCATTTTTCCATATGAGGAGTGGATTGAATGAGAGATTGAGAAATGACGGTTAGGAATATAACCAACGATGTGGACCAGTAAGAGATGTTGGAAATTGGGTCAGATTTGATCCGACGCATAACCCATGGAGCGTCCATATGGGTTATTGATAATTCACATGATTCATAATATAAGATAATTAAGAAAATTATCTAAAGAGGTGTTTGTGTTATAGGAGATTAAAACTCCACCTCTACAAACAGAGAATCTCTATATATCTGATATAGAGAATATATATATATATATATATACGTATTATTGTTGTGGGAGGTTACTCAGAAAATCTCTACAAAATATTTATCTCTCTGTTCTTCCCTCTTACGTCACCATTGTAGAACCTAGGGATTTGGAGTGTGAATAATACATTAAGAAACTCTAGTAGCTTCTTAATTGGCGAAGGGTTTTCCAGATAAGACCCATAATTCAAGCATCCGATTCAAACTATTTTTGTTTCAAATAATATGATTACCGGTATCTTTTTCCTTCATATATATATATATATATATATATGTGTGTGTGTGTGTGTATGTATATTCAAAGAGTTAGATATATATAAATAATATACATATATTCAGAGAGTTAGATATATATATATATATATATATGTATATATTTTATTATATTATAAAAGTTAAGAAGTTAGAAAAATTATATGATCAAATTAAATTAATTGTATAACAAAAGAGACAAAATGAGAAATATAAAGGCAAAGGAAAAAAAATGAAGGGTATTAATGTCATTTACATTTTTTGTTAATAGTGTTAGTATTGTATTTTAATCTAAAACTAAAATAATTATTTCTAAATAATAAGGGATAAAGTACAAATGACCTCATCCGGTAAAACGGTAATCAGTGATACGTGATATACAGCAATTTTAATTTGACATAGGCTTTGACTGGAGGTGTGGCTGGGACTTGTGAGCTGCCATGGGTCTTAGTCCAACAATCACAGTTCATTTTGCTAAGTTATGTGTGTATCTTATAAACATAGCTCATCATTTCATCACATTTCTTCCCCCAATGGTATTCTTTAAAAATTATTTTTGTCATTCATAATTTAGTTATGATTATTAGATTAATATAATTTTAGCATGCATGAGAGCATTTCTAACACTTACTCTTTTTCTTTTTCTTTTTCTATCAAATTTAAATTTGATGAAATAAGTACAATTTTGCTACTCTAATCATAAATTCAAACCCATATCAAATTAGGAAAAACCAAAAGCTTCCATCAAATTGAGGGAGACTTGAGCATTTTATGAAATTGAGAAGGTAGCCATTATTGGGGCAGGTATCCGTTGGGGGCATCACAGTACACCAGACATCTGACCGGTTGCTCTCTCGAACAACCTTGTGCTTGCAAAAATAGAGAGAAATTTTCTTAAGTCGGTCGACCGCTTGAACATCCTCCCGGTCAACTAGTTATTTGGTGAAAAATAAAAGTTTAGCGTTGGAACACTTGGTATCAGATAAAACTTTTAACACAAATCTTTACTCAAATTTAGTATATATATATAAAGAGTAAGCATTGAAGATGCTTTGTCCCAACAAAAATGAATGATTTAAATTGGAGGAAACCCGTGATGAACGAGAAAAAATTCAATTAAACAGTTATACCATGTCAAATCAATTATTGCCTCCCACGTATGTGTATTTAGGCCTACTATATGTATATATGTCAATCAGTGGGATGAGTTGAGTAGGTGGTTACAATTACATGGTGGGATTTTTTTTTTTATGTGGTATATTATTGTTGGATGATGATACAACGTGTGAATAATGATGTGACATCACCATTGTATTAAAGTTTTAGAAAAGTTTGAGAACCCAGAATTGGGAATCTAGAATTAGGGTCCCAGAATGGATATATGTAGTGAAAATTAAATTGACAAAGTGTGGGATTCACAAGTGAAATGAATTTAAACCATTAATTTTTATTTTGAAATTAATTCAAAGTAGATAAGTTTGAGATTTTATTATTCTTGTAAAGTTTTACTCCGTCAACAACATCTCTAAGTACTGTGTATAGAAGAAAAACCTCACTTTTAATAAATTATAGTACGATAAATTAATTGGCTCAAGTTTGTCTTTAGTTCATTTTTGAGGGATAAACTCCCTCCATATCTCATCTTTATATATCTTTCCATATTCCTTTTATAGATTTTAATTAGGACCGTACTGATAATTCAAAACGTCCATTTTGTAGGTCTTACAATGAAAGTCATACATGTAAAAAATTAGCTTCATCAGATAATTATAAACAAATTGTATTTTATTTTATAAAATAGATGGTTCAAATTTATTTATATTTAACCATTCATTTTATGAAACAAAATGCAATTTATTTTTGTATTTACAACTTTCTAAAAAAGTTGAGTTTTTTCATGAATGACCTTTATTGTGGGCCTACGAGATAGACGGTTCAGATTATTGATGCGGGTCCAAATTAAAACTTACAAAAAGAATATGCAGAGGTATGGGGAGATGAGATATGAAGGAGAACTTATTCCGTTATTGGGCTTTATGAGAACCACTATGAAGCGGTAATTTAAGTCGTTTATTTTGTCAGATTTTATGTGTAGATTATTCTAAACAAAAATACAAATTGATTCAATAATAATTTTGTTATATTTTTCGTCAAAAATTTGAATGGTCAATTTTTAAAATTATACTATTGTTCTTTTTTTGAAGTTATATCTAATAAAATTATATAGTAAATATAAGTCTTATAATGAGTCTTATAATTTTGAGTCATAAATTGGGCAAATTACACAAATAGTCCCTATAATTTGGGGCTTGTATCACTTTGATCCCTGACTTTTCAATTGTGACACATTTGACTCTGAATTTTGAATCTTGTTCCAAATAAGGACAATTGAAGATCTCATTAGAATTTTTAAGGGTAAAATTGTCAATTTGATAAAATATAAACTAATTTGACAAAAATAAATGTCAAACAAATATTTTTGAATTTTTAAAAATTATTTCTACCTATAAAAAATAAAATTATGTAAAATTGATAAATTTTTTAAACAATTATTTTTTTTTACTAAATTAATTTTTATTATGTGTTTGGATGATGATCATGTAAAATTAATTTTAAAAAAATAATCATGTAATTTTTATTAATTTTACATAATTTTATCATTGGTGGATAAAAATAATTTTTAAAAAATTAAAAATATTTTTTTGACATTTATTTTTGTCAAATTAGTTTATATTTTATCAAATTGATGATTTTACCCTTGAAAAATCTAATGATATTTTCAATTATCTTTATTTGAAACAAAATTCAAAATTCAGGGTCAAATGTGTCACAATTGAAAAGTTAGGGACCAAAGTGATACAAGTCCCAAACTATAGAGATTATTAGTATAATTAACCCTCATAAATATAAAATCTTATAATTTTGCGATTTTTTGTGTACATATAAAATCTAACAAAATAAATAGTTTAAATCGTCAAAATAAGTCTTATAGTGAGCCATAGAAAACCTAGCAACACCTTTTGTGGACTTTATGCGGACCAATCGAAATGAAGTCCGTAATGAGTAACGAAGCCCAAGAGTACCTTATGGTCACGTTTGTTTGGGTAGACATGAGCTTGGGATTGGACTAATAATCCAATAAAATTATTAATCCGATGTTTGGTTAAACAATTGAAGTAGGAATTAATTATTTTAAACTTGACTATTAGTTAAGATAGGATACATAATCCAACAAATTTATAGTCCTAGGACTATTAGTCATGGGAATGCTAATCCAGTCCGCCCAAACAAACATGGCTTATGTGTGGACCGGAGAAAGGCTCATTCGGATTAATTAGAATCAACGAAATTGAGTTATACAAGACAGCATGTTGTATATAAAGAAATAAATAGTGGGAAAAGATTGAATTACCCTTGTTCCTTGTTGTAATAGCAACGTGCAGGAGTGGTTCGCTATCCTTGAGCATATTTTGAGCGTCAACATTCGAAGCAACGTATTGCATCATAAGCTCAAAGAGCTCCAGATACCCTGCTTCAGCGGCCATATACAAGGGTGACTTTTTTTCCAGATTCGGAAAACATGAAGGTGATGCAGCCCGCATAAACAAAGACTTGGCTATAGGTAGATGACCAGCAGCTACAGCAAGATGCAATGGAGTATTCCCTTGTTTATTTTGCCCTTTTATGACATTTAAAACCTCCTGCAGCCCTGCTTCACTTGCTCGGCCCGAAGAAATCGCAAACTGGAAAGCATTAGTGATCAAAGACTCGACTATAGACAGATGACCACCAGCTGCAGCAAGATGTAGAGGATGATCATCGTTGCAGTTTTTGCTCTTGAAAAGGTCTGGGCAGCGACTTTGGATTGGTTTCACTGATATGAAGAATCGTGTCGTCTCGCGGGGTGAGTTGGTTGAGAAGATTGAGTTCGGGGTCTTGTTGTAGTGCTGTTGTCAGGCCATCCATGTCTCCAGCCATAGCTGCCCTGTATATTGCAGCTTCCATAGAATTAGACTCTGTCGTCATCGTATCCCTTTCAGACGTACGGCTTGCACCACTCTCTCTCTCTCTCTCTCTCTCTCTCTCTCTCTCTCCTCTGTGGTAATAAAACCTGATCTGCTGTCTATTTCCATCTGTGTGTCAGATACAGCCAGATACGTTTTTTTCCATCCATTTCAGACGCACGGCTTGCGCCTCTCTCCCTCTCTGTGTGTTTGTGTATGGTTGTTGTCCTCCTTCTGTGTTAGTATTTCTGTGTGGTTAATACATATAACTGTCTGGCATATCATATATTTATATATATAAGAATTGTTTCGTTGCTTGAGATTTTTTTATTTTTAAAAGATATGTACAAAGAATATTTTAATATAATATTATAGGTGCATTTTGATGTTTATTATGGTCATTTTACTTTAAGATTTAATTGTCATTGAAATAATATTTCATTAAGTATATGTACTGAGATAAGTAGGTGCGGAAATAAAATTTTCCAAATTATAGGGTTAAAGTGAAATTTGCTTTTTTATTAAAAAAATGTTTGCACACATGATATTGAAGGTTATAAAAGACAGAGTAAATATTTTTTAACACCAATTAAATTAATTTTAAGAAATTGTGAAAAGAACAAAACCCCAAAAGAAAATAAAAGAAGGAATAGAATCAAAAGATGATCTATATTTACGTGTCTTGTCTTACCAGGCCATGTGTCACTACCCCCCTGAGGTTTATATTTCATAACAAATTACCCCCTAATTTCTTATGCAAATATAGCATTCAGGGGGGAATTCGTAATTTCTCAAACCTCAGGAGGGTATCTGTAATTTTATCAAACCTGGAGGGGTGTATATGTAATTTGCCCTATATATATATATATAGCAACAAGAAGAGCATCACTTCACTTCATAACTATTAGCGTACATAACATGTAATACAATATTTATAAAGCATGAAAATAAGTAATATCTTAATTTAAAATAAAATTTTAAATATTGTGTGTTAATTTTTTTTGAGAGATTTATTTATAAATCTTATTTAGAGTACTTATAATCCAATAAGTCCATAAAACTTTTTGTATTCCATCTAGTCCCATATATTTAGACTTATATCCCCAAAGGTCCTTTTTTTCCTTATTTATAATATTTTTAGAACTAATATACCCTTTGTTTTATTTTTGATAGTAAGTATTACACACAATTGTAATCTTCTTGTTTCCTTTTTTCTATTTTGACTGTTTTGAAATTAGTGGAATAGGTTTCTTTAAAAACTAAATATATATTATTAAATTATAATATTGACAAGAAAACATGGTTGAAAAAAAATTTTGCAGCACAAAGAACTTCCTCTCTCTCTCTCTCTCTCTCTCTCTCTCTAATTTGCTCGTTTGAGAATTGGGGAAAATCAAAAAACAACAAAACTGAGATGAGAATTGGGAAAATCACAAAACAACAGAAACTCATAGAGGTGAATTGGGCGACGATAATCAAAGAAAAAAACAAAATAGAAGAAACCCAAAAAAAAAGCTCATCATCATCATCATCATCATCATCGTCGTCGTCGTCGTCATCATCATTCTTCTATTATTGCAATTCAAAACTCTGTGTTCTTTCATTGTTATAGTTCAAAACTCTGTATTTTTCCATTGTTGCAGTTCGAAACTATATTTTCTTCCATTCATATATCATAGGGGCAAGGTTAGCACCGTTATTGTTTTGCAACTACATATAGGTATGTGTTGGTAAGGATGTATGTTCAGAACTGTTTAATAATTTATTAAAGTTAGATTTGAGTTTTTGTTTCGAGATGAATTGATATGGTATTATATATCCGTGTATATATGTGCTTATTAATTAGGTATTTTTGTGAGTGTGAACGTGCACAAGCATATCCACTAAACTCATTGTTATCGTGGATTATGAGATTTTAATGTTTTGAATTTGCTGATGTAAACTTCAACATTAGAAACATGTGATGGTTGTATGATGTGCAATGTAAACTAATGAGTGCATGATTGTTGCATAATACGAATCTTCACATTCACATATTACTAATTATTGTATGAGTTTTCATGATTTTCACATGATTATTACATGGTGTGAAAGTTCGCATTAGTATTGTGATTATCACATCTTTAATCAATATTAATATTTATATTTAGAAATAGTCATATAAGTGTAAATAACAATGTGATATTTTGGTTAGAATATATTGTCCATCTTAGTAATATAACATAGAGATATGAATGTTCACATCAACATTCGTGAATGGTTATATGCACACAATAACAAATAATTACTAACAATGTGAATGTTCACAATGTCTCTATAATACCAAAATAACATTGACCATGTATTACTCACAACAAATCACATTTAATGTTAATATTCACATCAAAAAATAGTCATACACTAGCATAAACAATGTGAATATTTACAGCATATGGTTCTATGATGGGATATTAACATGAAAGTCATATAATTAATTATCGGTATGCATTTGTAATATGAAAGTTCATATTAACATTTAGTGAGAGATTTTCAGAAGGTAGAAAATTTATAGTTTTAGGAATGTGAGAGATTTTTCTATGGAATAAATGAGAGATTTTCTCCATAGAATGAGAGAAATATTTTCTTTATGGAATAAGGAAAAGATTTTATTCCTGAAATGTAGAGATTCTCCCTAGAATAAAGGAAGAGATTTTTTTTCATGGAATGAGCAACTTTTGTTTTTTTTTTTTTTAATTTTATTGTGTATTAATTTCAAAATGGAAACATGCACAAAAAGTTGAAAGGGTGATTTGGTCATATTATTCTAAACAAAACCTAATGAAATATTAAAAAAGAAGATGGATTAAATGGAATATAATAAGATAGGACTTTCTGAAAAATCACCCATCTTTTTTTTTATTTTTTATTTTTTATTTAACTCTTAATAATATTTCACATTAAAGTGGAGAGTGTAAGGATCATACCCTTATTAAGTTTGAAAAAGTTATTTCAACTTGAATAGATAATTAAAAATCACTTTCTTCATTTCAGCTCGTTTCAAACGATTTTTCATTCTCTTTCAAATTTCTGATCATCCATCGTGTTGCTATCATGCGGAATATAGGGTCGCAAAACATGTCATTTGAATTGATTATTAATGACATGGATAGGCCCATAAGGCTTACAGCCCACAGCAAACAACCTCAAACCCATCGCTTGGGACCCATAGCATAACCCGGCTGGCAAAGCCCAGGACAGCTGGAGGCCATCTGGGTATGGAGAGCCAATGACATTCGGGCACATGGCATGTGAAACACAGGCCACATCAGCAGACAAAGATTTGTAGAGTTATTGCCACTACACATCACCATTAATGCAGCCCATCACAACATTTATTACGACAACACCTCCCCGTCGAAACAGAGCCCCCTCACCCTGAACAAGGTAAGCTACAGCACAGGCTTTCGGCGGAGGAGGGCACGTCGCAAGGGACTGTGAAATGATTACCAAAAGATATAAGCAAGAATCGAAGACAAGAGGAAGGTTAAGCTTTTCTATCTCTCTCTCTCTCTCTCTCTCTATATATATATATATATATATTTCCTTCTTCCTCTACTGATTTGCTCGCCGGAGGGTTCACTGGGGGACTACCCCGTTCCCTTTTGGACTTGCTTGCAGGTCATCTGGTGGAATCATCCGCCTGGATTGGAACTTGAAGAGCTTGGACCAGCCCGACCCATCCACCCAGGACGAACTGCATCATCAGTTGGCGCCATCTGTGGGAACTTGTGGTTTATTCGTGCGCTAGTTGTGTTCACTATCGCCGGAGCCCCCATTTCTCCCCGTTACCTTTTCCTCTCACCCGCCCAGGTGTATGGTCACGACTAGATCCATGGCTTCTCACCATAATACCGTCGATCATCAAACAGACCCTCCCCATCCAAACAACCCACCACAGTACATCATCGAACTTACCAACAGCATTAACCGCATGGCCAAGCAAAACCAGGCCCTGATCAATGCTTTACTCCAAAGAAACCTCCCCGCTCCACCTCCAGATATTCCACCCAACCAAGAAAGGACCCCGGTTCACACTGCTCCACAACCCCCTCCGCTCAAACCAGAAGGTTTACAACCTCCTCCTCCTCCACATATGAGCCTACCACCTCCACCCCCACGGCCGTCAGTCGTGGCACTAGCCCCTGAGGGGGAAGCCAGCAGCGTCCAGCCTCCATTGACCGACCATGGTGACAATATTCCCCTCTGGGACGCTGAACTCCGAGCTGTGAAGCTCCAACTACAAGGGGTCATGCAGAACATTCAGCACAAGCCCTCAGTCACCGCTAACTCGCCTTTTGTTGCCTCCATCTGGGACAAACCATTGCCCGCCAAGTTCAAAATGCCCACCATTGACTCTTTCAATGGCACGACGGACCCAGTCGACCATCTGGAAGCCTATCGCACTCTCATGATCCTCCATGCTTTCCCTGACGAGATCATGTGCCGAGCTTTTCCCGTGACACTGAAGGGATCAGCTCGGTTGTGGTTTAGCCAGTTACCGGCGGACTCCGTCTCCACCTTTCAACACCTCAGTGACTCTTTCCTGAGCCATTTTATCGGAGCCCAGCGTCAGAGACGCCCAGCCACCCAACTCCTTAACATTCGTCAGACCGAGGGGGAGTCGCTCCACAGCTTCGTCACCCACTTCAACACCGAAGCCCTTCAAGTAGCGGAGAACGACGACAAGGGCATCCTCACGGCTTTCATGGCTGGCCTACGGTCGTCCGATTTTCTTTTCTCCCTCTCCAAAAACACTCTAACCACCATGGCAGCCATACTATCCAAAGCCCAGAAGTACATGAATGCTGAAGATTCCCTGGCCGCTCGGCAGGAGCCAATCACTAAAAATCCGACCCCCAGAGACAAGAGGAAAGACTCAAAACCCAGGACCGCCCAGTATAATAGCCAAACACCCCACTATAATGGCCGACCCCACCGAGCCGACCGGTCGGCTCCGACCCGACCGCCCGGGCGATTCGAGCGGTACACACCACTCAATTCTCCCATGGAACACGTCCTCAATCAGATCCAGTGGGACTACCCCCTCAAGTGGCCCCTGCCTTCACGAAACCCTTCCAATCGGAAAGATCAGTCCAAATACTGCCGTTTCCACTAAGGCCATTGCCATACCACCGACGAGTGTATTAACCTCAAAGATCAGATCGAGACCTTCATACATCAGGGCCGTCTCAGCCGATTCACAGACACCCACCCTCAGCAAAGGCAAAGAACCGACCTTCCCAGGAACAATCGCCGGTATACACCACCCCGTAACCAAGCCCCACCTAACCAAGGCCATGATCACCCACCGCCACAGCCTCGACCTCCAGGCAATCCCCCTCCACCAATCGGAGAAATCAGAGTCATTTCAGGCGGCCTTGCTTGCGGGGGACCATCCCGCTCGGCTCAGAAGGCAGAGCTTCGAAAAATAAGGCAGGGCTCAGACAAAGCAGTGGCGACGGTGGATCGACCTTCCAAACAGTCAAATCAGTGGATCGAACCCATCACCTTCACAGACACCGACTGTGCAGGAGTCCGTAACCCACATGATGACCCCCTTGTCATTTCTGCCATCCTCTCCAACTACAAGGTCAGACGAGTTCTCATAGACAACGGCAACTCTTCAGACATCATCTTCCTCAATTGCTTCCGCCAGCTCAAGATTGGGGAAGAAAGCTTGTCTCCTCTCCAAAACCCTCTGGTCGGTTTCACCGGCGACCGTGTGACCTCCATCGGCTCCATCGATCTACCTATAACCATTGGCGAACACCCGAGGCAGACCACTAAGTTGCTCACCTTCCTTGTGGTCGACTGCCCCTCTGCTTACAACATCATCCTTGGCCGCACAGCCCTAAACGCCTTCCAAGCCATCACATCCACCTATCACCTTGCCATCAAATTTCCTACCAATCTCGGCGTCGGAACTGTCAAAGGAGAACAGACCGTGGCCAAGGGGTGTTATGTCGCCTCACTCAAAGAAGTCAAGCTGAAAGAGGCCATGATCATCAAAGGGCTTGACGTCCGAGACGAGGACGAGCTGGTCAGAGGAGAACCTGTGGCGGAACTTGTTGAAGTTAACATTGATCCCACCAACCCAATCAAAACTGCCAAAATCGATAGCCAACTACCTTCCCAAGCCAAGGCCGACCTTACCGCTCTCCTGATCGAGCATAGAGATGTATTCGCCTGGACCCATTCAGACATGCCAGGCATTGACCCCTCCTTCATAACCCATCGCCTCAGCATCGAACCCCACTTTCGACCCCACCGCCAGAAGCAACGCATTTTCCATCCGGAGCGCAACACTCTTATAGCCGCAGAAGTTGACAAGCTCCTCGAGGCCCAATTCATCAAAAATGTGGTCCTCGTGGTTGTCCAACGTGGTCCTCGTCCGCAAACATAATGGCAAATGGAGACTCTGTGTCGATTACTCTAACCTGAACCGAGCTTGCCCCAAAGACAGCTACCCCCTTCCCCGCATAGATCTGCTGGTCGACGCCGCGGCCGGCCATCAAATGCTCAGCTTCATGGATGCCTTATCTGGGTACAACCAAATCCTGATACACATTCTGATCGGGAACACACATCATTCATTACCGACCGAAGTACCTTTCATTATTGTGTAATGCCGTTCGGGTTGAAGAATGCTGGGGCCACCTATCAACAGCTGGTTAATACCGTTTTTCATCACCAAATAGGTCGGAATATGGAAGTCTACGTCGACGACATGCTAGTCAAAAGCAAATATTCCTCCGATCACCTCACTGACTTACGAGAGACCTTCGCCACCTCGCGCAAGTACCAGATAAAGCTCAACCCAGAGAAGTGCGCCTTCGGCGTAGGATCTGGAAATTTTTTGGGTTTTATGGTCAGTCAGCGCGGCATTGAAGCTAACCCTGAGAAGATCAAGGCCTTGGTTGAGATGCAGTCACCTAGGACGGTCAAAGAAGTTCAAAGACTCACCGGCCGAGTGGCAGCCCTCAACCGCTTCATTTCCCGTGCAACAGATAAGTGTCTACCATTCTTCAAAGTTCTTCGGCAGACTTTTGAATGGACAGCTGAATCCGAAGAGGTCTTCCAACAATTAAAGCAATGCATGGCCAATCCTCCCCTTCTTTCACAAGCAATCACGGGCGAGCCCCTCTTCCTCTACTTAGTAGTATCAAGCACCGCAGTTAGTGCAGCTCTCCTCAGAGAAGATGGCTCAATCCAACGGCCGGTCTATTACATCAGTCGGGCTCTCAGGGGAGCGGAGCAGAGCAGAACTACCCCTTATTAGAAAAACTGTCCCTGGCCATGGTCATTGCCTCCAGACGACTCTGCCCATACTTCCAAGCCCACTCCATAGTGGTCCTCACCGACCAGCCCCTGAAAAAGGTCATGCAGCAACCAGAACTCTCAGGCAGACTAATGCAGTGGTCAGTAGAACTCAGCCAGTTCAACATCTCCTACCGCCCTCGGACAGCAATCAAGGGGCAAGTTGTAGCTGACTTCATCCTGGAGTTCACCAATCCGGCCCCGACCACTACCCCTCCACTCCCACTAACTCTAACAGAGCCAGAAGATCCTCATTCTTGGACTTTCAATGTCGACGGTTCGTCTCGCAAAGAAGGAAGTGGGGCCGGCCTCATCCTCACCTCCCCCGAGGGCGGCTATTTCAAATGTGCCCTCCGTTTCTTGTTTGAAGCAAGCAACAATGAGGCCGAGTATGAGGCATTGATAGCAGGACTCCGCCTTGCCAAGGACATTGGTGTCAGCCACCTCCGAGTATTCAGCGACTCCCAGCTCGTCGTCGGTCAGATGATGGGGGACTTCGACGCCAAGGAAGACACAATGCGAGCTTACAGGGATATGGCACTCCCCCTTGTTCGCCTCTTCAATACCTTCCACATCGGGCACATACCTCGGGTGGAAAACTCCAAAGCAGATGAGATGGCTCAGCTGGCCTCTACTGACCATCCTAATCTCAGCCATGATGTCCGTCTCGAATACCTACACCACCCGGCCTGCAAGCTGTACAGTTCATCCAAAACGAACCCATCCCTTGGGCATCCGACATTCTCCTATTCTTGACCACAGGGGCACTCCCAGATGACCAACAGCAGGCAGCCAAAGTCCAATCCCGAGCATCCAATTACATCATTGTCGATGGTATATTATACAAGCGCGGTTTTTCCCGGCCATATCTACGGTGCCTCAATCCAGCTCAAGCAACTTATGTAATACAGGAGATCCATGAGGGAATTTGTGGTAATCATTCAGGCGGCAGGTCCCTTGCCCACAAGATACTCCGTACTGGGTATTTTTGGCCAACTCTTAATCAGGATGCGACCGATTTCGTGCTCAAATGCGATAAATGTCAACGTTTCGTCAACATCCCCCATGCTCCTCCTACAGAGTTAATCACACTCTGCAACCCTTATCCGTTTGCCAAATGGGGGATCGACTTGGTTGGTCCACTTCCCACCGGTCGAGGCCAGACCAAGTTCACGATTGTCGCCATTGATTACTTCACCAAGTGGGTCGAGGCCGAACCTCTTGCCACAATCACCGAGCGGAACACCACCAGGTTTATTTGGCAATCGATCATTTGCCGATTTGGCATTCCTCAAGCCATCATCTCCGACAATGGCAAACAATTCGATAACGCAAAGTACAGAAAAATTTGTGCAGATCTCCAGATTCAACCATGCTTCTCTTCCCTCGGTCATCCCCAAGTAAATGGCCAAGTTGAGGTCACCAACCGTTCTCTTCTGAAAATCATCACAACTAAGCTCGAAGCTACTAAAGGCCTTTGGGCTGAGGAACTACCAAATGTACTCTGGGCTTACCAAACCACTGCTTGCACTCTCACTGGGGAAACCCCTTTTCGGTAGAAGTCGGTCTGCCCACCCCCAGGGTTTTACATCCGAATCTCGCCTCAACCGAAGAGCTCCATCGAACAGACCTGGACCTCATCGAAGAGCTCAGAGAGACTGCTGCTGTCAGATTGGCTTCGTACCAGCAGAAAATGAGAACACACTACAACCGCAGAGTTCGACCACGAGAGTTCTCTGTAGGGGACCTTGTCTTGAGAGAAGCGACTCTTGCCACAAAGAATCCAACCGAGGGCAAACTAGCAGCCAAATGGGAGGGACCTTATGTTGTGAAAGCCCGACCACGACCAGGCACTTACCAACTTCAAGACATAGAAGGCCGAGACCTCCCCCATCCCTGGAATGCAGAACATTTGAAGCGTTACTATCAATGAGTTCATACTTTTGTATTGTCAACATTGTTGTATTTTCCTCTTTAATACATAATGCAAATTCCGACCGAAGTTCTCAGTTTTTATAATTCAACTGTCTGTATGTCGCTCCCATGACACTTTCACTTGTAGCACTCAAAGCCTCGTACAGACTGAGCGCTAAAAGCCTCAGCCAGACTGAACACTCAAAGCCTCAGCCAGACTGAGCACCCAAAGCCTCAGCCAGACCGAGCACTTCAAAGCCTCAGCCAGACTGAGCATTTCAAAGCCTCAGTCAGACTGAGCACTCAAAGCCTCAGCCAGATTGAGCACCCAAAGCCTCAGCCTCGGCCAGACCGAGCACTCAAAGCCTCAGCCAGACTGAGCACTCAAAGCCTCAGCCAGACCGAGCACTTCAAAGCCTCAGCCAGACTGAGCACTCAAAGCCTCAACTAGACTGAGCACCCAAAGCCTCAGCCTCGGCCAGACCGAGCACTCAAAGTCTTAGCCAGACTGAGTACCCAAAGCCTCAGCCAGACCGAGCACTTCAAAGCCTCAGCCAGACTGAGCACTCAGAGCCTCAGCCAGACTGAGCACTCAGAGCCTCAGCCAGACTGAGCACTCAAAGCCTCGGCCAGACCGAGCACTCAAAGCCTCGGCCAGACTGAGCACCCAAAGCCTTAGCCTCGGCCAGACTGAGCACTTCAAAGCCTCAGCCAGATTGAGCACTTCAGAAGCCTCAGCCAGACTGAGCATTCAAAGCCTCAGCCAAACTGAGCACTGAAGGCCTCGGCCAGACTGAACACTTCAAAGCTTCAGCCAGACTGAGCACTTCAGAAGCCTCAGCCAGACTGAGCATTCAAAGCCTCAGCCAGAATGAGCACTTCAAAGCCTCAGCCAAAACTGAGCACTCCACGCTGAGATCATCATATCCACGAAATTTCGTAAAGCAGGACCATGTTTTTAACACTCAGTCACATTTTGAAACTTATTCACAATTCCAGGACCACATTTTTACTTAGTTAGATTCCAAAGGTGTTCTCACGTATTTCATTTACTAATCAGATTATCTCCCACCCCACCCAGCTTGTTTCTCCAATCTCTTCTCTACAAGTTTACAATTAACCGTTTAGTTACGATTTGCAACCTACTTTTCTGTCCTCATCCACGGATTCTTCATCCGTACTTATTAAACTGGAAGTACTAACCCCATTCGAATATTATGTTCTACAATTTCATAATCCAATTTTTCAATAAACCACTATCATCCTTTCAATTTTCATACAAATCCAACCTCACTCTGCAGGGAGGAACTTTTAACTTAACTTTGCACGAAATTTTTATTGCACAATTTTTATGACCAGTTTTTATGACAAGACTTCATTCATTTTAGATAATACAGGCCAACACAGTCAACTGACAACATAAACGAAATTTTATTCATTTACAATGTGTACACAAGTTCATTACAATAAAATAAAAAAAAAAAAAAAAAAAACAAACAAACAAACACAGAGAGGGGGCTCTTCATCTCCCTTGGTTATTCCTCCTCGCTGGATACAAGCTCTT
>NW_021025962.1:560884-793801 GCF_004153795.1 Camellia sinensis
GCCGGGGAGGGGGGGGGGAATTAATTTATATATCCATGTTTCAAGATGCTGATGTATCTGTTTTATTTATTACTTCTGCAATTTTTATTGATATTGGATTGGATGTGTGGCATGGATTTTATTTCTACAATTGATATCATGTTCTTAGTTTGGGTCCAATATGCACAAAATGGAAGATATTTAGAGAATAAAACCCTGTTTGGTTGTGTTCTTGTTTCTTTGTATTCATTTATCATTTTTGTTTTTCATTTCATAAAAATAAAAAATTATAAAAAGTAAATAAAAAATTGAAAGTTTGAAACTAACCATTGGTTCTCAAATCGATTTTTTTTTTTTTGTGCGAAAATAGTTTTTTAAAAGTCAAAAATAGATTTAAATCAATAAAATATTTATTTTACCACTTTACAGGATGTGAAATGTTAGAGATTTAGAATTTAATTTAACCACAATAATATTTACCACTCTGTTGTGGCTGTTTGTAATGCCTAATGCACTGCTATTGTTTTCTCTGTTTCATTTGTTGAATTGCTTTCTAGCTTTGCTTGCTGGACTGATCTTTGGTGAATTTTCCTTGTGATGGCAATGTTCTTTTGGGTGTAGCTATGTTTGGTTTTGTATTAGTTCTTACTTCTTACTTCTTGTCTTTTGTTCAGTTACACACCAAACTTGACGTTGTGCTAGCATATGATTGGGTGTTCATATCAATGCCAACTTAGTTGGGATGCGTATGTTTTGCTATAATGTTTTTTGCACTTGCCTTTTCTTTATTGATGTATTATTGATTTACTTCTTTTAATCATCAATAAAACTCTTTTTCACTATGCACGGAGTTGCATAGTGGTAACTTGTACAAAGCGGTGGAAGTTGTCTTGGCAGAAGGGCTAACTGTCAAACATCAGTACGGACGTACAAGTGAGACAGAACCGAACATCAGGGATTGCAGCACAGACAACAAGCGTATGTGGAAACGCCAGGAGGTTGTTCAGAAGTGCAGAAAAGCAAAGGCTGGTTGTTCAGAAATAAGCTCCGAGCAAGGAAAATTGAGGATGTTGATGTGTCAAACTCTGAAGTTTTCTAGTTGCTCCAGTGTTCATCATGCAAGGAGTTGCACGGTAATGCAAGGGTATCCCGAGCAGGGGGTGCAGGACATCCAATCAGGGGGTGTCAAGATATCTTGGTTGCGCAAGTTCAAGCATAGCAAGTGAAGACATCCGAGATAGGAAGCGTAGAAGAGATCTGAGGGAGATAGGAGCAGAAGCTCTCTCCAAATCAGAGAGTGGTATGAGTTGAGTTGAGGATGTAGGATTCCCTCCTCTTCTTGTATCTCTGGTGTATTATCTCTAGCTTCAGGGGATGTAGCGTCTCAATGAGGAGATGAAGATTCTGTTGAAATTTGGGCGTGACAAGATTAGCAGCAGTGTGTGCAGTTTATCACCTCACATGGGTTGAGGGGGTGATTTGTTGGCTATGTTATTATCATCCCATGTGAGTGGCTAACCCACCTTAGAGAGAGTGGGGTGGTTGGAGACCACTTTAGAGAGAGTGGGAGTGGCACCTCCCCACTAACCAATCCACTCACCATTGCTGTCCAGCTACCTTCCCTCATGATATGTATAAATAGAGGTTGAGAGGAGAGTAGACAAATAGAGAGAACCAAGAGAGAAGAGAGTGAGAGATGTGAGGTGGAAAGACCGTCTCTCTCGGTGTGAGAGAGGGAGACGGGTGAGTGGGTGAGTGAGGAAAGTGTGAGCTCCTCCCCTATTATAATCTTTCTGTAATCTCTCCATTGTTATAGTGATAACCGGTTACTCTCCCGTGGACGTAGGCTTTAAGGCCGAACCACGTTAAATATGGTGTCTCCTTCTGTGTGGGTGTATTTTTCTACTTGGTATAATTTCTGGAAGGTCTTGGGCGGGATCCCCGATCCCAACATTAACATCCTTGCCACTGGGGCAGGACTCAAGTTAAAAATAAAATAAAAAAATAAAAAATATCAAATGCAGAAGTGTTTGGCCCTCTTCCAACGTGCAACTTATGGGCTTAGCGGGGGATTCTATTTACACTTAAAAAATTATTAAGTACTTATCAATACATTTTATTCAATTATTTAGAGTTTTATGTTTCTTTCAGTACAACATATAATTTTTCTCAAATTACTATTTAAGGTGAATCCAAATAAAAACAAAGTTACTATGTTCGGATTTACAATGCTGAACAATATTATTTGGTTCGGACTTTTATATCCGAAAATATTGACTTTGTTAGGATTTAAAAGTCTAAACAATAATGACAATAAATAGGTTGAAATTCATTTTTACGTAAAAAATAAAAATAAAAATCAATAAGTGTATTTTAATATTTATGTGAATACTTACTTCTTCTTTGATGGGTTGTTTTAAAAAACAGTTTGCATTATTATTCTCGTTCATTGTTTGATTTTGTTCAAACTTTTTTCTATTCGCAATGATAAGAAGCGATGATTTAATAATAATTGTGAGTTTTGGTGGGGTGGTTTAGAGTTTTGGAGTGAGAAAAAATAAAAAGAGAAAACAATTAAAACTTGGGAAAAAAGATAAAAGATACGCATATGTAATTAGAGTGTACCATGAGAAAAAAATATATTTTATTAAAATTTAATATGTATTGTTCTTATTAATAAATTTACTATTAAAATATAATAAGAATTAAAAATTCAAAATTTGAATTGGGTATATTTAATGATTTTTTTATTTTATTTTATTTGATATAAATAAATTCCCCGGGCTTAACCCAAACCGATTTTTCTTAAACTCAAATATGAGCTTGAGATAATCATTATGAATCTCGTTTTTATGAATCATATTCACAAAATATTTCATAAAATAAATAATTTAAATTATTCAAATAAGACTCATAATAAACTCTATCAACCTCTCAAAGTTTTTTTTGTTTTCAATATTGATTTATTAATAGTTCAGATGCGAGAGTATGTTTCGAGAAAAAAAATTATTACACCTCCAATTATTAATTGACATATTTTATGTAGGGAATGAGTCTCTCTAATTAAAATATCCAATTAGATTATTCAGTCTGACTCATTTTGAGTCTTTTTATATGATCTAAACCGTTGAATATATAGAGCTTGTCGAGTATTTTATTTTTATAAAAAATCACATTGAACAAATATTAATAGCTATTTGATCAGATTATTTGTGTCAACAATTTATTTTTAAAATCATATTTATCGTTGATACAAATTTAATCTGATCAAGTGATTATGGATATTCAATCAAAATGATTTTTTTATAAGAATAAAGCATTTGATGTGTTTCACATTAGATAGTTCAAATTATCAATGTAAGTTTTGTGTTGGACTAACGAAGGCCAAACACCATACTATAGTTTGATTCTGAACTGGGAAAATGCGGATGCCATTTTTTTTTGGGAAAATCGGTTTAAGGTCCCTATTTAACTTTTAGTAATGGATTAGGTCCACAATGTGTTCTTTTGTAGCCTAAGGTCCCTCAATGTTATTTTAGAGTGTAAAATACCTGTCTTACCCTTGTTTATAATATACGTTGTTTTCAATTTGGCAGCTAAAGATCATATTGATATTTTGTGGGAGATTACGTGAGGATGAACTTGACGATTCAGATTTTTGTGGAGATTTTTTTAGGGTTTTTGTAGGTGTTGAAATCCTGTTCGTTATTTGTAGGTGTTGAAATCCTGTACGAGTTGAAATCATGTTCGTTGTTTGTAGGTGTTGATCGATCGTGTAGGAGTTGAAATCTGGTTCATCGTGTTTGATTTGATTTCATGTGGAGTTGAATTAGATAAGTTTTCAATTTTTGATTTGATTTGATTGTGTAGATGTTGAATTAGGTTTTTGTTTTTAGTTTTGATCAATGTGAGAGAGACGAACTCAGTGTTGTTGTTTTTGATTTTTGAAATTAATTTTTCATTATCTGTTATTGATGAATTTTCGATGGAGTTGATTTTGATTTTTGGAGTTGCTTTTTCATTCTCTGTCAACATGGTTATGAGTTGCTTTTTGGTGCTCTGTTTTTCTGCGTTTTTGTGCTCTGTTTTTTGTTCACTTTGCATTTTTTGTGTAGTGTAGAGAAAATTGCAGGTTTGTTACTATAATTGAACTCAAATCACAGAGAAAATTGTAAGCTTGTAGTGCAGTGAAAATCACAGAGAAAATTGTAAGTAGGCAGAGAAATTTACAGACGTAGCAATAGAGTAGTAAGTGTTTTGTTTTTTTTTAAAATTTTTTTTGAATTGAATGTTTTGTGAACATAACAAATCTTCTCTGTGATTTTTTTACGTGCTTGTGTTTAATATATTTTTGTCTCTTGATGTTAATGTGTTTTTGTTTTTGTTATGTTGAAAGTGAATATAAGTTCACAAATTTCTCTGGACTTTTCTTTGTAGTCCAGAGAAAATCATATGATTGTATTACAAATGATAAGTATTACAAATTTCTCTGGACTTATATGTTGTGTTTTTATATGTTTGCACTTTTCAAAGTTTTTTGATATGTTTTCTTTGCACTTTTCATTTATTTATTTTTTTTGCACTATTCATGTTTCTGGACTTTTCTTTGTAGTATAGAGAAAATCGTAGGTTTGTTATTATAATCCATTGAAAATGACAGAGAAAATATTAAGCTTGTAGTTGAGTGAAAATCACCTTTAAAGTTGGTGTCTTGATCTTGATGCTTATTGCTTCTTCAACTTGGACTTGTTTTTTTTGTGGTGTTCTGGTGCTGCTACTGCGTTTTGATCTAAGATCATAAGACGCAGACACAGAGACTTTTGGTTTCTTTTTCGGGATTTTTGGGGTTGTGCTACTTCTGCGCTTTGCCATTTCTATAGAATGAAAACATAAACATTAAATCCCAGAGAAAATTACAAGGTAGCAATGATTACACAACAGAGAAAATTACAAGGTAGCAACATAAACATGACAGAGAAAATTACACAACAGAGAAATTTTGAGGAAATGGAGCATTGAACAAAATAAATATGCCAGAGAAAATTAGACACAAGACATAAACATCATGTGACCAGAGAAAATTATAAATGCTGCCGGAGAAAATTAGACACACAAGTAAGAAAAGTAATTTGGCCAGAGAAAATTATAAATGCCAGAGAAAATTAGCCACACCAATAGAGTAGTAAGCCACAGATAATTTGCTTGAGAAAATAATGAAGAAACATAAACATGCCAGATAAAATTACACAATAGAGAAACACAAATGTAGCAAGCCAGAGAAATTTACAAAAACAAGAACACAAGAAGCTTCAATAAGAAGCCCCAAATGCACAGAAAGCAGTTCAATTTTGACAGTTGGAAGGAAAGCAACCCATCATCAGTTGGAAGCAAAGAAATTCTGGACTTCCAAGGAATTTCTCTAGATTCAACCCAGAGAAAATTCAAATTTCTCTAGTCCAGAATTTCTCTGGAACGATAAAACTCTGATTTGATCAATTTGTCATTGGTTTTGCTGATGCTGATTCAATCACAATTTCCTGCACAAACAAATTAATAGTTCTTCTATGAGTTTGTGATAGATTTTCTTTAAACTTAATGGTATGAATTTCTCTGGGTTGAATCTAGAGAAAATTCAAATTTCTCTAGCTCACTTTAAGCCTTCCTCTACTGCTGCCTCTTCCTCAAGCTTCTTTTTCCAATATTCTTCAAGTAGGGGTCTAAATATTGCTTTTCCAAAAACAACTCTAATTCTACTAAACCCAAAAAATCAAAAGACGTTATATTCAACACTTAGAGAAATTTTGAACCTGAAGATGTTATATTCAACACTGGATATATATATATATATATATATGTGCTGACATTGTATATGTTTGCAACCATAGATAAGATAACTAAGAGTGACTATTTGATTATGGTTGCAAATGGTCTTAATTGATTAATTATCATATATATACTAGTCAAGACAGTAAGCAACAGATTGTGTATATATATATATATATACATCTATTAAATTTTTTTGAAAAGAAAAAATAATAATGCATACATGTCAAAGAAGATCTGGAGTCAGAATCGAAGCTCTGATCAGTGATTTGAGACCAATACTCGTAAAGCTCATCTCTGCTGATCTTGTCAACACTCAACCTTCGTCGTCTGCTCAGAGCATCGAACAATTCCAACGCAAATTCCTTTGAATCATCTCTCATTCCTACAACCAGAAATGATAAAAATTGAGATTGAAAAGGTTTAAACACGCATTGAAATTGCACCATTCAGGTCAAAAAAATCAACTCATCTGAAGATGAACAGACGTAGGGTATTTTGGTCCAAGAAATTGATAAAATGCGCGGATATTTTGGTTAGGGACCTGAGACAGTATTACATTTTTTAATGTCCTTTATGCAAAAAATTGTTATTATTAGGGAGTTTAAAAAAAAAAAACCTTCTAAAAGTTGGTAACCCCAAGATAAAATTATATCGCATTATCTTAATTTTTTTATTCCCTCTATACATGATAATTTGGCCTCCAAGATGAATAACTTATTCTGTAAAATGCTTTTGTTTTAAAATGCGTAAAGTATTCTCATGGGAATTAGGTATTTCAAAATAATTTATCTTATTTAATTCTATCTGCAAATCAAACACGATTTAATAGCGGGGTTCAAATCTCACCATAATGTAACGTGACTTCTTCTCATATTTCTCGCTTACCAATAATATAATATTTTGTTATAAAAAAATCACATTTCACCAAAATTAAGTGAATTTTATTTATTTATTTATTTATTTATTATTTTTTTTTTTCTGAAATCTTGTTAGCATGTCAAGGCAAAATGCTACTTATTTTATTTTATTCTTCTTTTCAAACATTAGCTTTTAAGCGCATTATGGAAACCAACAATGATTTAGAGTACTAATTTTGATGTTCTAATAAAGCACTAATGACAAAGAAGAAAAAACAAACAAATAAACCAAGACCAAATCATTACATCACAGTGGGTGAGGCTCACTACCAACTCATTAGAACGCTTTAGAATTCAAGAATTAGAATTCTAAAGAATTTTTTCAAGCAAGGACTTCAAATTATTTTATGATTATCTATCAGTGTTTGGTGTGGAACATCTTTCACCATCTCATTGACTTGGACTATGATGTAAAGTAGATTACCATTTCTAAGAAATTAAACACCAAGCAGAGTGTTTTGCATATGAAAAATATTTGGGATCCCTTTTTGGGAAGACTCTCACTACTTCCATAGTGATGTGGATCAATGATGTATTTACATTGTTTTTTTTTTTTCCTTTCTCTTTCTTACTTAGACCAATCACAAATGAGTAGGGGTTATGGAGGTGATGTTTTGTGGGGGTCTGAATCATTACTGTTTGCATATTATGATAAGAAATCTAGAAAAATAAAAAAATTTAATTTTCTAGAGGGTCAAAAAAGTGAACGAATAGTTTTGTCTAATGGGTTAGTGAAATACCGATCCTATATCGAGAAGGAGCCCTTGATACACAACAGATTTTTGATTAATTCCTTTGCCCCTTATTTTTTCGGTAATCCAAAAAAATCATTTGTTCTTTGTGTGTATTGGGAATATACCCAATCAATTTAACAAATGTTTTCCAGGTCTTGCAAACCACACCCTGTTGGATTTTCAAAATCTGTTTTTTGAAATAAAAAATTGGAAAACAAAAATTAGTTTGAGAAAAAAAATATATCAAAAAGATATTTTCATTCTAGAAAAGAGCAAATCACATGAAAATTATGAGTGTTTTTTTTTTATTTTTTTTCCACCAAATTAGTTTTTAACTAATTGGTATAGTATTACTTTGAATTTCCTGACTTCCTTGATAATTTTTTTCTTTTCATCTTTATTCTTCTTACAATATTTTTTTTTTTTTTTGTGGTAATTTTATGAAAAATATTGAAACGCAAAATTTAAGTCTCACAATGACATTATAGAATATGTCAACTTTATATTTGTTACACACTCCTTTATCTTGTCATTGTGAATGAATTTAAATTTCAAGATTTTAGCATTTTTCAGATTTGGATCCCAATGAACTGGCGGCCCTCACCATACTGATGCCTCAGGTTTCAAAAAAAAAAAAAAAAAAAAAAAGAAAAAGAGACAATGTTAGACGTACCAATTTTTTATTAAATAAATGATTAAATGTCTCACATAGGTACGAGGTCCACAAGTATAGGGTCAACACCCATGTAAGACATTTGATCATTTATTTATGAGTTGTTTGGGGTGTCCTAAATAAGTGCACTTTTTGTCTTTTTGAATTAAAAAATTGAGGAAAAAAAATATGGATGTTTGGGTTAACTTTTTGACTTTTTATAAAAAAAAAATGTGTATTAAAAAATTGTATAAATTAGTGTGTAGGGGAAAATTAGGATTGAGAGTTGTGCATCCGTAATTTTTGACTTTTGGTGAATAGTGATAATTTTTTAACTTTTTGAGTAACTTTTTGACTTTTTGACTTTTTGGCAACTTGCCAAACTTGGCCTTAGTGAAAATGTTTGAGAGGTCTAAATTGGGAGGTTTAAAGGAGCTCTAAGTGTGTGGGCCCCACAGTGATGGTGATGTTTTGACTTTTTTTAAATTTTTTTATTCTCTGCGACATCATTAGAGTTCAATTAGAGCTTCAAAATTAAGAGATGTATCATTACTGTTTATTTGGTAGAAAATTTGGAACGTATAGCATTTTCTAATAAAAAAATAGAAAAATGGGGAATGTAGGAGTGTTTGGGCCCTCGTCCAACGTGCAGCTTATGGCTTAGCCCAACTCTTCGAGTGTTGGGCCCCAAATTGGATATGTGGAGTCCAGCTTCAAGGTGCATACAGATTTGCAGAGGCTTTCAGGGCAAACCCATCACAGTTTCATGTCATCTTCGGATCGGACTTCTCTTTTGGGCCCCAATTCCGGCCCAAATGCCTTTCTTGATGCATCATGCATGTATTGTTGATAAAAATAATAAAAAATAAAAAAACTGTTCTTAATCTAAATTCAGATTTATTTTGGTTTATACCAGAAAATTTAAAATTTAAATATTTTCTATGTAAAAAACTGGTAATGCCAAAATAAAATTATATTGTGTTATCTTGCTTATTTCATTCCACTATAATTTGAAAATAAATTTTAAAAATTACTTATTCATTTACTTTTAAAAATTTATGTTTGGTTTCCAAAACTATTTTTAGATTAGATTTCGATATTTCTAATGAATTTTTTTATTTCATATTTTAGTCAATTTTTTGTGATTTTTAGATGTACTTAATCAAGATGCATCTAAAAAATAGGGGGAAAAAATTGACTTAAATATTAAAAATATCACTAAAAACAAATAAAAATTTGAACAAAAATTTGTGTGCATTTTTGTTTGGGTTTTTGTTTGTTTGTAGTATATTTTTTTCATATTTTTGTTAAGCTTTTTTTATTTTTTTACATGCATCTAATCCTTGATGTATCTAAAAAGTCAAAATGTTGACTAAAATATGGGAAAAAATTTATAAAAACAAACGAAAACCTGTTAACAAATAATTTCTAAGAATTTAAACCAACAAAATTAGAGAGAGAGAGACTAAAATATGGGGAAAAAAAAGAAAAAACAAACGAAAATCTATCTTAAAATAATTTCTGGGTGTCCATTATAGTTCATGTGGGGATATATTTTTGAGTACCAACACGTAGCAAGGTGACGCCGATGTGTCAGCCGATATGCCACGTGTCCTGGTCGTTATGCCAAGGTCATCTCGGTTAGGCCGAGGTTATCTCCGAAGATGTCAGAATCCGAGATAAGCGGATAAGGGATAAAGGACAAGAGTCCTAGAATAAAGAGGAGACTTAGCCAAGATAAGGATAAAGCTCTTAGGGAGTTTATCTTTATCTCTTGAGAAGTCCAAAGTAAGTACTGAACTGGAATCTATAGAAGTCAGGCTTCTATTGGGATTAGGATTGAGGTAACTATAAAAGAGAGGCACCCTCATGGGTCTAAGGCATGCTTTTTATGCTCAAGCTAGAAAGTTTAGCACTATTGATTATCTTTGAGAGATATACTGACTTGATCGTCGAAGTGCCCCCGGGTAGACGAACCACCGCCGGAATCTTCTCTTTCTGTTACAGGTTAGCCAGGTGTCATCTATTCTGCCAGTGTTCTCCAACTGAATATTGAGTTGGGCAGTGTGATCGGAAAATCACTCACACAATTTGGCGCTGTCTGTGGGAAAGAAAGTAGAATAGATGGCCAGTAACGGACAGAAGGAAAAGATTGGAGACGACACTCCTACTGGCAATGGGAGACCTATTGACCTTGATGGCGAAGGAGACAGATCCAACGCAGAAACTCATGAGCAAGCTCACGGAGTAAAAGACGCCGACCAGACTAGTGACGTACCAAAGAAACCAGATCAAAGCAGGTACTATAACGAGGACGACCTCCAGGTTTGGAAGGATAGGTGCCTACGGAGGGACGAAGAGGTCAAAGAGATGGCAAACAAATTGGCAGACCTGTAGTCGGTCGTCAATTGCATGATGCAAAATAACGTCATGCAGCCACCATTCCCGCTGCAGGACACGCCGATTCCAGCGGCCAATGCCAGAAGAGAGGGCAGAAAACAATCCCCGTAGCCTCTCAGCACAACGGGAGCGAAAGATACTCTCACCGACCTTCCAGGGAAGTCGGACGAAGAGAGTCAAGAAGAGAACAATCACGGAGGACACATCACACAAAGGAGGCAGACCCCAAAGGACATCAGAATGTTCAGGGACAGGCACTGTGCTTCGACACAACTCATGGAGAAGGGTCGAAAAGGACTCACCACGAAGCTGAAAGTAGCACACCAAAAAGATTGAAAGCAGGAGATAGCCGAGCTCCTGGACGGACGAAGGAGGACTTAAGAGATTACCTCAAGAGGAAGCAACAGAATGCCGACGCCGAGGTAACCTCCCCAGATAAGCTGAGGACACCATTCTCGGTGAAATTAGACAGGTTTGAGGCGCCAAAGAGATTCAGTATGCCAAGGTTTCAAATATACGATGGTAAGTTAGACCCCAACTTCCACGTTGGACTATATTTGAACTCAATGGCATTATATAGTGGGAACGAGTCGTTGCTCTGCAAAGTGTTCCTCTCATCTTTCGGGGAGATTGCATCAGATTGGTTCCACAAATTACCGAAAGGAAACGTGAAGACTTGGGAAGGCCTGGCCGAGATGTTTGTGGCCAGGTTCGTGACAAACAAGCTGCAGCCATTAAGGGTGGACGCACTAATGGCCCTGAAGATTAGCAAGGATGACGGCCTTGGGGCCTATGCAAAAAGATACTATGAGGTGTTCAATCGAATACCTGAATGTAATCAAGAGGTGGCGGTCGTATCTTTCAAAAACAGCCTGAAAAATAACTGTCCACTACGAAAGTCTTTGGCAAAGACATTGCCAAAAAGTATGGAAGAGCTCATGGCAAGAATCGAGAAGTACGCCAGAGCCGAAGAAGACACGCCGGGGACTAAGGAGATAAAGCAAGAGAAAGGAAACGGCTCGCCAAAGCGAGGCCGAGGTAACAATGGATCGAGCAAACAAGAGGCAAAACTGAGGGCCACACAAGCAGTAACAATTGTGTTCCGAATCCCGATTCCCAAAGTCCTGGACCAGATTTGGAACCAACCCTATTTCAGAACACTAGCAAAGGCACCAAGAGAGTTTATGGGAAGGAACGTTGGCAGACATTGTGCTTACCACAATGAAGATGGGCACACGACTCAGGGTTGTAGAGCCCTGAAAACACACTTGGAAGAACTGGTGAGGCAAGGCCATCTGAGAGACCTCATCGATGAGGCCAGGACAAGGGAAGAACAGGCAAGATTGCCTCAGGCAGCAGCAGCTCCGCCTCCCCCAGCACCACAACCTCAGGTAGGAGGACCTCGAGTAGTCAATGTGATTCACTCGAAGGTCAACGAGAACGAAATTAGAGGGGAGACCCAGAAGGTGAAGCACCTGCAACATATCTACCAAGTCGGGGAGAAGAGACATCGGGCAGAAGAGCGCCAAAGACAAGTAGTGTCCTTTTCAGAAGCTGGCCTTGAGATGGTACAGCATCCGCATAATGATGCCTTGGTAGTATCCCTCCAGGTTGGGGAGTGCCAAGTAAAACGCATCCTGATTGACCAAGGCAGCTCTTGCGACATCATGTACGTTCGATGTGACAAGGAGCTCAGCCTTCACCCAGACGATATGGAGCAATCCAATAGCTCAATGGTCGGGTTCAATGGAACGCCGACATGGCCACTAGGAACAACCAACTTGGAGGTGCAGGCGGGCACCAGGAAGGTAACAACAGAGTTCACCGTAATCGACAAGCAGGCACCAGGAAGGTAACAACAGAGTTCACCGTAATCGACACACCCTCCCCTTACAACATCATCTTGGGAAGACCATGGTTGCATACAATGGGGGCAGTTCCCTCAACATTACATCAACTATTGTGATTCCCAACAGAGCATGGGATAGAAGAAATCAGAGGCGATCACTTGCAGGCGAAGAATTGCTCCATGGCAGCAATGAAATCTACCTGCAGCATACGAGAGCCAGAAAAGGCAAAAATTGAAGATGAGGACATGGAAGTCCTAGAAGACGTCGGTAAGGAGCCAGCCGAAAAGAGCGAAGAGGCACTGAAGAAAATCCTTGTCCAGGATAGGGATGAAGAACGCTTCTTTCTTCTCGGCTCTAGCTTAGTTGAAGAAGAGGAAAAAGAGTTGGAAACTTTTTTAAGAGCAAATATTGAGGTGTTTGCCTGGACACCTTACGAAATGCCTGGCATTGACCCCGAGGTCACTTGCCACAAACTGAATGTTGACAGGTCGGCCAAACTAGTAATTCAACGAGCCAGAAGACCGACATTGATACACGTCGAAGCAGTAGAGGAAGAAGTAGACAGACTTTTGGAGGCCAGGGCCATTAGAGAAGTTCACTACCCGACATAGCTATCCAATACAGTGGTGGTAAAGAAGAAGAAATGTAAATGGAGGGTCTGTGTAGACTTTACCAGCCTCAACAAAGCCTGTCCCAAAGACAGCTTTCCTCTACCCAAGATTGACCAGCTAGTAGATGCCACTTCTGGGCATGGAAGAATGAGCTTCCTAGATGCCTACAGGGGGTACCACCAGATAGCCATGTACCCCCCAGACGAAGAGAAAACCGCGTTTATCACCCCAAAAGGCCTGTACTGTTATAGAGTAATGCCTTTCGGGTTGAAAAACGCAGGAGCAACTTACCAAAGGTTGGTAACCAAAATGTTCAAACACCTGATTGGCCGAACAGTAGAAGTCTACATCGACGACATGGTCGTCAAGACCAAGGAGCCTGAGGGTCATCTCGCCGATCTAAAAACAGTCTTTGAAATCCTTAAAACATATCGGCTCCAATTAAATGCGTCGAAATGTGCATTTGGAGTTGGATCTGGTAAGTTTCTAGGATACCTGGTGACAAGAAGGGGCATCGAGGCCATCCCAGATCAGATCAAGGCCATCCAAGAGTTGAAGAGCCCGACGTCGGCAAAACAGGTGCAGATGCTAACTAGAAGGGCCGCAGCCCTGAACAGATTCATCAGCAGAAGCTCAGATAAGTGCAGACCTTTCTTCAAGTTGGTGAAGAAAGCCACAGACTTCCTGTCGACCGAAGAATGCGAAGCCGCTTTGGCCAACCTAAAGAAGTACTTGACCACAGCTCTAGTTTTTTCAAATCCAGAACCTGGGGAGGAGTTGTTCCTGTACTTAGCCATTTCAAAACATGCGATAAGCGCAGTACTAATCCGAGAAGAAAAAAGGGGAGCAGAGGGCTGTTTACTATGTAAGTAAAACCCTAGCCGATGCAGAAACGAGGTATCTACCCTTAGAGAAATTGGCACTAGCTTTAGTAATGGCTTCAAAGAAGTTGAACCATTACTTCCAGGCCTATAAAATTGTGGTGCTAACAGAGCACCCCTTGAAGTCCTTACTACAACAAGGAGACCTGACAGGAAGAATAGCCAGGTGGGCAGTCACCTTAGGCCTGTATGACCTGGAGTACAGGCCAAGGCCAGGTTTTGGCCGACTTCGTGGCCGAGTTCACGCCAGAATCCATAGAACATCAGGCTCCGTTGAGCCAGGATGAACGATGTCCAACCAAGCAATGAGAAGCTCAGTCGAAGGCGAAAGAACAAGGAAAAGAGAAAAAATCAGACCCTGCAGCATTTACATCGGCGACTCCTTTCGACTGTTCGTTGATGGGAGTTCAAACCGACAGGGAGCGGGGGCAGGAGTAGTGCTTATATCTCCAGATGGACAGATAGTGGAACAGTCCATTCGTTTGGGGTTCAAAGCCTCAAACAACGAATCAGAATACGAAGCACTCATTGCAGGGCTGAAGCTGGCAGCAGCAGTACAAGCAGATGAGGTAATAGTTTTTTGTGATTCACAACTGATAGTTAACTTGACAACAGGCGAGTATCCAGCCCGAGATGAACGAATGTCGGCCTACGCGAAGGAGGTCATCAGGTTGTCAGCCCTATTTCAGAACTGCCGACTGCTTCAGGTAAGCCGAGATGATAACAGCCACGCCGATGCATTGGCCTACCTAGCTAGTGCAGTACAACCTGGAAAAGCAAGGACCAAAATGGTTGATTACTTGTCGGGCCCAAGCATCGAACCATTGACCACAGAGCGCGAAGCAATGTGTATGGACATGGGACCAAGTTGGATGGATGCAATTGTTGCATTCCTAAAAGAATGAAAGCTGCCAGAAGACCACAAGGAGGTACACAAGGTCAGATTGAAGTCGGCAAGGTTCAGTTTGACAGCAGAGGGACATCTCTACAAAAGGTCCTTCATTGGACCCCTTTTAAGGTGCGTACACCCTTTGCAGGTTGAAGATTTTTTATATGAAATTCACGAAGGAATTTGTGGAAGCCACGCTGGGGGCAGATCACTAGCTCACAAGGCCATTACCCAGGGGTATTGGTGGCCTTACATGCAAAAAGATGCAGAAGCCTACGTGAAAAAAATGTAAACAATGCCAAAGGTTTGCACCTTTGATACACCAGCTAGCTGCTGACCTGAACCCTGTATCCAGTCCTTGGCCATTTGCCCAATGAGGCATGGATTTCATTGGGCAATTTCCCCAAGCAACTGAACAAAGAAAGTACTTGCTGGTAACAACAGATTTCTTCACAAAATGGATAGAAGCAGAACCTCTTGCCAAGATCCGAGATGTGGATGTCAAGAACTTCATATGGAGAAACATCATCACCAGATTTGGGATTCCGAGAGCAACAGCTACCGATAATGGAACACAGTTTGACAGTAAGCTAATTAAGAGCTTCTGTGCAAAGTTCAAAATCAAGAACTACTTTTCAACACTAAGTTTTTCCCAAAGCAATGGGCAAGCAGAAGCATCCAACAAAGTAATTCTGGATGGGATAAAGAAGAGGCTACAGGCAACAAAAGGAAAGTGGGTAGACGAATTGCCCAATGTACTCTGGGCATATCGAACTATGTCGAGAAGATCAACAGGAGAATCCCCCTTTGCCATGGCTTATGGCACGGAAGCTGTCATTCCGCTGGAGGCCGGCATCCCTGGGATCAGAACCCAGGGAGTAGAAAACGGGACTAATGATGTACTCTTAGCCCGAGATCTGGATCTTTTAGAAGAAAGAAGAGAGAAAGCTCTAATCCAGCTTGCAGCATACCAGCAGCAACTTGCAAAAGCTTATAACAAGAAGGTCAATCCAAGAGAGTTTCAAGTCGGCAACCTAGTCCTGAGGAAAGTTGTCGGCAACAAGAAGGATCCTAAATAGGGCAAACTTGCCCCAAACTGGGAAGGACCCTACCGGATTACCTCGGTATTGGGCAATGGGGCATATCAGCTTGAAGATCATGAGGGCAAAACATTACCAAGACCCTGGAACACTTATAACTTGAAATTTTTCTATCATTGAGATTTGACTTGTTTTTTGCCGACGTCATTAATAAAATTTTAGCAAGATTCTTCAACACTTGTGACTAATAAAGATACATAATGTTGTTTCTGGGATGCATAAATACTACTACACACCTAAATATTATTTCAAAAATATTCTAAAAATAAAATATAAGAATTAAATTAATTTTAAATATAATTCACATCATATAAAATTTTAATAAACACCACACATTTTTTTTTTTTGGGTACATAACTGCTTTGATAAATAGGTAAATTACCCTTTGACTCATTTATATTTGGTTATTTTTTCACTTTGGTCATTGAATTTTATTTTTGCCTCATCTGGGCCTTTTATATTTTAATTTTTTCTCAATTTACTCATAAATTAATTTATGTTCAAAATTAAACAGAAACGTTACGTTAACCGTCATATAACCAAAAAAAAAATTCTTATATTGAGATTTAGGTTTGATTATCAATATGTCATTTTTGTCTAATTTTAGGCATAAGTTAATTTTTAAAATAAATTGAAAAAAGCCTTAAAATATAAATGGTTAAACTGAAGAAAAAAAAAAAACTTTAATAACCAAAGTAAAAAAATAATAAAATATAAAAGGAGCAATAGTGTAAAATAAAGGATATGAGTGTGCATGGTGGGGCATGGAGTTTGATGTGTTAGATTGGACCCCACATGGTTTGCTTGCATGGATTAGGTTTTGACTTTGTGAGAGATGTGATGATCAACACCACACACGTATGCAATCATGATTGAAAAAAAGTTGATGAAACAGTTGAATTTTTTCACTGTAATGGATGATATGCATGCAAGGTTAGGGGGTATAAATCTGCCCAGCTCACTCGGGCTCGAGCCAGGCCAGGTCAGGCCTATATCGGGTCTTGCAAGTTCTTGCTAAAATTCAGGCCGAGCAAGTTCACGGGCTAAAAAATTAAGTCCAAGCCTAAAGCCCAGGGGTATTCGGGTCTTGGACGGGCCTTGGGCCTGGCATCGGGCTTGGGCGAGCCTAACCTTTTTTTTTGTTTTTAAAATTTTTTTCTACCAAAATTTTATTATTTTTTATTAAAAAACACACTGGGCCTTAGGTGGGCCGGGCTTCGGGTTGGGTCCTAAGTGGGCCTTAAGCGTGCCGATGGGCCGGACCAAGCTTCAAAACAATGGCCCAGGCCCTAGCCTAGGGGCTTAGGCTGGGCTCGGGCCTAGGTCGAAGCGGGCCTAAACAGATCGAGCCCATCTCGGGCCGCGGGAAGGCTTCGAGCCGTCTACAGGCTGCGGGCTATTTTTACACTCCTATGCATGGTTGAGTTCTTTCAAATATATTTTCTCTGAATAGAATATATCAGGGAAAGCTGACTTTGAGGTGTTTTGAGAAGATAATTAAAAGTTATTTTTTAGTTTTTTTTTTTTAACTTTTTTATGAGAAGGGGAAGTGGGTTAAAAGCTGGATAATGATTCTTAATAATAAACCATGCCAAATGAACCATGGTTGAGTAATGATGCTTAACAATAAACCATTACTTTTACATTTTTATCTTTTGTGCAATATCATAATAATTATTCTCTTAAAACACTATATTTTAGAAAAAAGAAAAAAATTTGTAGTCACTATGTTTGGTACTATTTTTTTGAATTTTTTTTTTAAAAAAAGTGATTTGAAAACTCTATTTTGAAAAAGAATCTTTGTTTGGTTTTAAAAAAAATGCATCATTGTAATTTCAAGTTTCCCTCCAATTTAAGGAGAGAGACGATTTTAAAAAAAAATTTATCACATTAAAAAATACTCTCATCTTAGTTATATATATATGTACATGCTATATATGTATAAAAATATAATTTGGTATGTACCAATTTATGGGTACATATCTTACCATTAACTGTGATTTTATCATAAAATTTTCACTTATTTCAACCACAGAAAACGTATTTTTTTTTCCAAATTGGCATTAAAAAATTTCTTTCATAGAATTAAATTTTTATAAATGTTATGCGAAAAATTTATTTACAAATTCGCATTAAAAAAATCGTAATTTCTTGAAATTTATTTACAAATTTTCGAAAAACGTAAATTTATTTACAAATTTGCAAAAAGCGTAATTTTCAGAAAACGTAATTTTTTTACAAATTGGCATTAAAAAAAAATTGCAAATTTATGTTTAAATTTATTTACAAAATCATAAATTTGTTTACAAATTTATTTTGCATAACATTTATGAAAATTTAATTCTATGAAAGAAATTTTTTAATGCCAATTAGAGAAAAAAAAATTCGTTTTCTGTAGTTGAAATAAGTGAAAATTTTATGATAAAATACACATTTAATGATAGGATATATACCCCATAAATGGTTACATACCAAATTATGTTTTTATACATATATAGTATGTACACACACATATATGCACATGGAAAATGAGTGGGAGCACTAATTAGTGCTACCACTAATGATGTGGCAGTAGGCCCCACCATGAATGATTTGATGTTTTGGCCTTGGTGTTGTATTTTTTTTCTTTTTTTATTGAGTGCCATGTCATTAGTGGTCTTTTTAAAGCTCCAAAATTAGTGGTCTCTATCATTGTTGATATACACATATAAGATTAGAGTACTTTTTCATGTGATAATTTTTTTTTTCCAAAAGTGTCTCTCTCCTTAAATTGAAGGAAAACTCCAATTTGAAAAATCCTCAACATATATATATATATATATATATATATATATATATATATATTCAAAATTGTCTCTCTCCTTAAAATCCTCAACATATCATTTTGAAAAGTGAACTCAATTTTTGAAATAACCAAACAAATACTCTAAGATTTTCAAAAAATTGAGTTTGGAAAACAACAACCAAACATAGTGAATGATGCTTAATAATAAACCATGCCAAACAAGTGATTATTATAGGTGTGTGTCACTTCTAGCTAGGTCATAGATCCACTCTTCAAAGCCCCCATGATGTAAATTTCTAGCTCTTATCTCATGAGATAGTTTAGGTTTCGTTTGGGAAGCTAAGGATTGGTTTGGAAAGTGGGTTACTTTTTTGACTTTTTAATTTTTTGGTTATTTTAGTATGAGGCTAAAAAGTCTCGTTTGGGAAGGACTTTTGACTTTTTTAACTTTTTTGGTTTTTTTGTGAGAGAAAGAATGTAATGATTATGGGTTGGATGTGATATTTTGTCTTATTAGATTAAAAAGTTAATTTTGTTTATGGTTTTTTTTTCTTCTGTGTGGCTATTTTAGCCAAAAACAGCCCAAATTTTAACTTCCCAAACAAGCTCTAAGTTTGAGGCTTTTTTGGCTATATTAGTCACAAAAAACAAAATAGACTTTTTAGCTCAATAAGATAAAACACCACATCCAACCCATAATCATTACATTTTTTTTTCACAAAAAAGCTAAAAAAGACAAAAAAAAACCAAAAGCCCTTTCCATACGAAACTTTTTAATCTTAAGCTAAAATAGCCAAAAAAATTAAAAAATCAAAAAACCAACCCAATTTTCAAACTAACCCCTAATGTGTTTTGAGGTTTCAAAAGTTATAGTCAATAGCCATGATTTAACTTAATCTTCTTGTAAAGTAGAAAATGACAAGAGCTTAAGTAATGGTCGACAACAGTTTAAGGGCTACTATGTGATGGCGATGCTTGGGAATTGTGACTACCGGCTATTGCTAACCCATTGATTTTTTTTAAAAAAAAATAGTGGCTAGGTCACACGGACAGCCTACACTGTCACCAACACAGTGTAGGTTGAGTCTATGACTGCCATCCTACAACAGTTAAATGACCATTTTGTCAAACACAAAAACTAAAATAACTTATTAAAATAGTCAAAAAGTCAAAAAATCTCTAAAATAGTCACTTCCCAAACACTCACAATATTAACTTTCATTTGTCAATTTTTGAAGTTGTGCTTAAATTATAAATTTTAATAAGAATTTAAAAAGAGAAAGATAAAAAGTAAGTAAAATATAATTTCATTCACATTTTATTTATTTATTTTATTTCTCTTTTCAAATTCTTACTCAAATCTATAATCCAAACACAAATTAAATATTCAGTGTTTAGTTTAAAAAAAAGTCCAAAGTTTTTAATTTGATTTTATTAAAAAATAATAATTTTTTTACTTTGAAAATTTTCACCATGTATCTTTTTCACCAAAAAAACAAAAATGTGAAAAGATTTAAAAACTTTATTTATTAAAAAAAAAAAACTTTTTAACAATTACAAAACTCATAACTTTTTATAGATTTTAAAAAATAAAAAATATATATATATATATATATTAAAAAATGAATTGTCAAACTCCATCTTAGAATATTTTATTTAAATTTTTGATCAATTATTTGGCATCCATATATATATAAATATATACATAACATTTATCCCGTAAATACGCATAAAAGATGAAATAAAATAGTTTAAAAATAATGATGTATTAACTAAAAACTATATACGTAATAATATGACCTGTTAACATATTATAGACACCCCATTTTGACTATCCTTAAGACTTGGGCATTTTGTTTCGAGTACTCAATGATGAAACGTTACACTGAGCAATCATTCGAATCTTCAGTAAGAGGAATTCATTTTTGAGCTTCAAAAACCTTTCAAGTCTAAACCTTACACCCCTTTTTTGATCAAAACCACTTTTCATTTAGCTTGACCAACCAAACAGCTGCAGGCCAACAGATGGCCGGTAGGGCAAATTTGATTGGTCGCCCATCCCTCTTCATGGTCGCCCGGCCATGTTTAGTGACAACAAATATTTTACAGTTGCCAGTTGTCCCTATGCCCATGTTTTGCACCAACTGTCCCTATACAGCTATTTTTCGACGTGAGAAGGTGAAATTCTATAAATAGAAGGCCTGCCCTCAGGTTTTGGGGTTGAAAAAATTCATTCAAGAGCTTAGTGAAATCCAAGTCATCTTCTCTACCCTCTCAATTATAGATACAAGATTAATACAACTTTGGAGCTCAAACTTGAAGCTGCCTACTGAGATTTTGAGCCTACTTTCAGAGACTTAAAAGTGCTTTGAATCAAGTTTGCTTAACCAAGTGCATCCTCTCTTCAAGAGGTATAAGCTTTAGCCACCTTCTCCTTTGTTCATACTACTCTTTTCTTTTCTTTTTACTCTGTTTATACACTATTTTGGGCTATTTTCAAAGGCTGAAAATATGTGATTTGGAGTTCCAAATGTGGAGGGGCTCGCCATCCTTTTTTGGCTTGCTTACTAGGCTTGTTTCCTTCCATTTTTGTTCAAGCTTTCTATCATTTTCAAAATAATCTTCAGAATTGTTTTGTGCTATTTAGGGGCTGTTTTAAGTGTTTATTTAATTTATGCTTTGAATATTATCTTTGTGTTGTTGTAAGTCCTCATGGATTGGTATATAGGCCATAGCTTCCAATCCATTTGAGTTGATAGTCTTTTCTTGCACTTTTTTTTATAGCTTTTATACATTTTCATACCATTGTAGTCACTTTTGCATAATCATCTCTACAATCTCCCATCATTTTTTGTTTCTTTTGATTAAAGAGTTAAAGCAAACAAAAGATTATTGCTCAAGGCATAAGAAAGAGATCCTTCATTCTAAATGGTTTAATCTCTTCGGAGGTTCATTACTAGGGCATTACATCTCTCTTATGCTAAGCATGATCTCTCGTTTGATACTTCTCTTTATTGCCAGTGCATTACTCCTAAGGAACTAACTTTCTAGTTAGATCCTTAGAAATCACAAAGGAAAGTGTTATTATAGCTTATTATCAAGTTTGGATTTGGAGTCATTATCGCTCATTTTGGGTTTGATTAATCATTATTGCTCATTTTGAGTTTGACTAGTCATTATCGCTCATTTTGAGTTTGACTTATAATTTATTATCGCTTGTAAATGAGTTTGATTCTTCATTTGTAATTTTTCCCACAGAAAAGGACTTGAAAAGATTATTTCTTAGGTTAAGTCAATGCTTGATACTCTTTCTTGCTTTTGGACTTAGTGGACGTATTCATCATACTTTTGGACAAAAAGGAAGAAAAGATAAGAAATGAAAAGGTAATGTAAAAGGGACTAATATAATTAGAGTAAAAGAGGTAATAAAATTGGGTTAGGTTCAATCAGACGTTATATTGAACCTATTGCATCTTGAATTATTACATACTCTTTGGTGATGTTTAATGGTTCATGAAGCAATGTTTATCCCTTCCCTTGAGGTAACTCTATGATAGGGATGAGGTGTTATTTATCTTTCGTTTCATTTTATTGAGCTTTTGTGCCTTCGGTTTGGATCATCACGCATCTAATTTGCAATAATTGATGATTTCTGAATCAAATGTACCCTTCCTTGATCATCTTCATGATAGGAAAGGGCAGAGAGGATAAACATTTCTTGGAAACACTCAGTTTTTGCTCTATTTCAACTCTGTGGCATCAGGGCAATTCCCAAAAGCAGTGGTCGGCCGACCACAACTCTGTAGGGCTGATCACTTTTCAAGGCCAGTTGACCACTTATTTTGTACAAAAGTAGTGGCATTTTTATAACAGAACAGAGTAGAATTAGAGGCCAAAAACAGAATAGATTTTTGATTGCAAATAGAGAAGATTCTAGCAGCAAATAGAGAGGTTTCTGAAAGGATGTTCTCGGTTGTGTGTGTACGGCTCCTCGTTTCCCGTTCAAGTCCTTTAAATTAGTGTTTTAATATTAGTATGTTGTAATTAATTAGTTAGCTTCGTTCGAACTTGTAATATCTAGTTAATTTAGTTAATTCATTTGGTGTTGTAATAATTAGTTTAATTAGGATATTTATTTGGACCCTCTTGTACGAGGGTAAATTTGTAACACTTGTAATATTGTATATCTCTTCTAACCCCTATTTCTTTCTCCCTTTTATTTACATGTTTATCGTGATAGTATCATATTTTTCCGTTTCATATCATTGCCATGTGTTGTATCCATATTCACATGCATTGGGTTCCGTCTATCGTTCTTCTAACATTGTTGTCAATTCCTTCTAACCCCCATTTCTTTCTTCCTTTTATTTACATGTTTATCGTGGTAGTATCAAATTTTTTTTTGTTTCATATCATTGCCATGTGTTGTATCCATTTTCACATGCATTACCGCATGCTTTGAGTTGATCCATATGACATGTTAAATAACCGAACCTCGTAGTTGCATTTCGTATGTGTTGCATTAGTCACTTTGCATATTAGGAGCATGCATTTTTCTAATTATTTTCTTCTCTTTGGCTTGCCTCGGTTGAGTACTAGGATACCATTTTTGCTTTAGCATATTGCATGTGTGTTTGTGTTGCCATATCAAGCATACTACCATGAGGTTACGTGCTTATTTGAAATATCTCTTTGAATGCCTGTAGATGAAGGCTATTTCACTTAAGTTGGGATGATCTTGATTAATGTACATATGAGCTTACTTTTTCAAGTAGCACATATTCAAAACTGTTTTTGAACAAACATGAAATCAAAACATTCTAAAGTGGGTGACGTAATCTATACTTAAGTGCCTCACATAATAAGTTAGCATAATAATCAGAACATGAGCATATACTGTCCATAAAAATCACATCATGATTAGTAGAGACTGATCTTTGATCAGGTGAGTGGAGTGCTCAATTCATGATCTTTCCCTCTCATATCTAAGCTCTCGAGCCGAGACACTTTGGTTATGATGGACAAGTAGCCTTTGGCATGAGTCATGAGTTTTCTAAATTTTTCAAAAATATTTAGGTGGCGATTTTGAAATCTAGCAATATAGTCCATTTTTGGCATTTCTGATTGTAAATAAATTTTTCAAAGATTTGTCAGATTTGGACTCTCATTTGTGTTTTTTTTGTTTCACATTGCACTTATGAAACAAGATTTAGAACCACGAGAGTCCAAACTGTAGAGCTATCGTACCCGAGGAGACTAAACTCATCCAAGGAGCACGAAAAACCAGCTATACATACCATTGTACAAAATGATTTTGTATAAAAACGAATTTAAAAAATTAACAATTTTCAAAAAAATTAAATATATCTAACAACAAATATCATTACTTGAGTAATTTTTACATGCCAAGACAACACAATGCATGATCTTAATCACCCAAGTGGGGGGCACCATTAGAAAAGAGAGGTTCCCTTAAAAAAAAAAAGGCTTCATTTTGCTGTTAAAAAAAAAAAAAAAAAGAAAAAGAAAAAGTCATCAGCTTTCTAGTTGACCTTGCATGCCCTAGAAAGTCCGGAAAATTTAGAGGTGGTAAAGGAGAATCCTATCCCCCCACAAAGGACTTATTAGGATTCTTTGTTAATGGATCTCTACTCATTGCAATGAAGCTCTCTCTCTCTCTCTTTCTCTCTCAAGTGGGAAGGCATGTGTGCTCTCAAAAGAAGGAGAGAGCGGTGGGGTGAAATAAAAAGAAGTACTCAACATGCTTGGTTCCTAGTATTTGTATTAGAACCGCTTAATTGTTTGAGGTTCGATTTTTTATTTTGTCATTTTGTTTTGAATAATTTACTAATGGTAGCCTATATGTTAAGTGAAAGTTTTTTGATAAGAACCACTTAGCTACTTGAGTTTCATCTTTTCTTTTCAATTTTGCCCTTTCATTTTGAATAATTTACTAATTGTGACCTATATGTTGAGTGAATGTTTTTTCGTAATTAAGCAAATATTTTTAGTTAATTATGCAACAGGTTTTTTTTGTGATTACACAAACATTCTTGGTCAATTATGAAATAGGTTTTTTCATAATTACGCAAATATTCTTGATCAATTATGAAACATAAATATTTTATTTTTTAACAAATTACAAATACACCCATAAAGTTTGTTTAAAATATGAATCGGTCCTATAATATTAGAAATTACAATTATCGTTTGTTATAAATTTTAATTTAACACAATACTCAGGGGGGGAAAAACTATTCTGCTATGCAATAATAAATTCTCAAAATTATTTATTGAAAAATATTTCTCATATAATTAAAAACTGCTAATTGATTTAATGATTTATTTATTAACAAAATGATTGATTGAAAAATATTTTTCATATCATTAAAAATTGTTAATTTACTTAATGATTTACTTATTAATAAAATTGGTCATTTGTTATGCGATTATGATTTATGTATTAATAAAATTAGTCATTAGTATATATGTGTATTGTTTCTGCTTCTTTATTAGTTCAGTAAATTATCTTAGTAGTTTTTTTTCTAGATTGGAGAATTATTTTACTATTTGTTTTATATTTGTTTGTTGAGAAAATGTAACGCCCCACTTTTATTTCACAGATAACATTACCAAAACCATTAGTATAATACAATTTTAGAGATAACGAACGAAGGTTTTATACATTTACAAGAAGAAATAAAATAAAATTCTCTCATTCGAATACACAATGAATGCAAAAAGAGGTATAATTAAATAACTTGCCCGTGGACCTACATCATTACATACAAACAGAAGGGTTCAGCCCCTTTACGACAATGGCATTCTGACAACAAATAAAAGGCCCCGTGGCCACCAGATAGAGAAGATGCTTGATCTTGAATTACTTCTCGACATTCACCTAAAAAGGATTAACAACGAGGGATGAACATAAAGTCTAGGAGGGATCCCAACATGATCCTAAACAATAACAACTTACAGCTAGCTATGATCTTGAATGCTCTAACTCATACTATATAAATAATGTGATGGTTTGTACCAAAGTATATATTTACATAAGTACTTTTTCCAAAATCGTCTATTTCGTTCAACAATACAAACAGTTCACATTTCCTTCTCGTTTTTCCATAATATATATATATATATATATATGTATGTATTTATATCATGTAACAGTCGTTTGTTTTCAAAATATACATACTCACAAAATCCAATTTCCTTATATTACTTATAAACTCAATACATAACCTACGTCCATCTCCAACACGTTTCCTCACATTTTCCGACCTAAAGCCCAAGTTAAAGAGATACTTTCAACAATCAATTTGATATGCTCGTAGTACACATAAACATCTAACACGAAGATGAGTACAAAAAACACCCAATGACTACTTACTCAACATATAAGACAACCCGACCTTCCTGAACCATAACTATCATAACACATGATATACACAGATACACTAAGACAAATATGATAAACAAAACTTTGCTCTACCTGCCTTAAGCATGGTAAGCTAATGATACACCTTTCCATAATACAAGCCAATTTACTAATCACCAACTGGAAGGGAATGAGACCTTTACCAATTTACCAAACACCCGTTGGAAGGTAATGGCACCTCTGCCAATTTCTCTAGGCACTAGCTGGAAAGTACTGGTACCTGTCATTCTAAGCACAACCAATTCTTCGGGCGCTATTTGGAAGATACTAGTACCTCTCATTCTAAGCACATCCAATTCTCCAAGCGCTAGTTGGAAGGTAATGGTACCTCTTATTCTCAGCGTGTGCACATTTCCAACTATCACAATATACAACAAGCATAGATTACTCGAGTGTATTATATACACAAAATCTATTCAACATCACAATGTCATCCTCCACCGATGACCAAAGACAAAACATCTAAGCATATGTAGTTAATACTTGTAAAACCATGATCCAATTCTCATGGGACCTTAAGTCCAACAATAGTAACAATAATTAAAGTGTTCAAAATCCAACCTCAAGTTCATTTCTAAATTTACAAAACGTTATGGTTTCTTTCTCTTTTCAAAAATCAATTCTCTAATTTTCCAAGTTCACATACTCCAATCTTTATCCAAAATCCATTCTCTTTATTTCACAAAACTACATCCATGGATATCAAAGCCATAAACCAACTCAACTTAACATGATTAATCCAAAATGATCACTACAAGAACTCGCATTCTTGCGGACTAAAAATTTAGTCGGCAAAAGTCCATTTTTAGCCGGCAAAAGTTATTTGCTATTAATTTTTTTAGTTGCCACTTTGGTCGCCAATGAGGGTCGCGAAAAGTAATTAGCAACTAAAAAGTTTTTTAGTCGGGAAAAAGCTTTATTTGCTGACTAAATTTTTGATCGCTAAATATATAATTACTGCGACTAATACATTTAGCAGCTAAAACATTTTAGTCGCAAAAAGTCATATTTTCCCGACCAAACATGTTAAACTATTAAATTAATTCCAATGCCATGGTAAATTCTCCCTTTTAACTATTAACACAATTTCACAACCCATGTTAACAAAACACAACATTATTCAACTTTGTCTCTTTTTAATTTACTAAGTCAAAATATTAAATTATGACTTTTTCTCTCTTTCAACATAAACATGTTAAACTACTCTCCAATTAACCTAAACAACAATCAATTCAACAATTTCAACTCTAAATATTCAAACCCTAAATCCCCTTTCATCATTTTCAAATATATCCATAATGGATATGATTTTTATGCAATAAATCTGCAGCATGTCTATCTATAAGTAAAATATTGAAAATGAATAAAGAAATCCCTACCTCTTGAAGTGAGGAGGAGAAAGACAAAAAAATTCACAGCAACAAAAACACGATCCGCTCAGATTAAAATGAAACTTTCGCGACTCTCTACGTTTTGATCTATAGAATTATGGGTAGAAAATGAGTAGAAACAGACAAAAACCAAGCTAGAAAACTTGAAACCCACAAAAATAGTGGAAGAGAAGAAAAGGAGAGAGAAAAGAATAGAGAAAAATGCACCAAGATGCCTTTTTAAATATGTTGACTTTGAGCAGACTGCTCGAGCGGTAAAACCGTCGCTCGAGCGAAGAACGTGAACTCCTAGAAGTTCAGATGATATGGTAATAGAATTGGAGTCTACATCACTGGGTGAATAACAAATCAAAAAATGATACATATTATACCACATAATTCTATCATATATCTAATTATTTCTTCTATTGAATTTCATAGAATAATATTTTAATTTTTAAAAAATTATCAAAATACAAAACTTAAATATACTGTAATAATAGCCCGTGCCTTGCATGAACCTTTTTAAACTATTATATAGGAGGATCAATAGTCTGTGGGATCACTAGTCTTGTTTTAATAATTTAAATCGTTTATTTTGTTGAGCATTTCATACATTTCATTCATTTAAAAAAAAAATTAAATTGATCTAATAATTAGACGGCGTTGTTTGGGCTTGTGGGGCCCATGATGGGCTCAATTTTGATGATCCGAACTATTCATTTTTAATGGGCAGTTTGTGTATTTCATCTACACAAAAAAATTAGATCAATTCGATAATTGTAACTTGTTCAATTTATCACACTTTTAACAAAAAAAAATTATGATTTATTTTTAAAAATACAATTTTTTTTTGGTTAAAAACACGATAAATTGAACAAATTACAATTATCAAATCGACTTAATTTTTTGAGGATGAAATACACAAAATACCCGACAAAATGAATGGTTCAGATTATCCAAACAAGACCCGTGGTGAACCCTATGGGCCCAAATAACGCCCTCCAGTCTAAAATCTTGACTAGAGGGGATCCTCTTTCTTCCCCTATATATTAGTATTACAAATAGGAAATGTCAGTTATGACTTTATAATCTATTATAATTGTTATTTTGATTATGATCAAAAAGACTTTTGATTATATTTTAAGTGATGTTTGGTTATGATAAATTATGGTGTTGGTTATGATTCAATTTTAATCTATTGTGATTTTAATTCTGGTTAGGCGTGTTTGACTAATATTAGTTAAGTTATGATATAAAATGAGTCACAACCAACACACAAAAAAAACAAGAATTTTATCTATAAATTTTATTTAACAATAAATTTTATTTTTACCGATAAAAAAAATTCCAATTCTAGCAATCAATATAAATTAAATTCAGTAACATAGTTAATAACATAAAATCAACTATTGTGGAATTGAACTTAAATTTTCAATACTTACTTCATTCACTTGTCCTTGGCCAATATGAAATCAATAATATTGTAATCTAGTTTTCAGTACTTCGTTGGCTTCACCTTGACCAATATGAAATCAAGAACATTGTAATTAGGCTGTGCACAGTTCAGTTCGGGTCGGGTTTGACCCTTACTCGCAACCTAACCAAAGATGATCGGTTTAGAGTTTTATAAACCAATCTTGACTGTTCATATTTTCGAAATCGACCGCTCATGGAAAACGGGTTGGCGGCCGGATCCGGGGTGGGTTGCGGGTTGAAAAAATTACATTTTTAGATTTCTGGAAAAATAAAGTGATCAGAGAGCATGCAATTTTTTTTTAGAAAGTAGAGAGAGAGCATGCTAAAACAACAAAAAATAAATAAAATAAAATTTCCAGAACACAAAACATATCATGCTAAAAAAAGTAGTATTCTTAAAAAAAGTAATCAAATTCAAATAAAAGCTAAATAAAGAAATGAACAGACTTTAACCTAATACATATATAAATTTATTTTTGAAAAAAAGAAAAAGAAAAAAAAGGCCAAGCATAAAAGCTAAATAAATAAGAGTTTGGTTTCAAAAAAATTAAAAAATTAAAAAACAAAGAGCATTTTTTTTTCAACGAAAGCAAATATTATTAATGTAAACAGAGTATGAGAGGAACATAACATAACAATTTTTTTGTTTTTCTAGTGACATAACAAAGCTTATGTAACAGGAAATATTATTAAAAAACCAATAGCATTAGAACATGCTTACATAATAGAAACAGAGAGTATACACAAGAGTGGATCAAAGACCTACTTGATGAAAGAAATTTTAAGAAAAAAATAAAAATAAAAATACAAAAGTCCAGGGTTTAAAGTGATAGAACCGATTGATAAGAGAACTATAAAGAAAGTGTTAAAATCAAAATACATAATCCTTACCTTAGTGTTTTTGTTAGTCTGATTTGAAGAAAAATGCATCCACCCACCAAAAACAAGATTGTGAGGGGTTTTAGCCTTCAAACCTCAAGATCACAAAAACATGGAGAGATTGAGAGTAGAGAGTGGCGATTGAGAGTTGTTTAACATAGCTATAAAATAATAATTTGGGTTAGATTAATTTCTTTATGAGAGAGGGGGAAAAATAGTCTGTAGATATTGCTACATGAGAGAGAGAAAAAAAAAGGATACAAAGACTTCGTTTGGGAAGTGGCTATTTTTTAGGCTTTTTGGCTATTTGGCTATTTTAGTAGGCTATTTTAGTTTTTGTGTTTGGGAAGATGAGATGAATTTTTATTTGAATTGTTGTATTGAAAAATGTGTTGAAATGATGTTTAAAGTTAAAATGACAAATTTGCCCCTAACTTTTTATTTTTCAAAATTAACTAAATGAGCAAAATTGTAATTTAACAGCCGACACATAGCTGTCCGTGGCACAGTACCTACACTGACAGATGACTACGTTTGGGAAGTGGGTTTGGTTTTTTATTTTTTTTGACTATTTTATCTTAGGGCTAAAAAGTCTGGTTTGGGAAGAGTTTTTAACTTTTTTAGTTTTTTTAATTTTTTTGTGAGAGAAAGAATATAATAATTATGGATTAGATGCAATATTTTGTCTTATTGAGTTAAAAAACTTATTTTATTTTTTATGATTATTTTAACCAAAAAAGCAACAAAACCTTCTTCCCAATAATAGGCATAGTAGATGGATGTATCCTGGAAGTTGGAACTTGGAATGAGTAGAGCAGCTAAAACATCTCTCTCTATTCTTGAGGAAAAATGCTTCAAACCTCTAAATTGTGAGTTTTAAAAGAGCTCTAACCTGTGAGCCTCAGTGTGTGATTTGATGTTTTAGCTTTTGTTTGTTTTGTTTTATTTTTTATTTTTTATTTTTAGATTGTCACGTCACTAGTGCTCTTATTAGAGCTCTTAATCACCACTGATTCTTGAGAGATGTGAGATGGGTTAGGTAATACGTAGGGACCCTATACACAAATTGTGGGTATACACTGTTCAACTGCCGAAGGGTAATAATTGTATCTTCAAAACCAATGTGGCTGGCTGTAAAAAATTTGGAAGGCAAAGACAATGGGTTGGGTCGGTTTCGACGGATTTGGTATATCCATACCTGTTCCCAGAACTGGAAATTGAAAAATTAGCACTTACAGAACCGCAGCCAACCAAACTGTGCGTGGAAACCGTCCCTTTTTTGGTCGGGTCAGACGGTCCGGGCGGGTTGGACAAGTGCATAATAGACTAATTAAGTAAATACATACCAATATAAATAAAATTTTATATAATATATATAGATAAATAAATTCTATTCTCAAGTTAATATACTAACTCAAAATCTATCGAGTTGACGATTTAAAAATTAATGTACTAAAAAATTAAACCAACCTAATTCAAAAATGATCGATTCATCTCGTCGAATTACTGAATATTTTGTGCACCCTAACATGACGTTCTCTATGTTCTTATATTTTAAAAAATGTCAATTAATATTAATCCACTCTCACTATTTTACTAAAGTTGAAATTCATTACTTTTCTAATCAATATAAATTGTATTGGAATTGGATCCCTTCTTGTCCATGATTTGAATTGAAGGTTGTTGTTGGAACCTCCAAGAGTCGCCACGACTCTCCTTTTTGATGATTTGAATCACTAATTTTATTGTATTTTTTGCACATATCACAAGAAAATTGGATCGATCAGATATTCATAACATATTCAATTTATCATGATTGTTATCCAAATATTAGATTGTCTATTTTTAAAAACACACTTATTAGTTATTTTTTAATGACAAATGCAATAAATTAAGTGAGTTCTGATTATTAGAACGACCTATTTAATTTTTTAAATGACATACGTGAAGGGCTTGACAAAATTAACGATTTGAATAATCAAACGAGACTCATGATAGGTCTTATGAACTCAAACAACACCCCCAGTCCATGATTATACCAGAGAGAAGCCAAGTCAAATTGTACAATACCAAAGATATATTTTTCTGGGTCATGTTACTTAAGCTAAAAAATTATTTTTCAAACTCAATGATGTGACAATCTACTAGAATCTCTCTCTCTTTCACTCTCTCTCTTATGTCTTTTTTAATTATCAATCAATCATCTCATTTATACATTATTGAATCTAGAAAATAATCTAAAAAATGAGTTTCTATATAATTTTCCTATTTTTATTTAAATTATTTACAAAATCGGAAATATTATTCATAGTAAATAAATTTCCTCCTAGATGAATTTATTTGAGCAGTGGTATATAATCGAAATCTAAATGTTACACATTTGACCCATTAAAATATATTTTATTAGTCTATTAATTTGTATTATTTTATAATTTTGTGTGTTTTTATATATTTTAGATGTTTATACATAAATTATTATAAATAATATATTTTACATATTTTATATTATATTATAAAATAATTTAAGCAAAAAAAGAAAAAAAAAAAGAAAGGAGGGGGAAAGAAAGAGAGGAGCAACGAAAGTCAAGAAAAGAAATAAAGGAAAGAAAAAAAAATAGAAAGAAAAACATATATTATTATTAATATATTTATATTACTTTGTTTGTTATATTTAGATTACTTTGTTTGTTTTCTTTTGCAGATATTTCAATTTTCATCTATAAATGGAATAAGAAGAAGAGAATGAAAGAGGAGATGGCGAGAGCTGGGCCAAGCAGGCGAGGGCTTCGGCCAGGAGGAACTAATTTCTTTATCTTAAGGCAGAGATAAAACTCTGATTAAGTAATTGGACTTTTATTGTATTTAATATTTTTGGTTCTCATTTGATTTGAATAAATTATTGTTGGCACCATAAAATATTTTTATTCTTATTATTATTAATATTATTATTGTTATTATTTTCAAGACACGTGGCATCTTCTTATTTATTTGAAAGTTAAAAGAAGTTATGGAGATGGTGAAGAATATGAAAGACAAAGTGGATGAATGGAAGGACACATGACAAGACAAGAATAAAGATGAGAGAAATGTTACTAAGTAGTTATTGCTGTATTTTTTCCTTTATAAATAGCCATTAATGGCTACATTGTAAAGGATCCAAAACTCAAATCAAAGATAATTGATTTATATTTTTCTTGTCATTTACATTTCCTGCATTTTATTTTACATACTTCCTTTTTGAAACATTTATTTTTAACATTTCATTTTCAAAGCATTTTATGCACTTCCTTTTCAAAGCATAGGAGTAGAGGTAAGTAATTATTACTTTGATTGTTCACTCAATCATCTTTCTCCGTCTCTCTCTTTCTTCTTTTAATTTTTCTTTTCTCTACACTTGACAATTTTGAAGTCCTCTTTGTTGAGGCAAAAGAATCGTCAACGCAATCGCTTGATAATTGGCTTTTTCAATCCTTATTGGCACGCTCGCATATATGCTATTTTCCTTCGTAGGAAAAATAAGCAAACAATTATATAACTTTTAAATCTTTTTATGCAATAAATAATTTATTCAAATCATGTTATATAATTATTTTTACTATTGTTAATAGTAAGATAGGTCATGCATCAACCGTAATTTAATATAATTTAGTGGTTATAATCTGTACTAAGTGAAAATGATTTGTGATTTTCAAATTTTCATATACAAATTCTCTTGACGATATATATTAGATCTAAGCAAATTCTTCATTATTGTATCCCTTTCAGACGTACGGCTTGCACCTCTTTCTGTGTGTAGTTTGGTCGTTGTTCTCCGTGTTAGTGTTTCTGTGTGGACAATACATATAAGTGTCTAGCATATCATATATTTATATATGTAAGAATTTCTTAATTGCTTGATGAAAATCTTAAGTGATTCGTGATTAGATCAAGATTAAAATATTCCAAATCCCAATTATTCAAAACACACAATCTAAATCAACTAGCACTTACGAAAGTGATTTAGATTGTTTGTTTTTCGGAATAAACAATAAATCGACACAAACGATTTTACGTGGAAAAAACCATAATGGAAGAACCTTCAATTGTAATAAAAAATCACGGGCGAAACGCCACTAATCAATCCACTATGAAGAAAGAAAGATTACAAAGATAATACACAAATTACCCAACTCAGTCAATTTGTCTTCGAATCTTCTGCAACTCTTTCACCACGCCTTCGTCTCGGAACTGATCAATCCTGAAGTTGAATCCACAACTTCACTTGTCGAATTAACGACTACGTACAGAATCAAACGCCTTTTGAAACTCTACGCTTGAATCTTCGGAATCCACCGAAGAGAACTCTCTCTTGAATTTAAAGTAACTAACTCCTTGATGTATGTATCTTTAGATCATGAGTGAAGAACTCTTCTCAAAACATCAAGGAAAAACTCACAAAAACCTCAGAAGAAAACTTCAAACAAAACCCTAGGACTCTTGAATAAGATCTAGGAAAAGTCCACCCTAAAAATAACCTAAACAGGTATAAATAGGTAACCTGAGTCCGTGATCTCCGCTCGAGCAGCTTCAGCAAAATCTGCGTGTGACAAAACAGAGTTCCGCTCGAGTACTTGATGACCCGCTCGAGCGCGAAATCACACCTTCCAGTATTTTTTACAGACCTGACAAAATACTGAGAGACCCCAATATCCGCTCGAGCGCCAATGGTCCCGCTCAAGCGGGAAAGACAAAAACATAGAGAAAGTTACAACTTGTTCAACACAAAATTTTGTATCCAGATTTGACAATAAAGGGACCTAACAATCTCCCCCTTTGTCAATTCCCGGACAAAACCTTTCTAAACAATTGTCCCTAAACACACGCACTAGACAAAATAAAAAACAAAGGGAACAAAAAAACTCAAAACAACTCTATAATCAAACACTCTTGCCAAGTATCAATCCATCCATCCAATCTTCATCCAATATCCAATCTTCATCCAACATTTACCTGTGAAAAGGCTAGCAACATACCAGAAAACACAAAACTTGCGGAACTGTATCAAAACATACATAGAAAGATAACTATTCAAATATTAACAAGAGTATCCATCCAACATAACCAAATAAGAACAAAATATCCATCTAACAAAAAATATACCACCAAAAAAAATGTCCAAAATGTATACCACCATGAACCACTGTTCACACCACCATGAACCACTATATATCACCAAACTCTCCCCCTTTTTGACCGGGAATCAAGGAATCATGCACCAGGAGGAGGTGGTGGCTGCTGAAGCTGAAGTAAGATAATGATATGGGCCAGCTGAGACGTAGTGTGGACTGCAGTCTGCTCCAACTGACTAAGGCAACCATCAAACGAATCAAAGCGGGCATCCATAAAGTCCAACCGCCGGGTCATAGCCTCCTCAAGATTGTTAGGTCCCTTTATTGTCAAATCCGGATACAAAACTTTGTGTTGAACAAGTTGTAACTTTCTCTATGTTTTTGTCTTTCCCGCTCGAGTGGGACCATTGGCGCTCGAGCGGATATTGGGGTCTCTCAGTATTTTGTCAGGTCTGTAAAAAATACTGGAAGGTGTGATTTCGCGCTCGAGCGGGTCATCAAGCGCTCGAGCGGAACTCTGTTTTGTCATACGCAGATTTTGCTGAAGCCGCTCAAGCGAGATGTTGGGTGCTCAAGCGGAGATCGTGGACTCAGGTTACCTATTTATACCTGTTTAGGTTGTTTTTAGGGTAGACTTTTCCTAGATCTTATTCAAGAGTCCTAGGGTTTTGTTTGAAGTTTTCTTCTGAGCAAAGCAGATAAAATATAATCAATGATCATAAGCTATATGAGAATGTACAACTCAAAATCCAACATGAGAGCTCACAAAAAAAAAGTGTGTGTGTGCAATCCATGAGAGGTCACTAAACTAGAGTTAATCCTCGTAGTGATTGGATGGCTGGACCTCCACCAAGAGTAACTCAGCAATACAGAGAAAAGTCAAACCACTAGGAATCACGGGGTATTTGTTGAGTAAATGCGGAGGCTCCCCCTCAATCAATGAGTCCCTTTTTTTTTTTTTTTGAATTTTTCTTTCTTGTGGGCACTCACTGGTGGCATTCACTCTCAAGAGTATGGAAACCAAACTAGAGAAGAATGAAATCATAAAGGATGGCCTGGTTGGTGCCTCTAAGGTAGCCTTTTCCTAATGCCCAGACTTCAAGGAACTGAGGGAGAAACCGTGGAAGTGAAAACAGATGATAGATGGTTAAGAGACTCAACATCACCCATGATATACTAGTATCGGTCAATTCCACTATAAAAGTACAAGAAACACTGTTAGTGGTCCATAGAGAACTTTGATCACTTGTGCGGAAACCCCTGCAGCAATTAATCTCAAGGATGTGTACAGAATGAGAGCACGAGGTTAATGAGCATGGGCATTAAAAATGAGCTATGACCAATGAACAATGAGATCTTGTAAGCAGCATGAGTAGTGTACATAAAAAGTTGGATGCAAGAAAAACATATATCAATGACAATGAGATTATGACATCCAAGCATACAAAAGGCTAAACACTTACACCTACTCAAGGAACAAGTAACACTCTAGTGATCGAGCATGACACCCAAGGTCTTTCTAAGGAACTCAAACCGAAGAAGATCAAGGGGTTTTGTAAAAATATCAGCTTTTTGATGCTCAGTGGGAACATGCTCAAGAACAACAAGGCCTTCTTCCATTAACTCTCGGATAAAATGATGACGAATGTCAATGTGTTTGGTACAAGAGTGTTGGACAGGATTTTTTGAAATGTTTATGGCACTTATGTTATCACAGAAAAGAGTGAGAGTGTTCTGTTCTATCCCATAATCATGAAGCATTTGCTTTATCCACAGCATTTGTGCACAACAACTCCTTGCAGCAATGTACTCAGCCTCAGCAGTCGAAAGAGAGATGGCATTTTGCTTTTTACTATGCCAGGAAACCAAATTATTCCCAAGGTAAAAACACCCCCCGGATGTACTCTTCCTACCATCAGCACACCCTGCCCAGTCGGCATCAGAAAAACCACTAATTTCAGCTGTAGTATCAGTAGAAAACCAAACCCCATACCCCAATGTCCTATTAACATATTTAATGGTGCATTTGACCGCAAGAAGGTGAGACTCTTTAGGACTGGCTTGGTAACAGGCACAAACACCGACACTGAAAGAAATATCAGGACGACTGGCTGTCAGATACAAAAGACTCCCTATCATACTCCTATAAAGGGTAGGATCAACATCAGTACCGGAAGAATCTTTGGAAAGGTGAAGACTGGTGCTCATGGGAGTGCGTGCATGTTTGGCAGACTCAAGACCAAACTTGGACACAAGATTTTTCGAATACTTAGACTGAGACACAAACAGACCTGAAGGAGACTGTTTAATTTGAAGACCCAAGAAATAAGACAACTCTCCCATCATGCTCATATCAAACTCATTTGTCATGCAATCTGAAAAATATTTCACAAGATGTTCAGCAGTGGATCCAAACACAATATCATCAACATAAATTTGAGTAAGAAGAATATGAGACTTAGTATGTTTCACAAATAAGGTCTTATCCACAATACCCCTTTGAAAATCATTATCAAGAAGAAAGGTAGTAAGTCTATCATACCAAGCCCGAGGGGCTTGTTTCAACCCATACAAAGCCTTGTCTAACTTGTAGACATGATTAGGACATTTAGGGTCCTCAAACCCTTTTGGTTGCTCAACATATGCCTCTTCTTTTAAGTACCCATTCAGAAAGGCACTTTTCACATCCATTTGAAACAATTTAAATCCAAGAAAACATGCAACACCAAGCAAGACACGAATAGATTCGAGACGTGCAACTGGGGCAAACGTCTCATCATAGTCAACACCCTCTACTTGTGTGTAGCCTTGAGCAACCAACCTAGCTTTATTTCTAACAACAGTACCATTCTCATCAGATTTATTTTTAAAGATCCACTTGGTACCTATCACATTCATGTCTCTAGATTGGGGAACTAGACTCCATACTTTGTTATGTTCAAATTGACCTAATTCTTCATGCATAGCATTGACCCAACTATCATCTAGCAAGGCCTCTTTAACATTCTTAGGTTCAATTAATGAAACATAACACATATGTGATACCTCATCCCGAATCTGTCTTCGGGTTTTCATTCGATCCGAGACATTTCCAATCACCTGTTGAGCTGGATGATTCAGTTTCACCTTTGCTGATGGTTTAAGCTTAGGACTTGCGGTGACAGATGCAACAGGTGTGATGTCCCTTTGAGCACTTTTTGGACTTGAACTTACCTGTGAGGATGGTGCTGTAACAATTTCTTGTGATTGGACCTCAGCTTCTCCTTGGTTTTGTGGTTCAGTATCCAAGATTTCATCCTCGTTTGTTGTTGGAGTAGGGGTACCTATGTCTTCTATAACCACATTGATAGATTCCATTAAAGATGAAGTTCTCAGATTATAGACTCGAAAAGCCCTACTAGTGGTTGAATACCCTAGAAAAATACCTTCATCACTTCGGGAGTCAAATTTGCCCAAAGGCTCTCTATCTTTGAAAATGTAACACTTACTCCCAAAAGTTTTGAAGTATTTTACATTAGGTTTCAATCCCTTCCACAATTCATATGGAGTTTGTAAAGTGTCGGGCCTTAAATACACGCGATTTATGACATAAACAGCAATATTTAGGGCTTCAGCCCAAAACTTTGGAGGAAGTTTCTTACTAAGGAGCATGACCCTGACCATTTCTTGAACAACCCTGTTCTTCCTCTCAACAACTCCATTTTGTTGTGGAGTGATAGGTGCAGAAAATTCATGCTTAATTCCATGCATATCACAAAAATCCGAAAACGAACTATTTTCAAACTCACGACCATGATCAGTTCGGATTCTTATGATACGCCCAATGGAAACAACCTGTTCATTTTGGATTTTAAAGACTAAGGCCTGGAAAGCATCAAACGTATCAGATTTTTCCCTTAAAAAATTTACCCACGAAAATCGAGTAAAATCATCAACAGTTAAAAAAATGTATCTTTTACCTCCGATGCTTTCAGTGCGAGTAGGACCCATTAAATCCATGTGAACCAATTGAAGAGGACGTTTGGTTGTAAAGCTGTTCACTTTTTTATGAGGAGCACGGGTTTGCTTTCCAAGTTGACATGGTCCACACACATGGCTCAAATTCTTACCCAGTTTAGGTACTCCTCTCACAAGCTCTTTGTTGGCTATCTTAGTTAGGTCTTTAAAATTCATGTGACCTAATCTTTGATGCCACAAATCAATGTTACTTATGATGGCAGAGTGACAAGTGAGGTCATTAGTAGTAACAATCTCATAGCAGTTGTCAGATGTGCAAACCCCATGCAAGACAGTATTTCCCTTTTTATCCAAAATTTCACATTTATTTTTTGAAAACATTACTTCATGATGGGAATCATACATTTGACTAATGCTCAAAAGATTTGCTTTAAGACCATCAACAAGAAGAGCATTTTCGAGCTTAGGAAGACCAGCAACACTTATAGGGCCCTTACCAATGACTCTAGAAGTGCCGCCATCTCCAAAAGTAACAATTCCTCCTTCATATTTTTCAAGGGAGGTGAAGTAGGATTTGTTACCGGACATATGACGAGAGCACCCACTGTCAAGATACCACATGTGTGAATCACGTGCTTTTAGAGCAGTGTGAACAACTAAACAAGTCAAATCATCTTTTCTCACCCAAATCTTTTTACTCTTGGTATTCCGCCTAGACATATAAGGTTGTTTCCTAGCCCAAAAAGTTTTCGAATTTCTACCCTTTTGAGACACCTTACCAAACAATTCAAAGCAATAAGGACGAATGTGGCCATACCTACCACAGTGATGACAAATAAAAACAAGTTTTACCTCCCGTTTGTTAATCTTACCAACTTTAGGTAGATGAAGAGAGAGATCAGCCTGGTCTACCTTCAACTTTCCCTTTGCTTGAGTCTTCATGTCATATGAAGTGGAGGCCTGTCCCTTGTGAGCTGTTGCACCATAGCCTAGCCCGCTTTTGTCACAACCCATTTGTTGAGACCCGAGGATGTCTTCTAAAGATTTGGAACCTTTGTTCCACATGGCAATAGTGGCTCTAGCAACACGGAGTTCTTCATCTTTTTGACAGACTATCTCTTCCAATGTAGCTTGTGACATCTCAAGACTTTCAAGCTTTTCTTCATATGTGGAATACACTTTTAGGAGTTCATTCCTTTCAGTTTCATAGGATAGAAGTTTTCCACATAAGTCTTGCCTGTCACTCGAGATCTTGATGATATTCTGCTTTGCTGCTACAAGTTCTCCTTTTAGCCCGACATTCTCACTCTCACATGTTTTGAGCTTGAGAGAGAGTTTGTTGTTGATTTTGGACAAATTCAGAGATTCCTCATATAGCTTTTCATAGGCTTATTGTAGTTCATCGCCATTGATCTCATCATTGTCTTCAGATGTTTCATCATCCTCTTTTTGCTCTTCATTCTCCTTGACCTCATCCAGTCTAGCAACTAAGAGAGAAAGGTTGCTGGATGGTGGTGAATGTGAATTTCCTCTTTCATGGAATTGGCTCAAAATTTCCCATGTCCCTTTAGCCTTTGTGCGATGAACAACCCGTTGCTGTTCTTCAGTAGAAATTGCTCCACGAATAGTGATAAGGGCTCTCTGACTGTTCGGATTGTTAGCCCTGCCTGCATCTTCTTCAATGGCCTGCCAGCCTTCTGGATCAAAAGCTTTCAGAAAAGCCCTCATTCTGATTTTCCAAAACAGGTAATTACTCCCATCAAAGGTGGGAGCATGATGCAGGTTCTGACCACGAGCTAACTCCTCTGGCTTTGGAAGAGGTTGAGTGAAAGTGGACCAAAATGGCATGAAAGCACTATCCCCGTCTTCTCCAGATTCAGGTTCTTCGGGTTCTTGCTCCAACCCGCTTTCATCATCCCAAGTCACAGTGTAGACTTTCTTTCGATTCTTTTTCAAAGGGCATTCAAGGGCAATGTGACCAAACCCTTGACATTCATAGCACTTGACCCCTTGCCCCTTTACAATCTTCTTTTCAGTTTTTGGAGCAAGTTTTGGTGGAAAAGTTTTGGGTTTTTCATTACTCTTGTCTTTTGAAATAGGGTCTCTGAAATTAGGCTTCTTTTTCTTCAATTTTCTTTTTTAAATTGTTTAGTAAACATAGCCGTCATCTCAGACTCTAAATCAAATTCAGTTTCCGGAGTTTTTGCAGACTCATGAGCACTAGTGAAAGCCACACTTTCTTTTTGTTTTTTCTTTGAAATCTGGTGGGCTTCATAAGTCTGCAAGTTTCCAACCAATTGATCAAGCTTGAGGGTATCAACATTCTGAGCCTCCTCAATGGCTGTCACTTTTGATTGGAACCTCTCGGGTAAGAACCTCAAAATTTTTCCAATAACTTTAGCTTCCGGGATTTTTTCCCCGAGTGTGAAACAGGAATTCACGATATCACTAAGTTTTGCATAGAAATCATCAAACGTCTCATCATCACGCATAAAAAGGGTTTCAAAGGCTGAGGTGAGACGTTGAAGTTTTGACCTTTTGACAGAAGTAGTACCTTCGTGAATCGTTTCAAGAATGTCCCAAGCCTCTTTTGCTACCTCACACGTGCAGATACGACGAAATTCTTCAGGTGTGACGGAGCAAAACAGGGAATTGAGAGCCTTATTATTCCAACTCGAGTTTTGATAATCAGTCGTGTCCCATTTATCAAGGGGTTTAGGAATATCAACACCATCAATGGTGATAGTAGGTTTACTCCACCCATAGATCACGTAGTGCCAAACTTTCTCATCGATGGATTTTAAAAACGCTCTCATACGAGCTTTCCAGTAAGAATAGTTTGTACCATCGAGTAAAGGAGGTCTATGGGTCGAGTTACCTTCACGAATAGAATCCCTATTGCTAGTCATACAAAATCACACTCCTATATTTTTTTTAAAAAAAGGGTGACCCGCTCTGATACCAATTGAAAATCCTAAGTGATTCGTGATTAGATCAAGATTAAAATATTCCAAATCCCAATTATTCAAAACATACAATCTAAATCAACTAGCATTTACGAAAGTGATTTAGATTGTTTTTCGGAATAAACAATAAATCGACACAAACGATTTTTACGTGAAAAAAACTACAATTGAAGAACCTTCAATTGTAATAAAAAACCACGGGCGAAACGCCACTAATCAATCCACTATGAAGAAAGAAAGATTACAAAGATAATACACAAATTACCCAACTCAGTCAATTTGTCTTCGAATCTTCTGCAACTCTTTCACCACGCCTTCGTCTCGGAACTGATCAATCCTGAAGTTGAATCCACAACTTCACTTGTCGAATTAACGACTATGTACAGAATCAAACGCCTTTTGAAACTCTACGCTTGAATCTTCAGAATCCACCGAAGAGAACTCTCTTTTGAATTTAAAGTAACTAACTCCATGATGTATGTATCTTTAGATTATGAGTGAAGAACTCTTCTCAAAACATCAAGGAAAAACCCACAAAAACCTAAGAAGAAAACTTCAAACAAAACCCTAGGACTCTTGAATAAGATCTAGGAAAAGTCCACCCTAAAAACAACCTAAACAAGTATAAATAGGTAACCTGAGTCCGCGATCTCCGCTCGAGCGCCCAACATCCCGCTCGAGCGGCTTCAGCAAAATCTGCGTGTGACAAAACAGAGTTCCGCTCGAGCGCTTGATGACCTGCTCGAGCGCGAAATCACACCTTCCAGTATTTTTTACAGACCTGACAAAATACTGAGAGACCCCAATATCCGCTCGAGCGCCAATGGTCCCGCTCGAGCGGGAAAGACAAAAACATAGAGAAAGTTACAACTTGTTCAACACAAAGTTTTGTATCCGGATTTGACAATAAAGGGACCTAACACTTGAGATTTGTCTTTTTGTTTTGTTTTGTTTTGTTTTGTTTTGAGTTAATTTTTTACATTGCTCTTTCATTTTAAATAATTTATTAATGGTGGCTTATTTGTTGAGTAAATATTTTTTTCGTAATTATGCAAATATTCTTGGCCAATTATATAACAGTTTTTAATTTACTAATAGTGGCCTATTTTTTTTTTTTTTTTTTTTTTTTGTAATTATGCGAATATTCTTGGTCAATCTAAAACAGGTTTTTTCGTAATTACGCAAACATTTTTGGTCAAATATGAAACATAATTTTTTTATTTTTTAACAAATTACAAATACACCTATAAAGTTTGTTTAAAATATGTATCGGTCCTATAATATTAGAAATTACAACTATCATTTATTATAAATTTTCATTTAACACAATACTCGGGAAAGGAAAAAAAAAATTGCTCACCTATGCGATAATAAATTATCAAAATTATTTGTTGAAAAATATTTATCATATCATTAAAAACTGTTGATTAACTTAATGATTTATTTATTAACAAAATAATTAGTTGAAAAATATTTTTCATATCATTAAAAATTGTTAATTTATTTATTAATAAAATTGGTCATTTGTTATAAAGTATAATTTATGTATTAATAAAATTAGTTATATATATATATATATGTGTGTGTGTGTGTGTGTGTATGTATTTTCTTTTACTTTTTTATTAGTTCAGTGAATTATCTTAGTAATAATTTTTTTAGATGAAAGAATTATTTTAGTATTTATTTTTTATTTATATGTTGAGAAAAATTACACACCATAATTTTTTTTTTTAAATATAAATTTGGAAGAAAAGTTAATAATTCACACTAATGCACAGTGAGGTATGAACAAACAACCACAATAACTGCACCAGAAACATTATCATAATTAAAGAAGAAAGCTACCAATGCACCAGATAAACATTATCATCATTAAAGAAGAAAGCTACCAATGCAAATACATATGTATTTTAATTCCAGTATGTTGAATCATAGATGTGATCAGTTGAGACATATGCAGATATTAGTGAAGCATAATTAATTATTGATTTGAGGTATAATTTTCTCTGACACCATAACCATTCAATTTAGAGCAACATGGCATTTTTCGTTACGAAATTTGATGGCAATTGACAATATTGCATTTTTTTTTTAATAGTTTACCATTCAAATTCAAAAAATTTAAAGCACAAGAACCAAAGTGGAAATTGAGTAATACTTCAACGGCTGCAAATTATAATTTACCCCAAGGAAACATAAGGACTTAAAACTTCAAAAATATTTTAGTGTTTAACTGAGGGGAGTTGCTATTATGTCTAATCATAAAAAAGTATATATGGTATGCATTTCGTAATACCATTTCAAAATTTTGTAACATAAACAAAAATAGGGTGAAGTATTAATAAGTCTCAAAATATGATCTTATGAACTATTTAGTCTTTCATTTTTTCTTATGAATCCAAAGGTCCAATTAAAGTGGAAATTGCATAAAATGATAGTCATTTTCATGTTTGAATTTAATTTTTTAGGGATAAAAGTGAGTTTCTCAAAATGGAAAATTACACATTTTGGCAATTTGCCCTATAGAAGTTTTGGATCTTCCCTCATCCTAGAACAAGTCCCATATTATGAACAAAAACCTAACACTCTAATATAACACTTCAATAACGTAACACTTCAATGTAACACACTAAAAAATTTATTCGTGTACTTTTTCCGAACGTAACAACGTAACACTAAAAAAAAACTCTTTGCTGTACTTTTTCCAAATGTAACGCTCCAATGTAATACAAAAAATAAAAAATAAAAAAATTCGTTAATATACTTTTTCCAAACGTAACACTTTAATGTAGCACACAAAAACATTAAAAAAACTTATTAGTATACTTTTTCCAAACATAATACTCACAGTTTGAAATTATATATTTGCCCAAACTTACCAAGGAATATTTGTACTCTTTTTGAAATGGTTTGAAGAATCTCACATTTTTTTTTTAGTATTACATTGGAGTGTTACGTTTAGAAAAAGTACACTAAGAAGTTTTTGTTTTGTGTTACATTAGTGTTACATTTGAGAAAAGTGTACCAAAAAGTTTTTTTGGTGTGTTACATTAAAGTGTTAAGCTAAGGAATTTTTTTGGGGTGTTATATTGAAGTGTTACGTTTGGAAAAAGGACGGTAATGAGTGTTTTTGTGTGTTACATTAGAATGTTATACTGAGGAGTTTTTGTATGTTATATTAAAGTGTTACACTAAGGAGCTTTTTTAGAATATTATATTAGAGTGTTACATTTGAAAAAAGTATACTTGTAACAAGCCCGCGGGGGACCTCGCTACAGCTCGGACTCGATTTGTGTCACGGTTCTAAATCTGAACCATAGAGTCCAAATCCGGCAAATCGTTTTGAGAAAACAAATTTTCGAAAGAAGTGCCAAACATGGACTGCTTTGCCAGATACAGAGTCGCCACCTAAATATTTATTTTGGGAAATTTTAGGAAACCGCTGACGTCGTTGCTAAGGCCACGTGTCTCCGTCATGCACCAAAGTTTGCCTCGCTCGGGAACTTGGGTACGATTGGGGACAGGTCACTTCGTGCGCACCCCCGATCGCGCCTCCGAAATCAAAGATCCGGCCTCTACTAACCATGCGATAGTATTATTTTTGTAAAACTTTGTGTGTCCTTAATCCGGTTAATAGCGCTATGGTTATCTAATGTGCATGTACACAGCATAAGTTCGAACCCAGTCGCCTAAATTGGAACAAAAACATTTCATGTTTATTTTTCTGAAAGATGATTGCTACTCGCAAGTAGGCCTTTAAAATGGAGATTTTGCCAACCTCGGGTGGGCTTAGAACAAGATGGTTTTGCCACTATCATAGTGGGTGCTTAAAACAACATTTGATGAATTGTCCATAATCCCAAATAACTACCCTTCACCCACAAGCATTCAGGCAGTTATATACATACAGCATTTTTAGCCTCATGGTAAGCATGCTATTCATCGGCAGTCAACTCACGGACGCATGCGAGATGCTAAAGCATAAAACTTAACGAGTACTCCAAGCCAAAAACAGAAACTACATTAGAAATCAATGCATGATCCTAAGTATACTAATTGCTCAATGCACACACTGCAGAATGCAACTATAGTAGGGCCGGCTATTCTAAAGCATGGCCATGTGGGAATGCTACAGCTAACCATGGTACATATCCAGACTCGTAATTGAATACAAATGCAGTTAGTACAATGATGCGCCGAGCCCGGTGATGCAAAACGATGAATGATGGCACAACATGCCTTCATACTGTATGCTATGAAATACTACCCTAATCTACCATCCATCAGAGCGGGTAAATTAAAAGGGAAGAAAAAGACGTGGGGTTGGAAGACATAACTTCCACTCACGTCACACATTAACATTTTGCCCCGCGCAGAGGTCCGAATAATATATAACAGAGTCCGAATAAAAGAATAGTCACAGCCCAAATCATTACAGTCCGAAAATGTACACAATTCCTAATTATTAACAAATTACTAAGAAAATGTACAACTGGCGTGCAAGCCAGGGACTCGCTTGCTCCGTGAATGATATATTGCTGGGCTGCCTTGCCGCGGAAATCCCACGGGATGCCCCATTACCTCTGTTAAGCACTTATTCTTGAAACATGCCAAGCTCCCGAAAGAGTTGCTGATTCTTTCATTTTGCTGGAACAGAGAGCAGGGAAAGGGCCCATAGTCAATGTCTTTTCCAAAGATAATTGCATGCCTCGACCTCGTCCACCAATCACCGCAATGAGGCATGATGGCCGAGGAGCTCGAATTGCCAACAATTCAATATAGCGAGAATGGCAGAAAACACAATAAAACCCTAACTCCATCATGGATTAATCTGGAGTGTGGTGTTGGGGAATTGATGACACCATTTCGTTCACTCGGAGCTAACGAAATGCAACCTCGTTTCGACCGTGCCCCCGCCCGGGCTAACTCTTAATTCTGAACGACGATGCAATATGCATTGACATGCATGAAATGCGACTAAGATCAATCCTAAAATCACACCGAATGCTATGAAAATGGATGCTCGAAACTGCGTGGATCACGGGCACAGCAACCGAGAAAAGACAGATATGGCGACTCTCACAGATACAACCTAGTATGCACTATCTGTACAAAATGAAAGATTGCCTCGAAATAGTCGTGCACACGGGCATGCAACCGACGATATGACAAGACCATGCGATCTAAGATTACACCTAGTAATGCACTTATGCTGTAAATGAGATGCTCGAAATGCGCTGCACACGGGCACGCGAAACTGAGAAATGAAGATGCGATCTAAGATCCAACCTGTATCACTATGCTGTAAAATGGATGACTCAAATGCGGGCACACTGGCACGCAAAACGAAAATGACAGTACGCAATGCAAATGACAATGAAAATATGATCATGCGACTTATATCTCAACATAGAGACGAGAGCCTCAGCAAGCTCACATAAGCCAGCCCGGTAGAGAAAATAAAAGTGCCTCGAATGCGTGCACACGAGGGCCACGCACACTAACACCGACGGCCAATGGCCAATTGCAATGGCAATGGCATGGAAATGGCATATAGAATCGCAGCATGGAGTTATCTGAACATGAGAGAGCTCAACAACTCACATAGAGCGCCCCCGTAGATGAAAATGAAGTGCCTCGAACATGCGCTCGAACACGGGCCACGCACAACCGAAGGCCTGGTATGACTCAATGCAATGGGATATGAAATAGGCGATATGGAATGCAACTGGACTTATACTCAACATGAGCTGAGCTCCACAAACTAATAAGCAGGCCGGTAGATGACACCCATGAAGTGCCTCGAAATGCCGTGGCACACGGGTAACAGAACCGAGACAATGGTATAATGCAATGCAATGGCAATGGAATGGCCATATAGAATGCACAGCATGCGACTTATACTAACATGGCGAGCCTCATACCACACTCATAATAGGCGGTAAGATGAAAAAATGAAGTGCCTCGAAATGCGTGAACACCGGGCACGCAAACCGGGCAATGGTACTACACTGCGCACTGGCATGGAAAATGATATGCAAACCAGTTAAAATGGATTTTCAGGCAATGATGTGAGGGAAAAACGCCCGAAGTGAGCGAAACACACCCGATGCATGGAATCTCTCCCGAAATGCAAAATTAGGAACACTAGAATGAACTACAGCTTTATACACGCTCGCATAAGTGTACATGTGAATGAAAGGACAGAAGAAGGGCCCAAAAATAAGCATTTTTATACCATTAACAATCAATGGCACCAACAGCAAGCAAAGATACGGAGCAACAATGCATGCAAAAATGGCCCTAAAACATGAGATTATGAAGGCAACTCACCAGCTGCTAACTCTCCGAATAGGTTAGGGCCCTTCAACAACATTGAATAGGGGGCCAAAAATAAGCCATTTACAGAACTGTAAAAACCTCAAAAACAAACATAGATATGGCTAAGCTCTGATGCAAGAAAATGGGCCAAAAGGTGGCTGAAGAGGCAAGTGGTATATGCAAAGCCCAAACTGAAAACTTCCCTTCTACAACATTGAAGAGGGACCAAAAATATGAACATTTATAGTTTATGGCAGCCTCAAAATCAGTATACAAATATGATAGAAATGTGATGCAAAATAAGGCTCAAAAATGGCTATAACATGAGGTATGCAAAATAATCACCATACAGCCAAAGACCCTTAACAAAACATGTAGAATGGACCAAAATAATCCTATTTTCAGAACTGTAAAATGGCCAAAAACAAAAGCATGATAGGCTAACAAAACATGCAAGAATGGGGACCAAAAGAGAGATATAACATGAAGTGGCATATGGAGGTCCCAAACCATGAAAGGCCTTAAACAAAAAATGAAGAATGGACCAAAATAAGAACGTTTTTAGCTCTGTAAAATGAACAAAAATGGAACCAAGATAGGCTGCCAACGCATGCAAAAATGGGACCAAAAAGGGAGATATAACATGAAGTGGCACATGGAGGTCCCAAACAGTATTGAGCCCTTCTTCAATGTTGAACAGGGGCTCAAAATAAGCCTATTTTTAGTTCTGTAAAATGCCCAAAAATGGAAGCATAATGGGCTGCCAAAGCATGCAAGAAAATGGCATTTAAGGAAGATATTGAAGCAAGTGCAAGATGGGGGGCTCAAACAGGGTTGAGCCCTTAAGAAAAAGTGAAAAAGAGCTCAAAAGAAGGCCACTTTCAGTTATGGCCGGAGCTCAAAGCAAAAAGCATATATGGCTAAGAAATGTTGCAAAAATAAGCTCAAAAAGGGGGAAATGGCAACTCACCCTTGTAGACCAATCTTTGGTTGCTTCTTGGACCAAGTTGCAGCACCTTTAGCCTCTGAGAAGCCTTCCTTGCTGCTGGAAATGGAGTGGTGGTGGTGGTGCTTGGTGGTAGTGAAGAAAAGGGGATGAAACTTGGGTGTTTTTGAGAAAAATGAGAGAGATAGAGGGAGATATAATGCAAGAGGTTCAAAGGATTTTTTTTCTAACCCCTAATACAAATGCTTGCAGCTGGTTATAAGGAACAAAAAGAGGGTGTAAATGTGGGGAAAAGGTGGGGGAAAAGGAGGTAAGTTTTCCCCCAAAAAATATCCCCCGGATTGAGATATTTTCTGGGGGATACAGCTATACAGCTGTAAAGTGTGTGTTGCAAGGAACATGGCCGGCCACCTTTTGGAGCTGCAGGTGGCCGGCCGGCCACCCCCCCTAGCTGGCCGGCTAGGGGTCAAAAAGGTGAAATTGCTTTAGTGGCCGGCCACCACAAAAAGGTGGCCTCCCAAGTCTCCTCTTCACAACCCTGTGGTTCGAATTTGGAAACTCTAAAACAGGAAAGAGAACAAGCCATTTTTAGGAGGGGTTCAAAAGGGTCAAATGGAATTAGTGGCCGGCCCCCAACTTTTAGGGTCCTTCCATGTGTGTACAACACAAATATGTGGTTCAAAGTTCAAGAAAGTGGCTCCAGACTGTTCAACATTGGCTCGGAAGGAGGGGTTCAAAAGGGTCAAGCAACATTAGTGGCCGGCCACCAACTTTTAGGGTCCTCCTATGTGTGTACATCACAAATATGTGGTCCAAAGTTCAAGAAAAAGGGCCCATGTTGTTCAACATTAGCTCGGAAGTGAGAAAAACGGGCGTCGGAGGGCGCCGAAGAAGTAAAAATTGGTTGTTGAGACAATTGCTGGCCTCCCACCCTTCTACGGTCTTCCTGGTGATAAAACAGAGGTACCTGCCAAAAATGAACAAAAACCGATGCAAAACGAATGCTCGGGGGCCAAAACGCGCAGTTCGAGGCCCCGAAAATTGCCTAGTAAGCACCGAACGTGGCATTCGGCCACGAAGTGGGTTTCTCAGACCCCAGTGTCCCTCAAAAGGGAGTAGAAAGGAAGTATGCCAGAAATCAGAACAAACGGAGATGGTTAGGTGGTCCCGAACCGAGGCACACGGCCAACGGTCCCGAAAAATCGGAAATCGGACTCCGAAATGGGCAAAATGGCCTGCGGCCACAAAATGTAGCCCACGGCCACTGAGAGATGGTCTGCGGGACCTCTCCCTCTCCCTCAGGAAAAGAAACAGCGAAAATCGAGCCTGGTTCGCAAATCGAGGCAAAGCACAAAAGAGGGTTCGGAAGTCCGGAGGCAGGGCTCACGGCCGTGACTCTGAAACTTCTGAACGAGCACATTATGTAATATCACCAAGCGCTCAATCGGTGACGTCTGAGTATTAAGGTCGGTCAAAAATGGGGTGTCTACAATACTAAGAAGTTTTTTTGTGTGTTACATTAGAATGTTACACGAAGGAGTTTTTGTGTGTTACATTAGAGTGTTACAATAAGGAATTTTTTTGTAGTGTTATATTAGAGTGTTATATTTGGAAAAAATACACTAACAAGTTTTTTTTGTTTGTTACATTAGAGTGTTACAATAAAGAATGTTTTTGTGTGTTACATTAGAGCGTTACACTAAGGAGTTTTTTTGGAGTGTTACGCTTGGAAAAAGTGTAGTAATGAGTTTTTTTATGTTTACATTAGGGTGTTACACTAAGATTTTTTTTTGGTTACATTAGAGTGTTACAGTTTGAAATTACTCATTTGGCCAAAACTTACAAAATAGTTTTTGTACTCCTTTTGAAATATTTGAATAATTTCATATTTTAAGTCATTTTTATATTCCTTTTGAAATGTTTTTCAAATAAAAAAAATTATATAAAAATTCATTTCAAATTTGATTCATATATATTGTGTACCTACCTTTCTAGCACAAAAGAAAACGAGAGAAGGAACATTATAGAAATAAGGGTATAACCGTAAATCTAATTTTTAAATAATATATTAAATCTACCTTTCCAAAATCAATGGGACTAATTGGTCTATAAAAAAATCTTTAGGACTAAATGGATCACCATTCCTCAAGATGGGATTTATAGGTAAATTTTCTATAAAAATATAGCATTATTTTGCTCACAACAAAAAGTATATTTCACTACTTAGGATTGTGATCGTCTCCATTGCATATTTATAATTGAGAGGTTTTATTCTATCATCCAACGGTGAGTGTAATACTCTTTTCACTACTACAAAAACAGTTAAAGATCACACTTTGACAAATAAAAATATCTCACCTTTATTGAAAGTGTGATAAAAAAAATTAGATTGATATTTTAATTACACTTAATTTGATTAAGTGTGATAATATTTATTTTTTATGTCACTTTTAAATTAAGTGTGATTATATATATACTTTTTAATCACACCTTCTAATTAATACGTGATTAAAGATCATATATAAAGAATTAAAAATATCTCACTTTTATTAAAAGTGATTAAAAAAATTAAAATAATTTTTTAATCACACTTAATTCAATGAGTGTGATAATATTTTTTTTAATCACACATTTTGAATAAGTGTGATTATATATATTAGTATCATACCCCTCTCTCTATATATCTGTGTGTCTTTATCTTTTTGACTTATTTTAGGGTTAGGTTCACACTCACACAGGCACATCGCCTCTCTCTGCTCTGGTCACATGGCTACTGCTTCCTCACTACTCGCTCCCTCCTCCCTCACTGGCGTCTCCATTCTCCCTCACTGATGTCTTCCTTCTCCCTCATCGGCTCTCAAACTGCTATACGAAGACGAACCAAAGTTCATTCTGATTTCCCCCCTCCCAATCTACCCTCTCTTTGGTATGATTTGCTTGTCTCCTCTATTAACTTTTCGATTTGCCTCTCATTCTCACCATTTTCAGCTCACCAATTCCTGCTATTCTCTAAATATTTCATCTCTATTTGGTAAAACTCTAGCTCTTGATTTATTTTTTATTTTTAAAATGGAATGGATTTTATATGGTTGATCGATTTTGACTCTTATTTGAATGTTTGAATTCTGCTTTGCTTCAAGGTTAGGTTATAAGCTTAATCACAATCTTATAATTATATATGTTTTTGGAACAAATTATTTCTTGGTTCATTTTTGCAGTTCTATACATGTTCTCTGCCTTTATCTGTGTCATTTATGTGCATATGTAGAGGTATAGAGATATATGTGGCAACTGTGTGAGTAACTACTTATAATTTTTGTTTTAACTTTGGACATGGTGGGTGATTAGAAAGGATGTAGTTTTGTTGTTCAATGAATGGCAAATCTGTGAAGTGTATGTACTATATTTGGTGGGAGAACAGCTTTGGTTATTTATTAGAGTGCACCAGGCCACCCAAATGTGAGAATTAAAATAATTTTAATTCAGAAAGAAGAATACCTCCTGCCATGATGTTCAAGCCTTTGAATCTTTGTCCTTGAATGATCAAATCTTGAATGTATAAAAAGCCCTCACAGAACACTCTTACAGAACCATATGGAAAAAGTGAAAGGGACAGAGTTTCAGACTATTCTATTCACAAAACAACGTCTGTGTTTGATAGCTATCACAGACATATATATAGATAGGCTTGGACACATATCCAAGTGTAACTCCTTATAACTTCCCACTATCAGGGAAGTTGTAAAGTCCCATGAAACCACCATATGGGATAGTGAACAGACATTAGTTACCCATTAGTCATTAAACCAATTAATTAGTCATTAAACTAATTAAATATATATAATAAATATATAAAATATAATATAATATAATATAAATAAATAAATAAATAAATAAATAAATAAATAAATAAAACATGTGGCATATGGGCCACTTTATGGATATTGTTACATTCTCCCACTTGGCATATATAACACACGTTGTTGACTGTCGGGTAACTAACAAACTGATGATGGCCATTAAATAAAAATACCCAAACCTTAGAGGTATAATACACACTCTATCAATTAAGTATTTCCTTCCATGTATTACATTGTATCACAGTCTCAACTTTATATGGTGTCATTCTTTATGAATAACTTCTAATAAGTTATTCTGGGTCCAATGATCCCTATGGATCAAATAGTCCAATGGACTGCATAGCATCACAAATACTTTAGGTGCACAAAATGATACTTTTTACTAATAATAATCAAAATGTCATGACAAAACAAAATAAAACAACAACTAGAAAAATTATTGAGCTAACCAATCAGTCCTATGCCCTCAATGTGTTTTGAAAACACCTTTACAGAAAGACCTGTGGTCATGGGATCTGCAATCATCATATCGGTACTAATATGCTCAATGCTGACTTCTTGCTTCTTAACACGGTCTCGAATAGCAAGATATTTTATGTCAATATGCTTGCTTCGGCTACCACTTTTGTTGTTGTTAGAGAAGAAAACCGTAGCCGAATTATCACAGTAAACCTTTCATGGCCTAGAAATTGAATCCACAATTCGAAGCTCTATGATAAAATTCCTTAACCAAATAGCCTGTGAGGTTGCTTCAAAGTAGGCTATAAACTCTGCTTCCATTGTTGACGATGCAATTATCGTCTTTTTTGCGCTCTTCCATGAAACAACACCGCCTATTAGCAGATAGACATATCCTAAAGTGGATTTTCTCGAGTCTGAATATCCAACCACCTCAAGACAGTCAACATGCTTGTAAGTAAGCATGTAGTCCTTGGTTCCCTTTAAGTACCTCATGATTTTCTTTGCAGCCTTCTAATGTTCCATTCCTGGATTACTTTGGTATCTTCCAAGCATCCCAACTGCAAATGCAATGTTAGGTCATGTACAAACCAAAGCATGCATTAAACTGCCTACGACAGATGCATAGGGAATGCTAACCATTTGTTCCTTTTCCAAATCATTCTGCGGACATTGACTTAAACTGAATTTGTCACCCTTTAAAAGGGGCGCTGCATTAGGAGTGCAATCACTCATCTTGAATTTCTCCAAAACTCTTTCAATGTAGGCTTTATGAGATAGTCCTAATGTACTTTTGGACCTATCTCTGTGAATCTCTATGCCAATGACATAAGAAGCTTCACTCATATCCTTCATTTCAAAATTTTGAGAAAGAAATTGTTTAGTATCATGCAACAATCCCAAATCATTAGATGCAAGTAAAATGTCATCCACATATAAAACCAGAAAAATGTATTTGCTATCCCACTAACCTTAAGGTATATACAGTTGTCCACAACATTCTCCGTAAAACCATATGAAGTAATAATATTGTGGAACTTTAAATACCCCTGTCGGGAAGCTTGTTTTAGTCCATATATGGATTTCTTGAGCTTGCAAACTAAGTGACTATCTTTATCAGAAGAAAAACCTTCAGGTTGGTTCATGTATACTTCTTCCTCAAGATCCTCATTTAAAAATGCCGTTTTCACATCCATTTGTTTTAGCTCTAAATCAAAATGAGCTACTAATGCCATGATAATTCGAAATGAATCCTTTTTAGAAACCGGAGAAAATGTATTATGATAATCGACGCCTTCTCTTTGAGTGAAACCTTTAGCTACGAGTCTGGCTTTATATCGTTGCCATTTGAGTCTTTCTTGGTCTTATAGACCCATTTCCAGCCAACTGCTTTAACTCCTTTAGGCAACTCGACAATTTCCCAAACTTGATTCTTAGCCATAGATTCCTACTCTTCCTTCATGGCATCATACCATAATTTAGAATTATCCATATTCATGGCATTGTAAAATGAAATAGTATCATCTTTAGGTCCGATGTCAAAATCAGATTCCATTGAGTATACAAAATAATCACCAAAAATTGCTAACTTTCTAGCTCGTGAGGATCTCCTTAATTCTGTAGTCTCAATTGGGACTTGAGCCACAGGCTCTATGTTGACTTGTTCCTCTTGTGGTGGAAGTTCTTGAATTTGTTGATTTTCAAGACTATCGGGTTGATTATCTTGAAAGACAACAAATTCACCTATATTCATGGGTGTTGTATTCTGATCCCGTGATTCCTTCCACTCTATCTTTCGAGGGTAACTCCCAATAGGGTCAACTTCCTCAATAAACTTAGCATTTCTGGCTTCAACAATTCTAAGTGAATTTGAAAGATAATAAAATCTGTAACCCTTGGAGTTTTCCGCATAGCCTATGAAAAAACCACTAACTACTCTGGGGTCCAATTTCTTTAAATGTGTGTTATACACCCTCACTTCAACTAGACAACCCCAAACGTGTAAGTGTCTTAAACTTGGCTTCCATCCTTTCCATAACTCAAACGGTGTTTTGGGAACAACCTTGGATGGAACCCTGTTTAAGATATACACAGCGGTTTTCAAAGCTTCTTGATGGTGGGAAGTTATAAGGAGTTACACTTGGATATGGGTCCAAGCCTATCTATATATATGCCTGTGATAGCCATCAAACGCAGACGTTGTTTTGTGAATAGAATAGGCTTGAAACTCTATCCCTTTCACTTTTTCCATATGGTTCCGTAAGAGTGTTCTGTGAGGGCTTTTTATACATTCAAGATTTGATCATTTAAGGATAAAAATTCAAAGGCTTGAACATCATGGCAGGAGGTATTCTTCTTTCTGAATTAAAATTATTTTAATTCTCACAATTGGTATCAGAGCCAACCTTCTATTATGTTGTTTAGTTTTTATTTCAAATTCTTACATCAAACTATTATCAATTTCGTGAATCGAATCAAGCCTATTCTATACATGTGATATTTGTATATTAATTCACACCATAAAATTTAACAATTCAGAATCATTGTAGAATTAGAATGAGTAATTTATATTGCATAACTTTTGAATATCACTATTAAAGAAAAAGGTAGCACTGTTGCAATAGTAGAGTCCACCGTGATTTGTGCTAGTGGTATTTACATTTATTTAGAATTTTCTTCTACTCTGAATTTATTTTATTTAGGAGACTTGTTGTGTGTCATTAACTATTATTTTTGACACACACATTAAAGAGCAAAATATTTAATCTGATTTTGTATAAAATCTAGAAATTCTCATACTTTTATTTGGATTTATTTGGTTTATTTTAAAAAGGCATGAAAGACTTGAATTTATTTCTAGAATTTTCATAAAGAAATTTTAACATGCTGTTAAGGATGTTTTGTTTATTATCATTTCATGTTTAAATAGTAAGCAAATTTAATTGAATCTCATACAGTGAATTATAACATGTTCTTTTAGTTTTTATAATTTTTGAGATTCATTGGCATGTTATCTAAAATAATGTAATATTATATTACATGCATTAAGGTAATTATTCATGCATTGAAAATTCATGTGAAATAAGAGTATGAATGCACTATGTGTTGGGCTTATGGAATTTATTTTGGTCCAATTTTTAAGCAAAATCTAGCATAAGGTTGAATTACATCTGTTTGGTCTTGGGATTTTTCATGTGATATTACTCTGATTGTATGTATTATACATTATGTGCATTGAAAGATTATGTATTTGTTGTGACTATAAGGATTTGCTCACATTAATAAATTATGCCATATTTAAAAATTTTATTCTGTTTTAAGAGTAGCCACAACATCTTCAGACATAAAGATGTGATCCTCAGTATTTTGATCACATAAAGTTAAAAATTAATTTGGCATTTTTACATTGCAATTATGTTTTATAAATAATTTCTTGGTCCCACATGAAAGTAATTATTTATGAAATTTAATTGGAATAAGATAATGGATTGGGTATTAAAGGGATTGAACACTCTAAACCCACACGTATGAGTTTTCTTTTCCTTACATATTTCGGAACCCATTAGTCTTATTATAAAGTAATAGCAAATCTAATACAGTTTAGTGACCTCTACCCACAGGAAGGTTTAGATTTGTTACTGAATTTGACATTGGTTGATTCAGACTATAGCTACTATTTCAAAGCATTAATAATGTTCTTCGTAATTGCAGCGATTTCTACCTCTGTACTGTCTAATGAGTCTTCTTGTATTCCATTCTTGAACGGTGATAATTTTTCGGACTGGAAGGACAAAATCTTTCTAACATTAGGGTGCATGGACCTCGATCTGGCACTCCGTGTGGATGAACCTCCTGAACCCACGGACGAGAGTTCCGCTGCAGAAAAGAGTTCTTATGATAAGTGGGAGCGATCTAATCGCTTAAGCCTAATGCTCATAAAGTCACATATCAACCAGAGCATTAGAGGCTCAATCCCACTATCTGATAAGGTCAAGAACTACGTGAGGGCTATTGAAGAGCAATTTGTTAGTTCTAACAAAGCATTGGCAAGCACCCTAATGAACAAACTATCAGGAATGCTCAGAGATTGAGAAGAAAGGTAATCTCATATCTCTTGTGTGTTATGAATCTAATTTTGTTAATACTCATCAATATGACTGGTGGATTGATTCAGGTTCTACAATTCACATTGCCAATACCATGCAAGGCTTCCTCAGCCTAAAGAAATCGACGGGAAGTGAACAAGGCATCTATTCAGGCAATCGGATGCGTTCGCACGCCGAAGCTGTTGGAACTTTCAGACTTGTTTTAAAGAATGGCTTTGTTCTGGATCTTGAAAACACTTTTTACATTCCATCTTTTTCTAAAAATTTAATTTCTGTTTCTAAACTAGTACCGTTTGGATTTGAATTTTAGTTTGTTGGTGCAAATTTTAGTTTGTTTAAAGACTCTGTTTCTGTAGGATTTGGTACTTTAATTAATGGTATGTACAAATTAAATTTAGATCCTGTTTTTGAACAAAATCTTTTAACCTTGCATGGTGATATTGGCATTAAGCGTAATATTGGTGATGAGTCCTCCTCTATTCTTTGGCATAGGAGATTGGGACATATCTCCATTGAGAGAATAAAGAGGTTGGTTAATGATGAAGTCCTTCCGACTCTTGATTTTACCAACTTTCGTATTTGTGTGGACTGCATAAAGGGAAAGCAGACCAACAAGACCAGTAAAGGTGCCAAAAGGAGTGAGGAAATTCTTGGAATCATACACACTGATATTTGTGGACCATTTACTCCACCTTGTCTGAATGGTCAGAGATATTTTATCTCATTTATTGATGACTTCACACGATACATGTATCTCTACCAACAGACATTAGTTACCTATTAGTCATTAAACCAATTAATTAGTCATTAAAAAAATTAAATATATATAATATAAATAAATAAATAAATAAAACATGTGGCATATGGGCCACTTTATGGATATTCTTACATCAAACACTACTATGTAAGTGTTAAATGATCTAATTTATTTGTTCAACTAAGTTACCCGTGGGCAATCCCAAATGCCATTACAACTGCGACACTGGCTTTTCATTTTGGTTTCCAACTTTTTAACCAATAGTATGATAATTATGGTCTTGTTTTTGAGGAAGTTTTTGAGGACATCTTGTTTACCTCTTCATTACTTATTGTATACATCATACAAGGAAGATGCTTTGTTTTTGGCCTTGGTCCAAAAGTGACCGATTTGTTCTACTTTTTGTCTTATCTATATATATATATATTTTTTCTTGTGAAATCTAGTGATGGATGATTGACATGGCACAAATCATCTACTCTTTCTGAGCCTCTGTTTTGTAGATTTATTTTATACCAAATATCAATGGTTGAATTTTCTATCTTAATTGCATAACAAGTTTGCTTTTTAAGGTGGTAAAGGGGATCAAATAATGAAAGTCAATATAAGTTGATTTTTTATTTATTTGGATCTGTTGCCACTTGTACTCATTCTTCAGATCTTTGAAGTCTGCAGCCATGATTATTGTTTCAAAGTTGTTGACATTGCGGTATTTTGGAGTGGTTAGATCACTTTTGATTCTAATAAAAAAAGATCACTTTTTGATGTTCTGTAGTACTTGCTCAAACCCCTTAATTAAGACTGATGAATCTTTCCTTTTGTGATACATTGTTTGTCTATTATTATGACCATGTTTCTAAAGTTGACCGTCTTTGGTAAGCAAGTTGTTTTGCTGCCCATTTATATATTAATTGTTAAAAATAGGTGTTGAATTTGGTGATATCATTACTTGAACTAAATATTTGGATGTGGTTCTGTGGTTATTTGAGCATGCTAGTGTGATGTTTTTGGAACAAATTATTTCTCGGTTCATTTTTGCAGTTATATAAATGTTCCCGACCTCTATCTGTGTCATTTATTATATATATATATATGTGTGTGTGTGTGCATATGTAGAGGTATAGAGATATATGTGGCAGCTGTGTGAGTAACTACTTATAATTTTTGTTTTAACATTGGACATGGTTGGTGATTAGAAAGGATGGAATTTTGTTGTTCAATGAATGGCAAATCTGTGAAGTGTATTTGAGGGGGTAATTTGTATGTACTATTTTCTTTATCAGTATTCACTACTACAAAAATAGTTAAATATCACACTTTGACAAATACAAATATCTTACTTTTATTGGAAGTGTGATAAAAAAAAAATTAGATTGATATTTTAATCACAATTAATTTGATCAATCCAATAGTGTAAAGGCATAATGGTATAAGCAATCTAATAGTATACCAAATTCTTACTGTTGACAGTACCAAATTCTTACTGTTGTTTTACCAAAAGAAAATTCAACTTCACAAGTTTCAAAATTTCTATGCAGTTTTCTTACTGGAAAATAAGTAGAACTGTGCAAGTATTTGACCCTATTGAGAAGGTGTTAGGCTTCTTAATTATATGGAACGAGTCTTGAGTTTTAATCATTTCTAGTTTCTTGAGCTTCAACTCTCACTTATAAGCACACCCTTTACTAAAACCACAAGTAAAGGAGCCAAAAAACTCTTTGAGAATTGGGCTCTATGTACTTTCGGCCATTGGTCTTCTTTTGTACCACCTTGTCAATTTATTTTTAGAGATCACATTGTAGACAATTTGTTTGTTGTCTTTCTGTTTTAATATAAGCGGATTAGTTTCATACTTTCCATTGTGGATCCAAGTTCTCTATTTTGTCCAAATAGGACCATGGCACTATGCACTGCACTCTCAATAGTGCTTTCACAAACTTGGGCTGAATTCAGCAATTCAAAAATTTGAGAGCACAAATTGATGAGTAAGAGTGCCGATCCAATATCAAGCCGCTCTTTAGTTGAATATTTTATGGATTTTGACCAGGCTTATTGTAGACTTGCAAGCATCCTATTAGTTGGTGGCTTTAGGAGACTTAAACACACATAAGAATTAAAACATTTATCTGTGCGGTGAATGGATTGAGAATTAAACTAGCAACCCCTTTAACTTGTTCAAAACGTAAGGCACTTACCATTGCGCTACCTCTTGTATTGTTTAAAATTTTCTTTTTATTATTATAAATATATGCAAAATATGCATTAAGAAAATATGAATCATGGAAGCTTGATTTTGCTCTAAATATGGCTCTATGTAATAGTTAATGCATAAAACTAATTTTAGTGCTCTGTAGGTGCTCTCACTTCCAAGATATTTTCATCAAGGACAAGAGAAGGACACTCTCCCACTCTCACTCCACTCACTAGCAGGTCGGGTAACTTGGTCTTTTGGTAAAGAGTATATTCCCTTGTGTTAATATGGAAATTTTAGGCGTCACATGACCATTAATTTGTTATTAATGTAACATTTTTAGTTTTTTTTTTGGTCAGATTGATGAAATGAAATATATGAAGGCTGAGTTACCAAGGAATTGGATCTGGTTGTTACCTATTAGAACTAACTCCTATTATAATTACATGTACAAGTGCCCATCTAACTTACAGATTTGTTTAATTTGCTGATCAAGGTAATTTATGACAAAAATGTCCCATTAATAAAGTTCTTAGACATAGCTATAAGCTATTCATGGCATACATTTTGGAATATAGAAAATATTTGAGAGGGTTTCATATGCCTTAACACTTCATCTGTTGATTTTGTGTTTCAAATGCTAGTTGATGATATTGGTGATGTAACAATTACTAATGATGGTGCTATAATACTCAAGATGTTAGATGTTGAGCATCCTGTTGCAAAGGTGGAAGATTAAAGCATCCATTTGGCTGAGCTTCAAGACCAAGAAATTGGAAATGGGACAACTTCTGTGGTTATTATAGCTACTGCAAAGTTAGGTATTGAAATAAGAAATTCTTAGCCTACTTGAGATGGCATCTAGTAGATGCTTAGTTCACATTGATGATGTGTTAGTGATGTAGTATATATTCAAGTTTAGGTTCCTAACTACTATAAAGTTAGATATTGAATATTTCCATCAGTAGTTTTCTTGCTTGAAGTCTATTTTACTTTAAGTATTGCTCAGGGTGTTGCTTGTGTTTTCCACTGACTCTGCAGAGGAAGCGAGCTAGGATTGCAGAGAAGAAGAGAATTGCATAGGCCAAGGAAGAGGCATTCGAATACCACAAACTCCTCCCCATTAGGTTGATTTCCGTAACTGATTGATTATTATACCATTTTCATTAGGTAACAATTTTCTTTTATGCTAAAACTTCATATGTGATTACTAAAACATTGTGGAACTTAGGTTTTAGTTGAGACTAAGGACTTCTTGCACTGAGTTGAGTTCTAAAATTTTGTCTATAGCGGTTGACAAAGATTATTTCCTTGGAAGTATTGCTTAAATGGATATGAAACTAACTGAATTGGTTCTGGTGATAAGAAATTTTTCTTTGAGTTTCTAGAAGTAAATTTCTTTTGTATTTTGATTATTGTGCTGAACAAGTGTTTGACATGCCTAAGTTGTTACTGAAGCTTTGAAGGACAACTTGGAAAATGTGGCCCAATCTTTTGTTTCCAAGCCTGAAATGCAGAAAGTATGATACTTCTGATATATTCATGAATTTTTTTTATTTTTGGGTTATTTAAAAGTTAGAAAATTTTCTTGTTTTAATTTGACTTTCTTTTGTGGGTGCTTTGTGTTTTTTTTTTTTTTTTGTAGAGTGTAATGATTCAGGAGTCCACTTTGTCCAAATTCAAGTCTGAAGTTCAAAGCTCACAGGTACTAACTTTATTGATCTTATTAGCTTGTGAATTTCTCTCTATGATTTTCATGATTTGCCTATGCATTATTATTATGAAAGCAATACTACGAATTGCTAGCAAACACATTCAATGTCATATCACCACATGTTAGAAAATTTTGTATGGGGAGATTGAGTATAATGATATTTGATTTAACATTCATGCAATAATTCTTGCGAATGTGTGTCACTCTAACTCAACATTCTAGCTTCCTGTTTTTTGGCACACTTATTTGGTGCTCACCTGTATTTCCTGAAGTAATTTTGTTATCTAATTTATATTTTGGATTGATGTTTCTTCATAGTGAACTCTACAATCTATGTATCACATATGCCTTTGGGATGATTCTACTACAATGAGAAATGTCGCTTAACCACCTCAATCTGTGACTGCTCCAGGTAGGATTGACAACATTCTAGCTTCCTATATTTTGGCACACTTATTTGGTGCTCACCTATATTTTCCTATAGTAATTTTGTTTCTAATTTATATTTTGGATTGACCTTGCTGAATAGTGAATCCTACATTGGGGACTCAATAACCTCTGCCATTACCTAGTTAAATGCCTAGACCTAAAATATCATGCTTCTAATGGATGTTTCTATCAACATGACTACTGGTGCTACATGGTTGATTGCATTAAAAAAGAATATTTCAACACTAGATTTTATGTTATAGATAAGTTTGCATATAATTATTTATGAGTCTAGCATTTTCCATTTGTTCAATGCGTTTCATATATATATATATATATATATATATATGTTTTCTGTTGTTCTATTTTGAACTATAAAATGCTATGGAGAAAGTGTACTGTTATTCAGGTTATCCTATCTGGTTTGTTTCACCAACTCTTTGTAATTTTGGAAAGGAAAATATTTTCTTATTTTTGGTAGTTTGATGTTATTCTTACATTACATTAATTTTACATTACACTATTGTTATTAACCATGTAGTACCAGTAGCCATTAGACTTAAAAAATTATAGTTTTAATGTAACATTAATTTTTAAATGACTTAAGCCTGAGTTGCTAACCTTCCATCAAAACAATTCTAATCTCGATTATTTTGATCCAAACACACATCTTTGTGAATTTCTTACCAGTAGCCATCTCAGCCGGACTTTATCTTTTGTAAGACTAAGACAATCTCTACAAATAGTTAGTTTCTTCATAGCGGTTTCTGAATTAATTTGTGATTTCATTTTTCAGGTCAGAAATTTCTTAGAGATGCAAAATATGGTCAAAGAATTCAAGAACTTAGTTTTTCAAGTTTTTATTTTTTATTTTTTAATATATGTAAGCACAGTTTAAAACTTTTTATTTAATTCCTTTGTATATACTTTTGAACATATTTAAATTTCATTTATGAAATATATGACATTATCGCATTCAATGTGGTTGTGATTCAAAGTATAACACATAGTATGTATTACATTATTGAAATGCGTGTACAAAAATAATATTGATTATTCTTTAAATATGTCGAATTCTTTTTTTATCACACACATTAACTATGATGAGAAATACATATAACGTGTGATCTTATCTTATTATTAATCACAAGTTTTATTAGGTATTAATCACACTTAAAAGATGTGATCTAAATACTTATTATCACAGGTTTTATTAGTTTTTAATTACACTTAAAAGATGTGATCTAAATGTTATTAATCACACTTAAAAGATGTGATCTTAAATGTTATTAATCACACTTAAAAAGTGTGATTAAAAATGACCATTTCTAATTCATGCTCCCAAAGATCACATTTTGACAAAACTTAAAAAGTGTGATTAAATAACATAGATCACAAAAAAAAAAGTGTAATCTTTATCTATTTTTGTAGTGGTGTTTTTAATAAAAATTAATTATAAATTTTCATTCTTATTTTATAGTGATTAGTTATGTAATGGAAATCTTCCATTACATATAGGAAATGGATAGGATCAAAGTCTTACTTGTTACTGTGGGGGTTGAATAATGATGTGTTGAGGAAGGCCAAGGAATTTAAAGAGATCTGGCAGAAGTCGATTCGGTTATAATTTAAGGTCGAGTACAGTCGGCCATATGAAGAGCTGAATGGGAACCAACACGCAATCAGAAGGCCGTGTAAGTCATCAAATGCGAGATTAGAGATGGGCTCGACCCATGGGAGAAGCGTAAACAAAAGAAAGGTATGTGAGAATAGATAAAATAACTTGAGATAGAAGTAAACTAGAGAGCATACTAACTTGTCCATCGGAGTGCTAATTCCGGCACCCTCAACCGAGGTATTCATCCCTTTTTCAGGTAGCAATCAGATGATCAAGGACGTCTGACTGGATCTTGGAGTATTTCCAAACCCACTTCTCCACAATTGGCGTCGTCTGTGGAAATACTCAAACACATCCATGGCGGGCGTAACAGATGATCCTCTGGTAGTTGCTAACGACATTACGCCAAGAGATGACATCACTCCAAGAAAGATTCTTGGACCGGAGAATATCACCGCACCACGACTCAATAGCTCAGACCTCACCCTCAACATCAGTGCAAGAGACAATGCAGACAATCATGGATCAAGCAAAGCAAAATGAACATCTTTTGAAAAACATGATGGCTGAGAACGAGCGCCTGTGCCAAGAGTTGGCCCTGGAGCTAGCCAAATCCCAGCAGGCCGCATGCTACGACCGGGGTCGACCTTCAGGAAAGAAAGATGATCGACGACGTCGACTTCAGAAACACGATAATGACAGTGATTATGACTCACCATCCCTGGAACCCAAAAAGAAGGGACAAGCCGATGTATTCAGCTCATCCGAAGGAAGTCTGTATGTACGGCACAAGCGAGGGAGAAGAAGTGATGATTCGGATGAAGAAGACAAGCATGATCCTTTTGTGTGACGAATTGCAAGGGCAGTGCTACCCAAAAAGTTCAAAGCACCGTCGTTCACCCTGTATGATGGAAAATCAGATCCCACTGACCATATTAGTCATTATAAACAAGCGATAACACTGCATGCTGATGATGAAGCCTTCATGTGTTGAATGTTTCTGAGCAGTCTGGGACCACTGGCCATTAGATGGTTACTATAAATTGGAGTTGGCATCGATTAAAAGCTTCCATCAACTCCAAAAGTCCTTAAAGGCAAGATTCATCACCAATGAAATCTAGCCAAAGAAAGCCGATTCTCTCTGGGCAATGCAAATTAAACTAGAAGAAACCCTTCGTGAATATTCGGTACGCTATTAGGAATGTTTTAACCTGTAGACAATGCCTACATTGACTCCATGGCCATGACCGCCTTTAAAATGGGATTACATCCTGATAGTCCCTTCCGTATTTTATTGACCAGACGACCCTCCAAAACAGTTTGGGCGTTAATGAAGAAAGTCGAAGAATATTGTAAGGTGGAAGACGATGCCCTGCGGGTCAAATCCGGACAGAAATCCGTTAAGATGGCTCCGCCTGGAATTGTTCAGCCTATAAGCATTGTGCCATCAACGAGTCCCAAACTGTGAAATTGGGCTAAATGAGACAAAAGACGTGACTCATGCCGATCAAGTGATCAATGTTCACACCGATCGAATGAACAATATCAAGTGGATAGCAGGCGCACAAGACGCTCGGACAAAAAGTACACGGAGTTAACAGAGCCAGTCAGCAAGATTTTGTCGAAAGTTCAACACTTTCTGTTCTTTTAATGGCCGCCCAAAATGATAGGACCTCCCAACACAAGGAGAAGGGACAAGTGGTGTGAGTCCGCACGGACCATGGTCATGACACCGACAGTTATTATGCACTGAAGGAGCACCTGGAAGAACTGGTACAAGACGGCCTACTGGCGCAACACGTCCGAAAGAATAATCCATCGAACATGGTAGCCTTGTGGCCAAATTCACCTCCACTTGGTGTAATTCATATGATATATAGCCTGCCGCCGTTAGTCGAGACACAGACAATTTAGTTGCAACCTAGCCTTCATAGGCCGATCACACCAGCAAAATGGCCCCATGAAACTGGAAGGATTAGTTTCGACGACACTGATTTGATTGGGGTAACTCTTCCCCACAACGATCCCCTCGTCATCAAGTTACGCATGAACATATTCACCATTGAACGTGTTCTCATTGATCAGGGAAGCACTTTGAAAGTAATGTATTACAAAACGTTTGTTAAACAAGGATTCATCGACTCAGATTTGTCGCCGGCTGATTACCCATTATGCAGCTTCAATGCTAACCCCGAGTATCCTTTGGGTAAATCACATTACTAGTTCGGGCAAGCACCAAATTAGTAGACATAGAATTTCTAGTTGTCAAACTTCCTTCACCATACAATCTCATCATGGGAAGAACTTGGTTGCATACCATGTAAGCTGTGCCGAGCACCTACCACCAATTACTTCATTTTCCGACTGAGTATGGCATTGAACAAATTCGGAGTTTTCAAAAATCGGCACAGGCATGCTACCTTGTTGCTGCTGCAAGGAGACCAAAGGAACTACAAGTGAATTCGATTGAAGTACCGAATCGGGAGGGCCTCGAGGACATTAGGAAGATCCCCAGTGAAAAGGCAACTGAAGACCTGGATCGGATTGAGATTGATGGAAGTCCTGACAAGTTCTTCATGATCGGCACTTCCTTGAACGAAGTTGACAAGCACGAGCTTGTATCCTTCTTACTCGGCAACCTCGACGTGTTTGCATGGACACCATACGAGATGCTAGGGATGGATTCATCTGTGGCCCAACACCGCTTAAACGTTGATCCAAAATGTAAGCCAATTATTCAGAAAAGTCAGCGGTCAGTCGCGGAGCATGCTTTGGCCGTTGTTGAAGAAGTTGACCGATTGTTGGATGCCAGGGCAATTCGCGAAGTAACCTATCCTACATGGTTGTCCAATACCGTGGTTGTAAACAAGAATGGATCTTAGCGTGTTTGTGTGGACTTTACGGATTTAAACAAAGCTTGCCCCAAGGACTAAGGTCATGCCTTTCGGACTGAAGAATGCAGGGGCAACTTACCAGAGACTAGTTACTGCCATGTTAAAGGAATAGCTCGGCCGCACCATGGAAGTATCCATCAACGACATGGTGGTCAAATCTAAGGAAAAGCATGCCCACTTAGCTGATTTGGCAGATACATTCAGCATTCTTCGAAAGTGAAAAATGAAATTGAACGCCTCAAAGTGTGCATTCGGCATTGGATCCGAAAAATTCCTCGGCTACATTGTGAACCATCGTAGAATAGAGGCCAATCAAAGGCAGATCACAGCAATTCTAGAACTTGGCTCTCCTCAGTCTGTTAAAGAGGTTCAGACTGTTAAAGAGGTTCAGAAGCTGATGGGAATGGCCACCACGCTCAACAGGTTTATCAGTCGTTCCACAGATCGCTGCCGACAATTCTTTCACACACTTCGGTAAGGCAAAGCTTTCGAATGGACCCCCGAGTCCCAGGCTGCCTTGGATGGCTTGAAAACTTATCTTCGATCAGTACAATTCCTGGCAACCCCCTCGGCAGGCGATCCGCTCATTTTATATCTAGCGGTATTTGACTGGGCGGTCAGCGTCATACTTTTAAGGAAGGAACTCAGGGAGCAGCGACCAGTTTACTATGTAAGCAAAGCAATGTCCGATGCCGAAACACATTATCTACCAATGGAAAAGCTCATCCTTGTTCTCGTTATGGCTACAAGAAAACTAATGCATTACTTTTAGGGATATACCATAGGTGCACTAACGGACTATCCCCTTCGGTCAGCGCTCCGTAGCGCAGAAGCATCAGGGCACATTTCGAAATGGGCTTTGGAACTCGGCCAGTATGATATCCAGTTTTTGCCTAGAACTACCATCAAGGGGCAAGTGCTCGCCGACTTTGTAGCCGAATTCACAGGATGCCTTGCCAACTTCAAGTCCGAGCAAGTGCAACCTAAACCCTACTGAAGAATATATGTTGGACACATTTGGCAGTTGTACTGTGACGGATCATCCAACCAACGTGGCAGTTGGGCAGTCATAGTAATCATGACCCCTGAAGGGGTAATTGTTGAGCAGGTGGTTAAATTGGGCTTTGATGCATCAAATAATAAGGTTGAATACGAAGCATTGCTAACCAGCCTTCGGAACGCACTTCACCTCGGTGCGCGGCGGTTGCTTGTTTTCTGTGATTCGAAACTAGTCATCAATCAGTTGAAAGGGGGGTATGCAACTAAAAATGACTGCATGGCAGCCTACATGACAACGGCGAATTCCTTGCTCGCAAAATTCGACCACCATGAATTGAATCAAATAACCAAGGATCAGAACATGCATGTGGATGCCCTTGCTTGCCTAGCCTTTGCCATCAATTCAGAAACCAAATAGACAATCGAAGTAAGGTACATCCCTGAGCCGAGCATTACCTCTTCTGAACCAGTTCAGATTAATATCATTGAACCAGGACCAAGTTGGGTGGACCCTATCGTCGTATTCCTTTCCTCAGAACAACTCCCAATGGACAAGAAGAAAGCCCACAAACTGCGAAATAAAGCCCTGACATACTACTTGGATCCACAAGTAAAGCTTTACAAAAATTCCCTATATGGGCTGTACTTAGAATGTGTTTACCCAGATAAAGTTGAGGAACTCTTAACTGAAATACATGAAGGTAGCTGTGGTGCCCATTCTGGAGGACGCTCATTGGCCCACCGAGCTGTAACACAGGGATATTATTGGCCGACCATGCGAACAGATGCCGAGAATTATGTCAAGAAACGCAAACAATGCCAGAATTTTTCCTTTTTAACTCATCTTCTACCGGAGGAATTAAACTCTATCATCAGTCCTTGGCTGTTAGCTCAATGGGGACTCGATATTGTCTGACCACTACCATGAGCTCCAGGGAACAAGCGATTCTTGGTTGTCGCAACAGATTATTTTACAAAATGGGTTGAAGCAAAGGCCTTGATGCATATTTGTGATATCGATATTAAGCGTTTTGTATGGAAAAACATCATAACACTATTCGGCATACCAAGAGCACTCATCTCAGACAATGACACTCAATTTGATTGTGGCGTCTACCGAGAATTATGCAACACGTATGGTATTTGGCCTTATTTTTCCTTGCCAGCATATCCACAAAGCAATGGTCAGGCAAAGGCCTTTAATAAAATCATCATGCACGACATCAAGAAAAGGTTGGAAAAAGCTAAAGGTAGATGGGTCGAAGAGTTGTCCAGTGTGTTGTGGGCTCATCGCACTACTCCAAGGCGATCCACTGGGGAAACGTTGTTCGCTTTGTACTTTGGAACCCAGACAATTATTCCCCTGGAGATCGGCCTACCCATGATGAAATCCAAGGCTTTTGACATGGGCTGTAATGACATGATGTTGGCCTTAGACTTGACTCTGATTGAAGAACGCCGAGATCGTGCCTTTGCTTGCATGGTGCGGTAGTAACAACAGCTCGCTAAATCATATAATCAGCGCGTGCAGTTGCGTCGCTATATGCCTGGAGAATTGGTCCTCAAGAAAGTGCTTCCTGCTACTAAGAATTCGGTAGATAGAAAATTAGGCCCCAACTAGGACGACCCTTATCAAGTTGATTCAATCGCCGAAACTGGGGCATATCGGCTCAAAGACATGGCTGGGAGAAGTTTGCCACGCCTTGGAATTCTACGCATTTGCATAAATTTTATCACTAAGCCAACTTGTACGGCACGCTAGTTTGTTTCAAATTTTTGCTGATATGTTATGCACAGATCTTTCAATTTCCCAGTGCAATGCCCTTTCTTATCGCAATCTCGTTAATAATGGTTTAATAATGAACATAAGCCTCTGAATTCGGAGTGCCCTGCGTGGATGTAATGTTTGGGCTGAATAAGCCTCCGAATTCGGAGTGCCCTGCGTGGATGTAATGTTTGGGCTGAATAAGCCTCCGAATTCGGAGCGCCTTTCGTGGATATCACGATTGGCCAAGACAATAAGACTCTAAATTCGGAGTGTCCTGCGTGGATGTAACGTTTGGGCCGAATAAGCCTCTGAATTCGGAGCACCCTTTGTGGATATCACGATTGGTCAAGACACTAAGACTTTGAATTCGGAGCGCCCTGTGTGGATGCAACGTTTGGGCCGAATAAGCCTCCAAATTCGGAGCACCTTTCATAGATATCATTATTGGCCAAAGACAATAAGACTCTGAATTCGGAGCGCCCTATGTGGATGTAACGTTTGGGTCGAATAAGCCTCCAAATTCAGAGCGCCCATCGTAGATATCACACTTGGCCAAAGACAATAAGACTCCGAATTTGGAGTGCCCTGAGCGGATGTAATGTTTGGGCCAAATAAGCCTCCGAATTCGAAGCGTCCTTCATGGATATTATGATTGGCCAAGACAATAAGACTCCAAATTTGTAGCGCCCTGTGTGAATGTTACGTTTGGGTCAAATAAGCCTCCGAATTCGAAGCGCCTTACGTGGATGTTACGTTTGGGCCGAATAAGCCTCCAAATTCGGAGCGCCCATAGTTCGAAAGCCCGAACAACCGGGTAACCATCCGAATTCGAAAAGACCAAATTTGACAATAGAATGGCATGGATCAATATACGATTGTCACAAGTAGATACAAACATGAATCGAAATAATAAAGCAAATATTTATTTCATTAAATAAACACAAATACATGACTTTTTGACGAATTCAAAAGTACAATAATGTATTGATATCTAAGTCTATTCGACACTATCTTCATTGTCAGATTTTTTGGTGTCATAAGCCTCGAAAGGAAATTTGTAATTATTATACAGAGGTGACGCCGAATCGATACCCGCGGCATGCAGAGCCTTGATCTATCCATGCTTAAATCCATGATTTTGCACTGACAGACATCCTTGTTCATAGGCCTTCATTCTTATTGTTTCTCTTGCGAACATGCTCGTCGTATATCGGTCGGCAATCGCATGATCCAGAAGACACAGGTTTACTCTTTTTGCCACAATCGGGTTCATTTGACTCACCGACTGCGTTTCAGAAGCCTTAGCTTTCTTCAACTTGTTCTTGGCTTTCTCTGCACGAGCTTCCCAGCTCCGAATGCAGCTGTCTTTCTGCTCTATCTCTCTTCGTGCGGCACGCAGACGCATGCCAATTTCATAGGAGGTGTATAGTCCATTTACCGCTCCATGGACGCCCTCCCGAAAAACTTCGTAATCGGGCCGACCGACCATTGATTGCTGGACTTTGGGTGAAAAAATCTGTCGCGCGAACTCAACTGCCACATTTGGATCGTGGATAATTGAATCCGCTTCCGTTATCGATTTATTCCCAACAAAGACTAAAAAACTCAACTGGTGTGGTGTCCTGCTGGTTTCATTTCGCGAACGGGAGGAGCTCCCTCACTGCTGCATCTCCTTCCTAGGTGACTTCCCTGCCCAGCTCTCTCTTGGAGATCTACTTCGACGACAGGGGGAGTGGCACCTTTTGCGTTCCTCTGACGTCCTGTTTCCCGTTCGCGTAGGTTTGCCACCTTGATTCATTTCTGAGTCCAGTTCAGTTAGTGTCCTATTTTCCCCTCTGTTGTTGAAGAATATTATTCTTGACATCCAAATTTCCTCAGTTTGACACTATGTTCCTTTCACTCTTGCAATCGATTGTATTTGAAAACATCACAGAATTCACGTGCACTTAGGCCCCATCTCACGTATTAATTACGGTTGTAGCATTCCCAAAGCGATCGCTTCAATGCATTGGACTGACAAATTACTGTGCCCCACCCAATCCACGCACCCGAAGTATTCGGTGATTCTGTTCATTGATCAGCTAGGGCAAGGGCAGATTAATAAATCTATTCGGCTTAATTGCAATGCATTGTGCTAACAAATTACTGTGCCCCACCCAATCCATGCACCACAAGTATTCAGCGATTTTGTTCATTGATCAGCTGGGGCAAAGACAGATTAATAAATCTATTCGACTTAATTGCAATGCATTGCGCTAAAAAATTACTGTGCCTCACCCATGTCACGACCCGAACCCACCCCCATGGGTTAAGGACATAACCGGCCAATAATCCTGAGATTACCTACAGCCTCAAACCAAACCAGACATAACTCATTAGAGTAAAGGGGCCAAACGGAAGCAAAATTTAAAACTTTGTGCATAGAGCTGTGCTTACATGGCACATTATAACAAACCATACACATGCATATTAATAACTCACATAAGAAAATATGGTAGCATAAAGTTCTGAACAGACAGGATCATACAAGTCTAAGTCAACCCACGAAAACTATATACAGACGTATTCAAAGTCCTTGCCAACATGACAAAATAAAACAGGATAAAAAAGGGCGAAGACGAGTCTCGTGCGTAAGACGCAAGGGCTGACTCTTTAAAACCTGGTTGTTCCTCCCAAACTTCACTGAGGCTGGGTTTGGACCTCACTTGGCTCACCTACAAGCACATGAATGAGCATGAGCGAAACCCAGTGAATAATATCAATAAAGAAGTTACACAAATGGTATTTAGAACAACATGTTTCAAATGGCCTTGGGCCCAATTCACATTTCTATCTAACATATGTACAAATATAGGTCAAGTGATTGCGGTCCCAAACACATCATACGGCCTCGGACCCAATTCATTCATGTCATACGGCCTCTGGCCCATTTATCTTTCATTCGTGTCAAACTGGCCATTGGCCCATTCATACTTTCATATCAAACTGACATTTGGCCCATTCATACTATCATTCAGATCATACTGGCCTCTGGCCCATTTATTCATTCATGTCAAATTGGCCTCTGGCTCATTCATTCATTCATTCATTCATTCACACTATCGTTCATGTTAAATTGGCCTTTGGCTCATTCACACTTTTATGTCGAACTGGCCTTTGGCCCATTCACACTTTTATGTCAGACTGGCCTTTGGCCCATTCGTACTTTCATGTCAAACTGGCCTTTGGCCCATTCGTACTTTCATTCAGATCATACTGGCCTCTGGCCCATTCATTTATCATTCAGATCATACTGGCCTCTGGCCCATTCGTTTATATCCGATGGCCTTCGGCCCAGTCATTCTTGTCCAACGGCCTTTGGGCCATTCATTCATATGTCTGACTATCATTCATATCAGACTATCATTCGTATTAGACTATCATTCGTATCGGACGGCCTTTGGCCCAATCACATGGCATAATAAATATTTGTCCCCAATTCAATATAACGAACTTACAAGGCTTATGTGAAAGTAAGTAATTGAACAAATAACTGTAGACACCCCATTTTTGACCGACCTTAAGACTCAGACGTCACTGATTGAGTGCTTGGTGATGTTGCATAATGTGTTCGTTTAGAAGTTTCAGAGTTGCGGCCGTGAGCCCTGCCTCCGGACTTCCGAACCCTCTTCTGTGCTTTGCCTCGGTTTGCGAACCAGGCTCGGTTTTCTTTGTTTCTTTTCCTGAGGGGAGGGAGAGGTCCCGCAGACCATCTCTCAGTGGCCGTGGGCTACATTTGGTGGCCGTAGGCCATTTTGCCCATTTCGGAGTCCGGTTCCCGGTTTTCGGAGCTGTCAGGCCGTGTGCCTCGGTTCGGGACCGCCTAACCATCTCCGGAAGAATATTATTCTTGACATCCAAATTTCCTCAGTTTGACACTATGTTCCTTTCACTCTTGCAATCGATTGTATTTGAAAACATCACAGAATTCACGTGCACTTAGGCCCCATCTCACGTATTAATTACGGTTGTAGCATTCCCAAAGCGATCGCTTCAATGCATTGGACTGACAAATTACTGTGCCCCACCCAATCCACGCACCCGAAGTATTCGGTGATTCTGTTCATTGATCAGCTAGGGCAAGGGCAGATTAATAAATCTATTCGGCTTAATTGCAATGCATTGTGCTAACAAATTACTGTGCCCCACCCAATCCATGCACCACAAGTATTCAGCGATTTTGTTCATTGATCAGCTGGGGCAAAGACAGATTAATAAATCTATTCGACTTAATTGCAATGCATTGCGCTAAAAAATTACTGTGCCTCACCCATGTCACGACCCGAACCCACCCCCATGGGTTAAGGACATAACCGGCCAATAATCCTGAGATTACCTACAGCCTCAAACCAAACCAGACATAACTCATTAGAGTAAAGGGGCCAAACGGAAGCAAAATTTAAAACTTTGTGCATAGAGCTGTGCTTACATGGCACATTATAACAAACCATACACATGCATATTAATAACTCACATAAGAAAATATGGTAGCATAAAGTTCTGAACAGACAGGATCATACAAGTCTAAGTCAACCCACGAAAACTATATACAGACGTATTCAAAGTCCTTGCCAACATGACAAAATAAAACAGGATAAAAAAGGGCGAAGACGAGTCTCGTGCGTAAGACGCAAGGGCTGACTCTTTAAAACCTGGTTGTTCCTCCCAAACTTCACTGAGGCTGGGTTTGGACCTCACTTGGCTCACCTACAAGCACATGAATGAGCATGAGCGAAACCCAGTGAATAATATCAATAAAGAAGTTACACAAATGGTATTTAGAACAACATGTTTCAAATGGCCTTGGGCCCAATTCACATTTCTATCTAACATATGTACAAATATAGGTCAAGTGATTGCGGTCCCAAACACATCATACGGCCTCGGACCCAATTCATTCATGTCATACGGCCTCTGGCCCATTTATCTTTCATTCGTGTCAAACTGGCCATTGGCCCATTCATACTTTCATATCAAACTGACATTTGGCCCATTCATACTATCATTCAGATCATACTGGCCTCTGGCCCATTTATTCATTCATGTCAAATTGGCCTCTGGCTCATTCATTCATTCATTCATTCATTCACACTATCGTTCATGTTAAATTGGCCTTTGGCTCATTCACACTTTTATGTCGAACTGGCCTTTGGCCCATTCACACTTTTATGTCAGACTGGCCTTTGGCCCATTCGTACTTTCATTCAGATCATACTGGCCTCTGGCCCATTTATTCATTCATGTCAAATTGGCCTCTGGCTCATTCATTCATTCATTCATTCATTCACACTATCGTTCATGTTAAATTGGCCTTTGGCTCATTCACACTTTTATGTCGAACTGGCCTTTGGCCCATTCACACTTTTATGTCAGACTGGCCTTTGGCCCATTCGTACTTTCATTCAGATCATACTGGCCTCTGGCCCATTTATTCATTCATGTCAAATTGGCCTCTGGCTCATTCATTCATTCATTCATTCATTCACACTATCGTTCATGTTAAATTGGCCTTTGGCTCATTCACACTTTTATGTCGAACTGGCCTTTGGCCCATTCACACTTTTATGTCAGACTGGCCTTTGGCCCATTCGTACTTTCATTCAGATCATACTGGCCTCTGGCCCATTTATTCATTCATGTCAAATTGGCCTCTGGCTCATTCATTCATTCATTCATTCATTCACACTATCGTTCATGTTAAATTGGCCTTTGGCTCATTCACACTTTTATGTCGAACTGGCCTTTGGCCCATTCACACTTTTATGTCAGACTGGCCTTTGGCCCATTCGTACTTTCATTCAGATCATACTGGCCTCTGGCCCATTTATTCATTCATGTCAAATTGGCCTCTGGCTCATTCATTCATTCATTCATTCATTCACACTATCGTTCATGTTAAATTGGCCTTTGGCTCATTCACACTTTTATGTCGAACTGGCCTTTGGCCCATTCACACTTTTATGTCAGACTGGCCTTTGGCCCATTCGTACTTTCATTCAGATCATACTGGCCTCTGGCCCATTTATTCATTCATGTCAAATTGGCCTCTGGCTCATTCATTCATTCATTCATTCATTCACACTATCGTTCATGTTAAATTGGCCTTTGGCTCATTCACACTTTTATGTCGAACTGGCCTTTGGCCCATTCACACTTTTATGTCAGACTGGCCTTTGGCCCATTCGTACTTTCATTCAGATCATACTGGCCTCTGGCCCATTTATTCATTCATGTCAAATTGGCCTCTGGCTCATTCATTCATTCATTCATTCATTCACACTATCGTTCATGTTAAATTGGCCTTTGGCTCATTCACACTTTTATGTCGAACTGGCCTTTGGCCCATTCACACTTTTATGTCAGACTGGCCTTTGGCCCATTCGTACTTTCATTCAGATCATACTGGCCTCTGGCCCATTTATTCATTCATGTCAAATTGGCCTCTGGCTCATTCATTCATTCATTCATTCATTCACACTATCGTTCATGTTAAATTGGCCTTTGGCTCATTCACACTTTTATGTCGAACTGGCCTTTGGCCCATTCACACTTTTATGTCAGACTGGCCTTTGGCCCATTCGTACTTTCATTCAGATCATACTGGCCTCTGGCCCATTTATTCATTCATGTCAAATTGGCCTCTGGCTCATTCATTCATTCATTCATTCATTCACACTATCGTTCATGTTAAATTGGCCTTTGGCTCATTCACACTTTTATGTCGAACTGGCCTTTGGCCCATTCACACTTTTATGTCAGACTGGCCTTTGGCCCATTCGTACTTTCATTCAGATCATACTGGCCTCTGGCCCATTTATTCATTCATGTCAAATTGGCCTCTGGCTCATTCATTCATTCATTCATTCATTCACACTATCGTTCATGTTAAATTGGCCTTTGGCTCATTCACACTTTTATGTCGAACTGGCCTTTGGCCCATTCACACTTTTATGTCAGACTGGCCTTTGGCCCATTCGTACTTTCATTCAGATCATACTGGCCTCTGGCCCATTTATTCATTCATGTCAAATTGGCCTCTGGCTCATTCATTCATTCATTCATTCATTCACACTATCGTTCATGTTAAATTGGCCTTTGGCTCATTCACACTTTTATGTCGAACTGGCCTTTGGCCCATTCACACTTTTATGTCAGACTGGCCTTTGGCCCATTCGTACTTTCATTCAGATCATACTGGCCTCTGGCCCATTTATTCATTCATGTCAAATTGGCCTCTGGCTCATTCATTCATTCATTCATTCATTCACACTATCGTTCATGTTAAATTGGCCTTTGGCTCATTCACACTTTTATGTCGAACTGGCCTTTGGCCCATTCACACTTTTATGTCAGACTGGCCTTTGGCCCATTCGTACTTTCATTCAGATCATACTGGCCTCTGGCCCATTTATTCATTCATGTCAAATTGGCCTCTGGCTCATTCATTCATTCATTCATTCATTCACACTATCGTTCATGTTAAATTGGCCTTTGGCTCATTCACACTTTTATGTCGAACTGGCCTTTGGCCCATTCACACTTTTATGTCAGACTGGCCTTTGGCCCATTCGTACTTTCATTCAGATCATACTGGCCTCTGGCCCATTTATTCATTCATGTCAAATTGGCCTCTGGCTCATTCATTCATTCATTCATTCATTCACACTATCGTTCATGTTAAATTGGCCTTTGGCTCATTCACACTTTTATGTCGAACTGGCCTTTGGCCCATTCACACTTTTATGTCAGACTGGCCTTTGGCCCATTCGTACTTTCATTCAGATCATACTGGCCTCTGGCCCATTTATTCATTCATGTCAAATTGGCCTCTGGCTCATTCATTCATTCATTCATTCATTCACACTATCGTTCATGTTAAATTGGCCTTTGGCTCATTCACACTTTTATGTCGAACTGGCCTTTGGCCCATTCACACTTTTATGTCAGACTGGCCTTTGGCCCATTCGTACTTTCATTCAGATCATACTGGCCTCTGGCCCATTTATTCATTCATGTCAAATTGGCCTCTGGCTCATTCATTCATTCATTCATTCATTCACACTATCGTTCATGTTAAATTGGCCTTTGGCTCATTCACACTTTTATGTCGAACTGGCCTTTGGCCCATTCACACTTTTATGTCAGACTGGCCTTTGGCCCATTCGTACTTTCATTCAGATCATACTGGCCTCTGGCCCATTTATTCATTCATGTCAAATTGGCCTCTGGCTCATTCATTCATTCATTCATTCATTCACACTATCGTTCATGTTAAATTGGCCTTTGGCTCATTCACACTTTTATGTCGAACTGGCCTTTGGCCCATTCACACTTTTATGTCAGACTGGCCTTTGGCCCATTCGTACTTTCATTCAGATCATACTGGCCTCTGGCCCATTTATTCATTCATGTCAAATTGGCCTCTGGCTCATTCATTCATTCATTCATTCATTCACACTATCGTTCATGTTAAATTGGCCTTTGGCTCATTCACACTTTTATGTCGAACTGGCCTTTGGCCCATTCACACTTTTATGTCAGACTGGCCTTTGGCCCATTCGTACTTTCATTCAGATCATACTGGCCTCTGGCCCATTTATTCATTCATGTCAAATTGGCCTCTGGCTCATTCATTCATTCATTCATTCATTCACACTATCGTTCATGTTAAATTGGCCTTTGGCTCATTCACACTTTTATGTCGAACTGGCCTTTGGCCCATTCACACTTTTATGTCAGACTGGCCTTTGGCCCATTCGTACTTTCATTCAGATCATACTGGCCTCTGGCCCATTTATTCATTCATGTCAAATTGGCCTCTGGCTCATTCATTCATTCATTCATTCATTCACACTATCGTTCATGTTAAATTGGCCTTTGGCTCATTCACACTTTTATGTCGAACTGGCCTTTGGCCCATTCACACTTTTATGTCAGACTGGCCTTTGGCCCATTCGTACTTTCATTCAGATCATACTGGCCTCTGGCCCATTTATTCATTCATGTCAAATTGGCCTCTGGCTCATTCATTCATTCATTCATTCATTCACACTATCGTTCATGTTAAATTGGCCTTTGGCTCATTCACACTTTTATGTCGAACTGGCCTTTGGCCCATTCACACTTTTATGTCAGACTGGCCTTTGGCCCATTCGTACTTTCATTCAGATCATACTGGCCTCTGGCCCATTTATTCATTCATGTCAAATTGGCCTCTGGCTCATTCATTCATTCATTCATTCATTCACACTATCGTTCATGTTAAATTGGCCTTTGGCTCATTCACACTTTTATGTCGAACTGGCCTTTGGCCCATTCACACTTTTATGTCAGACTGGCCTTTGGCCCATTCGTACTTTCATTCAGATCATACTGGCCTCTGGCCCATTTATTCATTCATGTCAAATTGGCCTCTGGCTCATTCATTCATTCATTCATTCATTCACACTATCGTTCATGTTAAATTGGCCTTTGGCTCATTCACACTTTTATGTCGAACTGGCCTTTGGCCCATTCACACTTTTATGTCAGACTGGCCTTTGGCCCATTCGTACTTTCATTCAGATCATACTGGCCTCTGGCCCATTTATTCATTCATGTCAAATTGGCCTCTGGCTCATTCATTCATTCATTCATTCATTCACACTATCGTTCATGTTAAATTGGCCTTTGGCTCATTCACACTTTTATGTCGAACTGGCCTTTGGCCCATTCACACTTTTATGTCAGACTGGCCTTTGGCCCATTCGTACTTTCATTCAGATCATACTGGCCTCTGGCCCATTTATTCATTCATGTCAAATTGGCCTCTGGCTCATTCATTCATTCATTCATTCATTCACACTATCGTTCATGTTAAATTGGCCTTTGGCTCATTCACACTTTTATGTCGAACTGGCCTTTGGCCCATTCACACTTTTATGTCAGACTGGCCTTTGGCCCATTCGTACTTTCATTCAGATCATACTGGCCTCTGGCCCATTTATTCATTCATGTCAAATTGGCCTCTGGCTCATTCATTCATTCATTCATTCATTCACACTATCGTTCATGTTAAATTGGCCTTTGGCTCATTCACACTTTTATGTCGAACTGGCCTTTGGCCCATTCACACTTTTATGTCAGACTGGCCTTTGGCCCATTCGTACTTTCATTCAGATCATACTGGCCTCTGGCCCATTTATTCATTCATGTCAAATTGGCCTCTGGCTCATTCATTCATTCATTCATTCATTCACACTATCGTTCATGTTAAATTGGCCTTTGGCTCATTCACACTTTTATGTCGAACTGGCCTTTGGCCCATTCACACTTTTATGTCAGACTGGCCTTTGGCCCATTCGTACTTTCATTCAGATCATACTGGCCTCTGGCCCATTTATTCATTCATGTCAAATTGGCCTCTGGCTCATTCATTCATTCATTCATTCATTCACACTATCGTTCATGTTAAATTGGCCTTTGGCTCATTCACACTTTTATGTCGAACTGGCCTTTGGCCCATTCACACTTTTATGTCAGACTGGCCTTTGGCCCATTCGTACTTTCATTCAGATCATACTGGCCTCTGGCCCATTTATTCATTCATGTCAAATTGGCCTCTGGCTCATTCATTCATTCATTCATTCATTCACACTATCGTTCATGTTAAATTGGCCTTTGGCTCATTCACACTTTTATGTCGAACTGGCCTTTGGCCCATTCACACTTTTATGTCAGACTGGCCTTTGGCCCATTCGTACTTTCATTCAGATCATACTGGCCTCTGGCCCATTTATTCATTCATGTCAAATTGGCCTCTGGCTCATTCATTCATTCATTCATTCATTCACACTATCGTTCATGTTAAATTGGCCTTTGGCTCATTCACACTTTTATGTCGAACTGGCCTTTGGCCCATTCACACTTTTATGTCAGACTGGCCTTTGGCCCATTCGTACTTTCATTCAGATCATACTGGCCTCTGGCCCATTTATTCATTCATGTCAAATTGGCCTCTGGCTCATTCATTCATTCATTCATTCATTCACACTATCGTTCATGTTAAATTGGCCTTTGGCTCATTCACACTTTTATGTCGAACTGGCCTTTGGCCCATTCACACTTTTATGTCAGACTGGCCTTTGGCCCATTCGTACTTTCATTCAGATCATACTGGCCTCTGGCCCATTTATTCATTCATGTCAAATTGGCCTCTGGCTCATTCATTCATTCATTCATTCATTCACACTATCGTTCATGTTAAATTGGCCTTTGGCTCATTCACACTTTTATGTCGAACTGGCCTTTGGCCCATTCACACTTTTATGTCAGACTGGCCTTTGGCCCATTCGTACTTTCATTCAGATCATACTGGCCTCTGGCCCATTTATTCATTCATGTCAAATTGGCCTCTGGCTCATTCATTCATTCATTCATTCATTCACACTATCGTTCATGTTAAATTGGCCTTTGGCTCATTCACACTTTTATGTCGAACTGGCCTTTGGCCCATTCACACTTTTATGTCAGACTGGCCTTTGGCCCATTCGTACTTTCATTCAGATCATACTGGCCTCTGGCCCATTTATTCATTCATGTCAAATTGGCCTCTGGCTCATTCATTCATTCATTCATTCATTCACACTATCGTTCATGTTAAATTGGCCTTTGGCTCATTCACACTTTTATGTCGAACTGGCCTTTGGCCCATTCACACTTTTATGTCAGACTGGCCTTTGGCCCATTCGTACTTTCATTCAGATCATACTGGCCTCTGGCCCATTTATTCATTCATGTCAAATTGGCCTCTGGCTCATTCATTCATTCATTCATTCATTCACACTATCGTTCATGTTAAATTGGCCTTTGGCTCATTCACACTTTTATGTCGAACTGGCCTTTGGCCCATTCACACTTTTATGTCAGACTGGCCTTTGGCCCATTCGTACTTTCATTCAGATCATACTGGCCTCTGGCCCATTTATTCATTCATGTCAAATTGGCCTCTGGCTCATTCATTCATTCATTCATTCATTCACACTATCGTTCATGTTAAATTGGCCTTTGGCTCATTCACACTTTTATGTCGAACTGGCCTTTGGCCCATTCACACTTTTATGTCAGACTGGCCTTTGGCCCATTCGTACTTTCATTCAGATCATACTGGCCTCTGGCCCATTTATTCATTCATGTCAAATTGGCCTCTGGCTCATTCATTCATTCATTCATTCATTCACACTATCGTTCATGTTAAATTGGCCTTTGGCTCATTCACACTTTTATGTCGAACTGGCCTTTGGCCCATTCACACTTTTATGTCAGACTGGCCTTTGGCCCATTCGTACTTTCATTCAGATCATACTGGCCTCTGGCCCATTTATTCATTCATGTCAAATTGGCCTCTGGCTCATTCATTCATTCATTCATTCATTCACACTATCGTTCATGTTAAATTGGCCTTTGGCTCATTCACACTTTTATGTCGAACTGGCCTTTGGCCCATTCACACTTTTATGTCAGACTGGCCTTTGGCCCATTCGTACTTTCATTCAGATCATACTGGCCTCTGGCCCATTTATTCATTCATGTCAAATTGGCCTCTGGCTCATTCATTCATTCATTCATTCATTCACACTATCGTTCATGTTAAATTGGCCTTTGGCTCATTCACACTTTTATGTCGAACTGGCCTTTGGCCCATTCACACTTTTATGTCAGACTGGCCTTTGGCCCATTCGTACTTTCATTCAGATCATACTGGCCTCTGGCCCATTTATTCATTCATGTCAAATTGGCCTCTGGCTCATTCATTCATTCATTCATTCATTCACACTATCGTTCATGTTAAATTGGCCTTTGGCTCATTCACACTTTTATGTCGAACTGGCCTTTGGCCCATTCACACTTTTATGTCAGACTGGCCTTTGGCCCATTCGTACTTTCATTCAGATCATACTGGCCTCTGGCCCATTTATTCATTCATGTCAAATTGGCCTCTGGCTCATTCATTCATTCATTCATTCATTCACACTATCGTTCATGTTAAATTGGCCTTTGGCTCATTCACACTTTTATGTCGAACTGGCCTTTGGCCCATTCACACTTTTATGTCAGACTGGCCTTTGGCCCATTCGTACTTTCATTCAGATCATACTGGCCTCTGGCCCATTTATTCATTCATGTCAAATTGGCCTCTGGCTCATTCATTCATTCATTCATTCATTCACACTATCGTTCATGTTAAATTGGCCTTTGGCTCATTCACACTTTTATGTCGAACTGGCCTTTGGCCCATTCACACTTTTATGTCAGACTGGCCTTTGGCCCATTCGTACTTTCATTCAGATCATACTGGCCTCTGGCCCATTTATTCATTCATGTCAAATTGGCCTCTGGCTCATTCATTCATTCATTCATTCATTCACACTATCGTTCATGTTAAATTGGCCTTTGGCTCATTCACACTTTTATGTCGAACTGGCCTTTGGCCCATTCACACTTTTATGTCAGACTGGCCTTTGGCCCATTCGTACTTTCATTCAGATCATACTGGCCTCTGGCCCATTTATTCATTCATGTCAAATTGGCCTCTGGCTCATTCATTCATTCATTCATTCATTCACACTATCGTTCATGTTAAATTGGCCTTTGGCTCATTCACACTTTTATGTCGAACTGGCCTTTGGCCCATTCACACTTTTATGTCAGACTGGCCTTTGGCCCATTCGTACTTTCATTCAGATCATACTGGCCTCTGGCCCATTTATTCATTCATGTCAAATTGGCCTCTGGCTCATTCATTCATTCATTCATTCATTCACACTATCGTTCATGTTAAATTGGCCTTTGGCTCATTCACACTTTTATGTCGAACTGGCCTTTGGCCCATTCACACTTTTATGTCAGACTGGCCTTTGGCCCATTCGTACTTTCATTCAGATCATACTGGCCTCTGGCCCATTTATTCATTCATGTCAAATTGGCCTCTGGCTCATTCATTCATTCATTCATTCATTCACACTATCGTTCATGTTAAATTGGCCTTTGGCTCATTCACACTTTTATGTCGAACTGGCCTTTGGCCCATTCACACTTTTATGTCAGACTGGCCTTTGGCCCATTCGTACTTTCATTCAGATCATACTGGCCTCTGGCCCATTTATTCATTCATGTCAAATTGGCCTCTGGCTCATTCATTCATTCATTCATTCATTCACACTATCGTTCATGTTAAATTGGCCTTTGGCTCATTCACACTTTTATGTCGAACTGGCCTTTGGCCCATTCACACTTTTATGTCAGACTGGCCTTTGGCCCATTCGTACTTTCATTCAGATCATACTGGCCTCTGGCCCATTTATTCATTCATGTCAAATTGGCCTCTGGCTCATTCATTCATTCATTCATTCATTCACACTATCGTTCATGTTAAATTGGCCTTTGGCTCATTCACACTTTTATGTCGAACTGGCCTTTGGCCCATTCACACTTTTATGTCAGACTGGCCTTTGGCCCATTCGTACTTTCATTCAGATCATACTGGCCTCTGGCCCATTTATTCATTCATGTCAAATTGGCCTCTGGCTCATTCATTCATTCATTCATTCATTCACACTATCGTTCATGTTAAATTGGCCTTTGGCTCATTCACACTTTTATGTCGAACTGGCCTTTGGCCCATTCACACTTTTATGTCAGACTGGCCTTTGGCCCATTCGTACTTTCATTCAGATCATACTGGCCTCTGGCCCATTTATTCATTCATGTCAAATTGGCCTCTGGCTCATTCATTCATTCATTCATTCATTCACACTATCGTTCATGTTAAATTGGCCTTTGGCTCATTCACACTTTTATGTCGAACTGGCCTTTGGCCCATTCACACTTTTATGTCAGACTGGCCTTTGGCCCATTCGTACTTTCATTCAGATCATACTGGCCTCTGGCCCATTTATTCATTCATGTCAAATTGGCCTCTGGCTCATTCATTCATTCATTCATTCATTCACACTATCGTTCATGTTAAATTGGCCTTTGGCTCATTCACACTTTTATGTCGAACTGGCCTTTGGCCCATTCACACTTTTATGTCAGACTGGCCTTTGGCCCATTCGTACTTTCATTCAGATCATACTGGCCTCTGGCCCATTTATTCATTCATGTCAAATTGGCCTCTGGCTCATTCATTCATTCATTCATTCATTCACACTATCGTTCATGTTAAATTGGCCTTTGGCTCATTCACACTTTTATGTCGAACTGGCCTTTGGCCCATTCACACTTTTATGTCAGACTGGCCTTTGGCCCATTCGTACTTTCATTCAGATCATACTGGCCTCTGGCCCATTTATTCATTCATGTCAAATTGGCCTCTGGCTCATTCATTCATTCATTCATTCATTCACACTATCGTTCATGTTAAATTGGCCTTTGGCTCATTCACACTTTTATGTCGAACTGGCCTTTGGCCCATTCACACTTTTATGTCAGACTGGCCTTTGGCCCATTCGTACTTTCATTCAGATCATACTGGCCTCTGGCCCATTTATTCATTCATGTCAAATTGGCCTCTGGCTCATTCATTCATTCATTCATTCATTCACACTATCGTTCATGTTAAATTGGCCTTTGGCTCATTCACACTTTTATGTCGAACTGGCCTTTGGCCCATTCACACTTTTATGTCAGACTGGCCTTTGGCCCATTCGTACTTTCATTCAGATCATACTGGCCTCTGGCCCATTTATTCATTCATGTCAAATTGGCCTCTGGCTCATTCATTCATTCATTCATTCATTCACACTATCGTTCATGTTAAATTGGCCTTTGGCTCATTCACACTTTTATGTCGAACTGGCCTTTGGCCCATTCACACTTTTATGTCAGACTGGCCTTTGGCCCATTCGTACTTTCATTCAGATCATACTGGCCTCTGGCCCATTTATTCATTCATGTCAAATTGGCCTCTGGCTCATTCATTCATTCATTCATTCATTCACACTATCGTTCATGTTAAATTGGCCTTTGGCTCATTCACACTTTTATGTCGAACTGGCCTTTGGCCCATTCACACTTTTATGTCAGACTGGCCTTTGGCCCATTCGTACTTTCATTCAGATCATACTGGCCTCTGGCCCATTTATTCATTCATGTCAAATTGGCCTCTGGCTCATTCATTCATTCATTCATTCATTCACACTATCGTTCATGTTAAATTGGCCTTTGGCTCATTCACACTTTTATGTCGAACTGGCCTTTGGCCCATTCACACTTTTATGTCAGACTGGCCTTTGGCCCATTCGTACTTTCATTCAGATCATACTGGCCTCTGGCCCATTTATTCATTCATGTCAAATTGGCCTCTGGCTCATTCATTCATTCATTCATTCATTCACACTATCGTTCATGTTAAATTGGCCTTTGGCTCATTCACACTTTTATGTCGAACTGGCCTTTGGCCCATTCACACTTTTATGTCAGACTGGCCTTTGGCCCATTCGTACTTTCATTCAGATCATACTGGCCTCTGGCCCATTTATTCATTCATGTCAAATTGGCCTCTGGCTCATTCATTCATTCATTCATTCATTCACACTATCGTTCATGTTAAATTGGCCTTTGGCTCATTCACACTTTTATGTCGAACTGGCCTTTGGCCCATTCACACTTTTATGTCAGACTGGCCTTTGGCCCATTCGTACTTTCATTCAGATCATACTGGCCTCTGGCCCATTTATTCATTCATGTCAAATTGGCCTCTGGCTCATTCATTCATTCATTCATTCATTCACACTATCGTTCATGTTAAATTGGCCTTTGGCTCATTCACACTTTTATGTCGAACTGGCCTTTGGCCCATTCACACTTTTATGTCAGACTGGCCTTTGGCCCATTCGTACTTTCATTCAGATCATACTGGCCTCTGGCCCATTTATTCATTCATGTCAAATTGGCCTCTGGCTCATTCATTCATTCATTCATTCATTCACACTATCGTTCATGTTAAATTGGCCTTTGGCTCATTCACACTTTTATGTCGAACTGGCCTTTGGCCCATTCACACTTTTATGTCAGACTGGCCTTTGGCCCATTCGTACTTTCATTCAGATCATACTGGCCTCTGGCCCATTTATTCATTCATGTCAAATTGGCCTCTGGCTCATTCATTCATTCATTCATTCATTCACACTATCGTTCATGTTAAATTGGCCTTTGGCTCATTCACACTTTTATGTCGAACTGGCCTTTGGCCCATTCACACTTTTATGTCAGACTGGCCTTTGGCCCATTCGTACTTTCATTCAGATCATACTGGCCTCTGGCCCATTTATTCATTCATGTCAAATTGGCCTCTGGCTCATTCATTCATTCATTCATTCATTCACACTATCGTTCATGTTAAATTGGCCTTTGGCTCATTCACACTTTTATGTCGAACTGGCCTTTGGCCCATTCACACTTTTATGTCAGACTGGCCTTTGGCCCATTCGTACTTTCATTCAGATCATACTGGCCTCTGGCCCATTTATTCATTCATGTCAAATTGGCCTCTGGCTCATTCATTCATTCATTCATTCATTCACACTATCGTTCATGTTAAATTGGCCTTTGGCTCATTCACACTTTTATGTCGAACTGGCCTTTGGCCCATTCACACTTTTATGTCAGACTGGCCTTTGGCCCATTCGTACTTTCATTCAGATCATACTGGCCTCTGGCCCATTTATTCATTCATGTCAAATTGGCCTCTGGCTCATTCATTCATTCATTCATTCATTCACACTATCGTTCATGTTAAATTGGCCTTTGGCTCATTCACACTTTTATGTCGAACTGGCCTTTGGCCCATTCACACTTTTATGTCAGACTGGCCTTTGGCCCATTCGTACTTTCATTCAGATCATACTGGCCTCTGGCCCATTTATTCATTCATGTCAAATTGGCCTCTGGCTCATTCATTCATTCATTCATTCATTCACACTATCGTTCATGTTAAATTGGCCTTTGGCTCATTCACACTTTTATGTCGAACTGGCCTTTGGCCCATTCACACTTTTATGTCAGACTGGCCTTTGGCCCATTCGTACTTTCATTCAGATCATACTGGCCTCTGGCCCATTTATTCATTCATGTCAAATTGGCCTCTGGCTCATTCATTCATTCATTCATTCATTCACACTATCGTTCATGTTAAATTGGCCTTTGGCTCATTCACACTTTTATGTCGAACTGGCCTTTGGCCCATTCACACTTTTATGTCAGACTGGCCTTTGGCCCATTCGTACTTTCATTCAGATCATACTGGCCTCTGGCCCATTTATTCATTCATGTCAAATTGGCCTCTGGCTCATTCATTCATTCATTCATTCATTCACACTATCGTTCATGTTAAATTGGCCTTTGGCTCATTCACACTTTTATGTCGAACTGGCCTTTGGCCCATTCACACTTTTATGTCAGACTGGCCTTTGGCCCATTCGTACTTTCATTCAGATCATACTGGCCTCTGGCCCATTTATTCATTCATGTCAAATTGGCCTCTGGCTCATTCATTCATTCATTCATTCATTCACACTATCGTTCATGTTAAATTGGCCTTTGGCTCATTCACACTTTTATGTCGAACTGGCCTTTGGCCCATTCACACTTTTATGTCAGACTGGCCTTTGGCCCATTCGTACTTTCATTCAGATCATACTGGCCTCTGGCCCATTTATTCATTCATGTCAAATTGGCCTCTGGCTCATTCATTCATTCATTCATTCATTCACACTATCGTTCATGTTAAATTGGCCTTTGGCTCATTCACACTTTTATGTCGAACTGGCCTTTGGCCCATTCACACTTTTATGTCAGACTGGCCTTTGGCCCATTCGTACTTTCATTCAGATCATACTGGCCTCTGGCCCATTTATTCATTCATGTCAAATTGGCCTCTGGCTCATTCATTCATTCATTCATTCATTCACACTATCGTTCATGTTAAATTGGCCTTTGGCTCATTCACACTTTTATGTCGAACTGGCCTTTGGCCCATTCACACTTTTATGTCAGACTGGCCTTTGGCCCATTCGTACTTTCATTCAGATCATACTGGCCTCTGGCCCATTTATTCATTCATGTCAAATTGGCCTCTGGCTCATTCATTCATTCATTCATTCATTCACACTATCGTTCATGTTAAATTGGCCTTTGGCTCATTCACACTTTTATGTCGAACTGGCCTTTGGCCCATTCACACTTTTATGTCAGACTGGCCTTTGGCCCATTCGTACTTTCATTCAGATCATACTGGCCTCTGGCCCATTTATTCATTCATGTCAAATTGGCCTCTGGCTCATTCATTCATTCATTCATTCATTCACACTATCGTTCATGTTAAATTGGCCTTTGGCTCATTCACACTTTTATGTCGAACTGGCCTTTGGCCCATTCACACTTTTATGTCAGACTGGCCTTTGGCCCATTCGTACTTTCATTCAGATCATACTGGCCTCTGGCCCATTTATTCATTCATGTCAAATTGGCCTCTGGCTCATTCATTCATTCATTCATTCATTCACACTATCGTTCATGTTAAATTGGCCTTTGGCTCATTCACACTTTTATGTCGAACTGGCCTTTGGCCCATTCACACTTTTATGTCAGACTGGCCTTTGGCCCATTCGTACTTTCATTCAGATCATACTGGCCTCTGGCCCATTTATTCATTCATGTCAAATTGGCCTCTGGCTCATTCATTCATTCATTCATTCATTCACACTATCGTTCATGTTAAATTGGCCTTTGGCTCATTCACACTTTTATGTCGAACTGGCCTTTGGCCCATTCACACTTTTATGTCAGACTGGCCTTTGGCCCATTCGTACTTTCATTCAGATCATACTGGCCTCTGGCCCATTTATTCATTCATGTCAAATTGGCCTCTGGCTCATTCATTCATTCATTCATTCATTCACACTATCGTTCATGTTAAATTGGCCTTTGGCTCATTCACACTTTTATGTCGAACTGGCCTTTGGCCCATTCACACTTTTATGTCAGACTGGCCTTTGGCCCATTCGTACTTTCATTCAGATCATACTGGCCTCTGGCCCATTTATTCATTCATGTCAAATTGGCCTCTGGCTCATTCATTCATTCATTCATTCATTCACACTATCGTTCATGTTAAATTGGCCTTTGGCTCATTCACACTTTTATGTCGAACTGGCCTTTGGCCCATTCACACTTTTATGTCAGACTGGCCTTTGGCCCATTCGTACTTTCATTCAGATCATACTGGCCTCTGGCCCATTTATTCATTCATGTCAAATTGGCCTCTGGCTCATTCATTCATTCATTCATTCATTCACACTATCGTTCATGTTAAATTGGCCTTTGGCTCATTCACACTTTTATGTCGAACTGGCCTTTGGCCCATTCACACTTTTATGTCAGACTGGCCTTTGGCCCATTCGTACTTTCATTCAGATCATACTGGCCTCTGGCCCATTTATTCATTCATGTCAAATTGGCCTCTGGCTCATTCATTCATTCATTCATTCATTCACACTATCGTTCATGTTAAATTGGCCTTTGGCTCATTCACACTTTTATGTCGAACTGGCCTTTGGCCCATTCACACTTTTATGTCAGACTGGCCTTTGGCCCATTCGTACTTTCATTCAGATCATACTGGCCTCTGGCCCATTTATTCATTCATGTCAAATTGGCCTCTGGCTCATTCATTCATTCATTCATTCATTCACACTATCGTTCATGTTAAATTGGCCTTTGGCTCATTCACACTTTTATGTCGAACTGGCCTTTGGCCCATTCACACTTTTATGTCAGACTGGCCTTTGGCCCATTCGTACTTTCATTCAGATCATACTGGCCTCTGGCCCATTTATTCATTCATGTCAAATTGGCCTCTGGCTCATTCATTCATTCATTCATTCATTCACACTATCGTTCATGTTAAATTGGCCTTTGGCTCATTCACACTTTTATGTCGAACTGGCCTTTGGCCCATTCACACTTTTATGTCAGACTGGCCTTTGGCCCATTCGTACTTTCATTCAGATCATACTGGCCTCTGGCCCATTTATTCATTCATGTCAAATTGGCCTCTGGCTCATTCATTCATTCATTCATTCATTCACACTATCGTTCATGTTAAATTGGCCTTTGGCTCATTCACACTTTTATGTCGAACTGGCCTTTGGCCCATTCACACTTTTATGTCAGACTGGCCTTTGGCCCATTCGTACTTTCATTCAGATCATACTGGCCTCTGGCCCATTTATTCATTCATGTCAAATTGGCCTCTGGCTCATTCATTCATTCATTCATTCATTCACACTATCGTTCATGTTAAATTGGCCTTTGGCTCATTCACACTTTTATGTCGAACTGGCCTTTGGCCCATTCACACTTTTATGTCAGACTGGCCTTTGGCCCATTCGTACTTTCATTCAGATCATACTGGCCTCTGGCCCATTTATTCATTCATGTCAAATTGGCCTCTGGCTCATTCATTCATTCATTCATTCATTCACACTATCGTTCATGTTAAATTGGCCTTTGGCTCATTCACACTTTTATGTCGAACTGGCCTTTGGCCCATTCACACTTTTATGTCAGACTGGCCTTTGGCCCATTCGTACTTTCATTCAGATCATACTGGCCTCTGGCCCATTTATTCATTCATGTCAAATTGGCCTCTGGCTCATTCATTCATTCATTCATTCATTCACACTATCGTTCATGTTAAATTGGCCTTTGGCTCATTCACACTTTTATGTCGAACTGGCCTTTGGCCCATTCACACTTTTATGTCAGACTGGCCTTTGGCCCATTCGTACTTTCATTCAGATCATACTGGCCTCTGGCCCATTTATTCATTCATGTCAAATTGGCCTCTGGCTCATTCATTCATTCATTCATTCATTCACACTATCGTTCATGTTAAATTGGCCTTTGGCTCATTCACACTTTTATGTCGAACTGGCCTTTGGCCCATTCACACTTTTATGTCAGACTGGCCTTTGGCCCATTCGTACTTTCATTCAGATCATACTGGCCTCTGGCCCATTTATTCATTCATGTCAAATTGGCCTCTGGCTCATTCATTCATTCATTCATTCATTCACACTATCGTTCATGTTAAATTGGCCTTTGGCTCATTCACACTTTTATGTCGAACTGGCCTTTGGCCCATTCACACTTTTATGTCAGACTGGCCTTTGGCCCATTCGTACTTTCATTCAGATCATACTGGCCTCTGGCCCATTTATTCATTCATGTCAAATTGGCCTCTGGCTCATTCATTCATTCATTCATTCATTCACACTATCGTTCATGTTAAATTGGCCTTTGGCTCATTCACACTTTTATGTCGAACTGGCCTTTGGCCCATTCACACTTTTATGTCAGACTGGCCTTTGGCCCATTCGTACTTTCATTCAGATCATACTGGCCTCTGGCCCATTTATTCATTCATGTCAAATTGGCCTCTGGCTCATTCATTCATTCATTCATTCATTCACACTATCGTTCATGTTAAATTGGCCTTTGGCTCATTCACACTTTTATGTCGAACTGGCCTTTGGCCCATTCACACTTTTATGTCAGACTGGCCTTTGGCCCATTCGTACTTTCATTCAGATCATACTGGCCTCTGGCCCATTTATTCATTCATGTCAAATTGGCCTCTGGCTCATTCATTCATTCATTCATTCATTCACACTATCGTTCATGTTAAATTGGCCTTTGGCTCATTCACACTTTTATGTCGAACTGGCCTTTGGCCCATTCACACTTTTATGTCAGACTGGCCTTTGGCCCATTCGTACTTTCATTCAGATCATACTGGCCTCTGGCCCATTTATTCATTCATGTCAAATTGGCCTCTGGCTCATTCATTCATTCATTCATTCATTCACACTATCGTTCATGTTAAATTGGCCTTTGGCTCATTCACACTTTTATGTCGAACTGGCCTTTGGCCCATTCACACTTTTATGTCAGACTGGCCTTTGGCCCATTCGTACTTTCATTCAGATCATACTGGCCTCTGGCCCATTTATTCATTCATGTCAAATTGGCCTCTGGCTCATTCATTCATTCATTCATTCATTCACACTATCGTTCATGTTAAATTGGCCTTTGGCTCATTCACACTTTTATGTCGAACTGGCCTTTGGCCCATTCACACTTTTATGTCAGACTGGCCTTTGGCCCATTCGTACTTTCATTCAGATCATACTGGCCTCTGGCCCATTTATTCATTCATGTCAAATTGGCCTCTGGCTCATTCATTCATTCATTCATTCATTCACACTATCGTTCATGTTAAATTGGCCTTTGGCTCATTCACACTTTTATGTCGAACTGGCCTTTGGCCCATTCACACTTTTATGTCAGACTGGCCTTTGGCCCATTCGTACTTTCATTCAGATCATACTGGCCTCTGGCCCATTTATTCATTCATGTCAAATTGGCCTCTGGCTCATTCATTCATTCATTCATTCATTCACACTATCGTTCATGTTAAATTGGCCTTTGGCTCATTCACACTTTTATGTCGAACTGGCCTTTGGCCCATTCACACTTTTATGTCAGACTGGCCTTTGGCCCATTCGTACTTTCATTCAGATCATACTGGCCTCTGGCCCATTTATTCATTCATGTCAAATTGGCCTCTGGCTCATTCATTCATTCATTCATTCATTCACACTATCGTTCATGTTAAATTGGCCTTTGGCTCATTCACACTTTTATGTCGAACTGGCCTTTGGCCCATTCACACTTTTATGTCAGACTGGCCTTTGGCCCATTCGTACTTTCATTCAGATCATACTGGCCTCTGGCCCATTTATTCATTCATGTCAAATTGGCCTCTGGCTCATTCATTCATTCATTCATTCATTCACACTATCGTTCATGTTAAATTGGCCTTTGGCTCATTCACACTTTTATGTCGAACTGGCCTTTGGCCCATTCACACTTTTATGTCAGACTGGCCTTTGGCCCATTCGTACTTTCATTCAGATCATACTGGCCTCTGGCCCATTTATTCATTCATGTCAAATTGGCCTCTGGCTCATTCATTCATTCATTCATTCATTCACACTATCGTTCATGTTAAATTGGCCTTTGGCTCATTCACACTTTTATGTCGAACTGGCCTTTGGCCCATTCACACTTTTATGTCAGACTGGCCTTTGGCCCATTCGTACTTTCATTCAGATCATACTGGCCTCTGGCCCATTTATTCATTCATGTCAAATTGGCCTCTGGCTCATTCATTCATTCATTCATTCATTCACACTATCGTTCATGTTAAATTGGCCTTTGGCTCATTCACACTTTTATGTCGAACTGGCCTTTGGCCCATTCACACTTTTATGTCAGACTGGCCTTTGGCCCATTCGTACTTTCATTCAGATCATACTGGCCTCTGGCCCATTTATTCATTCATGTCAAATTGGCCTCTGGCTCATTCATTCATTCATTCATTCATTCACACTATCGTTCATGTTAAATTGGCCTTTGGCTCATTCACACTTTTATGTCGAACTGGCCTTTGGCCCATTCACACTTTTATGTCAGACTGGCCTTTGGCCCATTCGTACTTTCATTCAGATCATACTGGCCTCTGGCCCATTTATTCATTCATGTCAAATTGGCCTCTGGCTCATTCATTCATTCATTCATTCATTCACACTATCGTTCATGTTAAATTGGCCTTTGGCTCATTCACACTTTTATGTCGAACTGGCCTTTGGCCCATTCACACTTTTATGTCAGACTGGCCTTTGGCCCATTCGTACTTTCATTCAGATCATACTGGCCTCTGGCCCATTTATTCATTCATGTCAAATTGGCCTCTGGCTCATTCATTCATTCATTCATTCATTCACACTATCGTTCATGTTAAATTGGCCTTTGGCTCATTCACACTTTTATGTCGAACTGGCCTTTGGCCCATTCACACTTTTATGTCAGACTGGCCTTTGGCCCATTCGTACTTTCATTCAGATCATACTGGCCTCTGGCCCATTTATTCATTCATGTCAAATTGGCCTCTGGCTCATTCATTCATTCATTCATTCATTCACACTATCGTTCATGTTAAATTGGCCTTTGGCTCATTCACACTTTTATGTCGAACTGGCCTTTGGCCCATTCACACTTTTATGTCAGACTGGCCTTTGGCCCATTCGTACTTTCATTCAGATCATACTGGCCTCTGGCCCATTTATTCATTCATGTCAAATTGGCCTCTGGCTCATTCATTCATTCATTCATTCATTCACACTATCGTTCATGTTAAATTGGCCTTTGGCTCATTCACACTTTTATGTCGAACTGGCCTTTGGCCCATTCACACTTTTATGTCAGACTGGCCTTTGGCCCATTCGTACTTTCATTCAGATCATACTGGCCTCTGGCCCATTTATTCATTCATGTCAAATTGGCCTCTGGCTCATTCATTCATTCATTCATTCATTCACACTATCGTTCATGTTAAATTGGCCTTTGGCTCATTCACACTTTTATGTCGAACTGGCCTTTGGCCCATTCACACTTTTATGTCAGACTGGCCTTTGGCCCATTCGTACTTTCATTCAGATCATACTGGCCTCTGGCCCATTTATTCATTCATGTCAAATTGGCCTCTGGCTCATTCATTCATTCATTCATTCATTCACACTATCGTTCATGTTAAATTGGCCTTTGGCTCATTCACACTTTTATGTCGAACTGGCCTTTGGCCCATTCACACTTTTATGTCAGACTGGCCTTTGGCCCATTCGTACTTTCATTCAGATCATACTGGCCTCTGGCCCATTTATTCATTCATGTCAAATTGGCCTCTGGCTCATTCATTCATTCATTCATTCATTCACACTATCGTTCATGTTAAATTGGCCTTTGGCTCATTCACACTTTTATGTCGAACTGGCCTTTGGCCCATTCACACTTTTATGTCAGACTGGCCTTTGGCCCATTCGTACTTTCATTCAGATCATACTGGCCTCTGGCCCATTTATTCATTCATGTCAAATTGGCCTCTGGCTCATTCATTCATTCATTCATTCATTCACACTATCGTTCATGTTAAATTGGCCTTTGGCTCATTCACACTTTTATGTCGAACTGGCCTTTGGCCCATTCACACTTTTATGTCAGACTGGCCTTTGGCCCATTCGTACTTTCATTCAGATCATACTGGCCTCTGGCCCATTTATTCATTCATGTCAAATTGGCCTCTGGCTCATTCATTCATTCATTCATTCATTCACACTATCGTTCATGTTAAATTGGCCTTTGGCTCATTCACACTTTTATGTCGAACTGGCCTTTGGCCCATTCACACTTTTATGTCAGACTGGCCTTTGGCCCATTCGTACTTTCATTCAGATCATACTGGCCTCTGGCCCATTTATTCATTCATGTCAAATTGGCCTCTGGCTCATTCATTCATTCATTCATTCATTCACACTATCGTTCATGTTAAATTGGCCTTTGGCTCATTCACACTTTTATGTCGAACTGGCCTTTGGCCCATTCACACTTTTATGTCAGACTGGCCTTTGGCCCATTCGTACTTTCATTCAGATCATACTGGCCTCTGGCCCATTTATTCATTCATGTCAAATTGGCCTCTGGCTCATTCATTCATTCATTCATTCATTCACACTATCGTTCATGTTAAATTGGCCTTTGGCTCATTCACACTTTTATGTCGAACTGGCCTTTGGCCCATTCACACTTTTATGTCAGACTGGCCTTTGGCCCATTCGTACTTTCATTCAGATCATACTGGCCTCTGGCCCATTTATTCATTCATGTCAAATTGGCCTCTGGCTCATTCATTCATTCATTCATTCATTCACACTATCGTTCATGTTAAATTGGCCTTTGGCTCATTCACACTTTTATGTCGAACTGGCCTTTGGCCCATTCACACTTTTATGTCAGACTGGCCTTTGGCCCATTCGTACTTTCATTCAGATCATACTGGCCTCTGGCCCATTTATTCATTCATGTCAAATTGGCCTCTGGCTCATTCATTCATTCATTCATTCATTCACACTATCGTTCATGTTAAATTGGCCTTTGGCTCATTCACACTTTTATGTCGAACTGGCCTTTGGCCCATTCACACTTTTATGTCAGACTGGCCTTTGGCCCATTCGTACTTTCATTCAGATCATACTGGCCTCTGGCCCATTTATTCATTCATGTCAAATTGGCCTCTGGCTCATTCATTCATTCATTCATTCATTCACACTATCGTTCATGTTAAATTGGCCTTTGGCTCATTCACACTTTTATGTCGAACTGGCCTTTGGCCCATTCACACTTTTATGTCAGACTGGCCTTTGGCCCATTCGTACTTTCATTCAGATCATACTGGCCTCTGGCCCATTTATTCATTCATGTCAAATTGGCCTCTGGCTCATTCATTCATTCATTCATTCATTCACACTATCGTTCATGTTAAATTGGCCTTTGGCTCATTCACACTTTTATGTCGAACTGGCCTTTGGCCCATTCACACTTTTATGTCAGACTGGCCTTTGGCCCATTCGTACTTTCATTCAGATCATACTGGCCTCTGGCCCATTTATTCATTCATGTCAAATTGGCCTCTGGCTCATTCATTCATTCATTCATTCATTCACACTATCGTTCATGTTAAATTGGCCTTTGGCTCATTCACACTTTTATGTCGAACTGGCCTTTGGCCCATTCACACTTTTATGTCAGACTGGCCTTTGGCCCATTCGTACTTTCATTCAGATCATACTGGCCTCTGGCCCATTTATTCATTCATGTCAAATTGGCCTCTGGCTCATTCATTCATTCATTCATTCATTCACACTATCGTTCATGTTAAATTGGCCTTTGGCTCATTCACACTTTTATGTCGAACTGGCCTTTGGCCCATTCACACTTTTATGTCAGACTGGCCTTTGGCCCATTCGTACTTTCATTCAGATCATACTGGCCTCTGGCCCATTTATTCATTCATGTCAAATTGGCCTCTGGCTCATTCATTCATTCATTCATTCATTCACACTATCGTTCATGTTAAATTGGCCTTTGGCTCATTCACACTTTTATGTCGAACTGGCCTTTGGCCCATTCACACTTTTATGTCAGACTGGCCTTTGGCCCATTCGTACTTTCATTCAGATCATACTGGCCTCTGGCCCATTTATTCATTCATGTCAAATTGGCCTCTGGCTCATTCATTCATTCATTCATTCATTCACACTATCGTTCATGTTAAATTGGCCTTTGGCTCATTCACACTTTTATGTCGAACTGGCCTTTGGCCCATTCACACTTTTATGTCAGACTGGCCTTTGGCCCATTCGTACTTTCATTCAGATCATACTGGCCTCTGGCCCATTTATTCATTCATGTCAAATTGGCCTCTGGCTCATTCATTCATTCATTCATTCATTCACACTATCGTTCATGTTAAATTGGCCTTTGGCTCATTCACACTTTTATGTCGAACTGGCCTTTGGCCCATTCACACTTTTATGTCAGACTGGCCTTTGGCCCATTCGTACTTTCATTCAGATCATACTGGCCTCTGGCCCATTTATTCATTCATGTCAAATTGGCCTCTGGCTCATTCATTCATTCATTCATTCATTCACACTATCGTTCATGTTAAATTGGCCTTTGGCTCATTCACACTTTTATGTCGAACTGGCCTTTGGCCCATTCACACTTTTATGTCAGACTGGCCTTTGGCCCATTCGTACTTTCATTCAGATCATACTGGCCTCTGGCCCATTTATTCATTCATGTCAAATTGGCCTCTGGCTCATTCATTCATTCATTCATTCATTCACACTATCGTTCATGTTAAATTGGCCTTTGGCTCATTCACACTTTTATGTCGAACTGGCCTTTGGCCCATTCACACTTTTATGTCAGACTGGCCTTTGGCCCATTCGTACTTTCATTCAGATCATACTGGCCTCTGGCCCATTTATTCATTCATGTCAAATTGGCCTCTGGCTCATTCATTCATTCATTCATTCATTCACACTATCGTTCATGTTAAATTGGCCTTTGGCTCATTCACACTTTTATGTCGAACTGGCCTTTGGCCCATTCACACTTTTATGTCAGACTGGCCTTTGGCCCATTCGTACTTTCATTCAGATCATACTGGCCTCTGGCCCATTTATTCATTCATGTCAAATTGGCCTCTGGCTCATTCATTCATTCATTCATTCATTCACACTATCGTTCATGTTAAATTGGCCTTTGGCTCATTCACACTTTTATGTCGAACTGGCCTTTGGCCCATTCACACTTTTATGTCAGACTGGCCTTTGGCCCATTCGTACTTTCATTCAGATCATACTGGCCTCTGGCCCATTTATTCATTCATGTCAAATTGGCCTCTGGCTCATTCATTCATTCATTCATTCATTCACACTATCGTTCATGTTTAGAAAGATGCGTGATCCTAACTATGTTAAATGACTAATGCAACACATGCAATAATGCGATTAATAGGCTCAGCTACTAATATGGCATATGAATCGATTTGAACAACATGCGATAAACACGTATTCAAATAAGATATTGAAATAACGATGCAGTTTGAATGATGCGCTGAGCCTCGGTGCATGCAAGATAAATGAATGGATGCAAACATGCAAGCATAAGATATGCTAATTGAAAATGTCCCTAATCTAACCATCAAAAGTGATTAAGTAAAAGGGAGAAAGACGTGAGGTTGGAAGACATACACACACGCACGCACACTTATTACAATATTACGCCCTTGCGAAGGAGGGTCTGAATGAATAAAGCTAACTAACTAACTACGCTAATTAAACTAACTATTATAACACAATTTAACCAACTATTCTAAGCTAATTAAATATTACAAATTGACTAATTAGCTACAAATAATTGGACTAATTAAATATTACAACACATTTTGCTATGCTAATGAAACAATTAAATAACAACGCATTTGATATGGATATCAAGGAAGATGGATGAAGGTTGCATGTTCATTACCTGAAAGCTGCTCTGTCTGCCCCAGACTGCTTTTGTTTCACATTCAGCCACTGCCTTTATTTCTGCAAAACTGCACTGTTGGCCACACACTAAGGGCTGGCCATGCATTTCTGATGGCCGGCCGGGCCTACAGAGGGCCGGCCGTGCATTGATTTGGTGCAAACTTTGTTTTTGTGCTCTGAGGTAAAATCGGTGAAGATGGAGCATTTTCAAGTTCTGTTTGTCCTTCATTCCTTCTCTGTCATAGGAAGGCCTTAAGAGAAGGGTGGAATCATTTCTAAAGACATCAATGAGCAATTGATTGCTTGATGCTTTAGAAGATGATTTTGGACAAAATTAATAAATGTAATGCAAATGGTCCACCCCTCCCTTTTTGTCATGGAATGAACTCAAAAAAGGAAGTCAAGACACTTCAAGGACATCAGAAACACCATGAATTGATGCTTGATGACCTTTGACACAAGAAACTTGGCATAACGTTCAGCCAAGTTCAAGCTTTTCAAGCCATTTTCTTTAAGTGTGTTGAACCAAATTTTAAACCTATTTTATTAGGCCTTGCCATTCATTAATCCATTTGTCCAAGTGTGATGTTAAGTCCTCTAATCAAGAAATAATGTCAAATGAGAAGTTTCTCTAAAACATAAGAGAAAGGCTACACCGTTGACAACGAATCTCCTAAGAGATTAAGCCATTAAATGTAGGCCATTCTTACATGTTTTGAGCAACCTTGATCGGTTGAAATCATTCTCAAATACAAATGATAGATAGTTGATTGATTATTTAGAGTGAGATTCTCAACATGGAAATAAAGCAAAGTAAAGCTTAGAACAATACAATATAAGCCACAAATGCAATTTATGAGACAACACATGAACTAACCAAAGCATGGAACAATTTTAAAGGCCAAGACAACCATAAGACAGCCCATAAAAGGCTAAAAATAGTGCTGAAAGTACACTACAAAAGCCAAAAAAAGGTAAGCAAAATAGGAAAGAATTAGAGCTAGCAAGCAAGCCTAAGGATGGGTGGCTAATCCCTTCGCCTTTTGGACCTCAAAACCACATAGTTTAGCCTTTCAAAACTCTAAAAATCAGTATGAATACCAAGGGAAGAGGGTACCCTTCTACGACGTAAAAACGGGTTTTTACGGCACGCAATGCACGCCGTAAAAACCTTTCTACGACGTGTAGCTGCACGTCATATTATGACTTATGACCAGTCATGGAAAGTCATTCACTTTCAATGACATGCTTCGTACGCCGTTAAAAACTATTTAATGGCAGATTTTGTGTGTCGTTGTTACTTTTTCTACGACATTCTATAGTACACCGTTAAAAACTATTTAACGGTAGATTTTGTGCGTCGTTGTTACTTTTTTTACGACTACTTTTGCACGCCGTTAATTGGTGAGACAAATAATGACGCTGATTGCGCGCCATAAAATATGTAATACAACGACTTATTATGCCCGTCGTAGAATATGCAGTTTTTTTATTTTTAAATTCAACAGGTTCTATTTGACCAATTTTGTACAATCTAACAAATATTACAAACAAGCATCACAAAACATCAATCAACCACCAAAATATTGTTTGAAACATCAAAAAGAAACTATATCCATAAATTATAAACATTCAACAATTGCTTATACATTCCAAATATTCAAAAACTACATCCTTAAGTTCTAAACTGTACAAAAAGTTTAAACCATCCAAAACTATGCATATCTAACTTTCTAAACATATCAATAGCTATTAAGAGATTATCTAAAACTACCGACAATAGTTCCTATAGCAGTTGCAGCTGTAGTAAATCCACTTGCTACTATCACAGGGACGAGGGTGCCCAATGTATGTGTTAAGGCACCTAAACCCACGGTAATAGCTGGAGCAAATAACCCTGTTGCATTTCTTGTCTACATGACAAAGGAAACTTCACATAAGTACAAAAACCAACGACTCAGGAACAAAAATATTTCTTAAGGTATTAAGAAATGATCAAGAAATTTTAAAACATCTACAAACAATAAGATAATTCAATGGCCCCATAAAAGCAATGTCATAATGAAAAATTAGCAAAAATTCAAGATCTCAATAGTCTCAACGTATATGCAAATAAAATCCATATAAAACAAATTTTTTTTTTTTCACACCTCAAATGAAGTTACCTTTAATGAAGTTGCCTCTTTTGTCGCAATGCTTCTAGAGGGAAATGAGTAGGAATCTTCAAACAAACCATTAAGTTTGTACAGGAAAATATAGTTTGCTACTAAATCCAGGCCATAAGAAGCTCAAGAGAAAAATTAAATTTAAAAAGCAGAAGAGGTGGAATTAATCTACTTCAATGCAGCACCTATTTGGGACTTGCATAATTATGTTAAAAGATCTCTATGTATGAGGTTTAGGTTTGTATAGGTTTTATCCATTACCATTGTAAGTTCCAAAATAAAGAGTCCAAGTCAAATTAGAGTCTATATTATTTACAAGTTTATCCATTACCTGGAACAATTCCCTCTTCCACAGTTGCTCTTGTCGCATTTAAAGCATCTGTAACCCAATCTTTCCTTTCTCCAACTTCTGCCTTGCTAGCCCTTCTAACCTGAAAAAAGAAGACTTGCAATGAAGTCATTAAAATACATGCAACTGTAGAATCAATGGCTTTTAGACCCTACATAATAACATGAGAATTCTATGTCTCTTCAATTAAGTACTTGAGAACATTTCTTTAGTAAAACCATAACTTTAATTAAAATCAAATCTAAGAAAAAGAAAAATTAGTATCAATATTTAGTGCTCAAATTAATGGTTAGGAAATAGATTTCTCCCATGAAATGGAAGTTTTAAAATATAAAGATTCAATTCTCAAATTGCATTATTAGCTAAATAAGGTCAAATCTAAAAATCAAGGATTCTATACAGAAATACAAACTAAAAATAATCCAACCAAGTTTAATTCCTCTTCCAGATTGCTAAAATTTTACATTTGACAAATAATAGAAGAAAAATTGTAACATTTCCTACCTATTTATATTCAACCACAAACCATACCCTAAAAAAATGTTAATAAAACCATCAAAATATTGGATGACTCATTCATGGGCCAATTATTATTTCAAGGAACAAGTTGGCCAATGCTCCTACAAAAAACACTAGAATCAATCATAAAAAAGAAATAAATAGAGAAACTAACCACACACAAAAAAAATAAAAAATAAAATAAAATAAAATAAAAAGTTAGCAAATTATAATCATTGCCAATATTAAAGTTAGCAAAAAGTTAGCACATCAATCGCAATCTAGGTTTAAAACTCTCACCTCCACTTGCAAGCACCCACATTCAAAGTTCACATTCATCACATAATATATACTCATAAAAGAGATTACAGACAGTTCGAGTATGGAGAGCATCACCTGAACTTGTTAAAAGGTAAAAAAACGTTATTAATGCAAGAACACATTAATTACGTAGAAATAATAAATAATAAAATGAAGTAGTTGTTTTACCACCGACAAACTATTCATTATTACTTGTAAAGATCAATTACAGCCTTCTTAGAGGCACTAACAATGCAACTATATAATTAGAAAAGCCTAATAATGTATTTAGCAAACTAATAAAATAAATTTGCAGCATTTTGCATGATAGGGACTTGAAATCATTGTGTGAGAATTTTGGATTCTATGATTCTGAATGGGACAACAACTAACTACTAAGTAATATATATTCAAATGAAAAGCTCTCTGTTAGACTATTACTAGGTGGATCAATACATGATAGGGACCTAGGATTCTAGGACTCTCTTTGCTATTGTTTACTATTGAATGAATTAAAAAGGCCTCAAAAAAACAAGGGCTGGGCTGAAGTCACCTTCTTGTTACTGCGAAAAACAGATGAAATCAACTTCGACAAAAGGGAGGAAATCGACTTTGAGTGGCTCTTCTTGCTACACTGCAGAAAAGAAAAGAAAAGAAAATGTAACAAAACAAGAAGAATCATCGAAGAAGAAACGAAGAAGAAGACGACGAAGAATTGAACAAAGGACACTCACCAGAGTTGACTCAATGTGTAGCGTTTTGGGCTTGGTTGTAAGAGTAACTAGGTTAGGTTTGTTATTTTGAAGTGTGTGTTTGAAGATTGGCTTGTGCAAGTTGTTCCATTACACAAAGGCAAAACTGTAAATGTGCCTGAAAGATTGAAAATTTGATAATTTGAAATTCTAAATTTGCACACCTCCTAACGACAACCTTTGGAAAACAAAACTTGATTATAGCAATCAATTAATGTGAAGATCAGAAAACCAAAATGGCAAAATCTGCAGAACAGTTGCAGCTTATATGACTCCTCGGAAAATTGCAAACCTTCCCGTGATCAAATAAATAGATATAATCATATAGATATTAAAAAATTATAAGTCTCCGTTATTAAAACCAATACTTAAAACATTCCCCAAAATCAGAAATAGTAACCATTGGGAAAGAGACCAGTGCTAAAATATACCTCATGAATGGTCATAGGGCTTGGCTTGTCTCCCACTGGTGGAGTTTGATTGCACACAACATGGCAAATAGGCAACCTGGAAGATGTACCATCACACAAAATACGGCTCCGACCAGCAACGATGTCCATCTATGCCCCCCCACGTTTTTCCAGTGGACGAGAATATGGATCAAAATATAAGTAAGCTATTGGAATGCCTAAGTAATTTTTGACACAGTAAAATTTGACATCATTGTTCCAAACCTGGAAGGAATGAATTGTATATTGATAGGATAAGGTTTGTTTGATACCATCACTAGTAGAAAGAAGTGAGAAAATGAAGAAGTTAGATAGATATTACTGAAGCTACGCCATCAGCTGGGTCAATCTCAATATCAAAGAGCATCTTTGAGAGGTTGAAAAGACCATCTATAACCACCGGCAGTGAGAAATAAGGACGTAATTCTTCCTGTAGAAATGAGATGCAGCAGGAAAGGAAATTAGACTTCTCCACACAAAAGTATATCCATAGAGGTAAAAAATTTAAGAATTAAAAAAAAAGAAAAGAAAAGAAAAAAAGAGAGAGAATAATTTACAAAAAAAAAAAAAAGTAATTGTCAATGCTTGACACATATTACTCTTTTATGCTGTCAGCATTTTGATGCCTAATATAACCTGTGTTAATTTTGCTAGCCTCATCCAAATTTCATGCCTGTGAAGTTTATTCCCCTTTTGCAATTCACTTGATATTTGTGTTACTACTATAAGACATATTGAGAGAGGGCCTACCTCATTTAAGTTATAACTTGACTCTCGATGTCTCTCACTCCATAAATTTATGTCCCAGTGGGTCAATTCTTCAGATTCTACAGCGCCTTAACTTTTAGCAAAATCTTTGAGCTCCTGCATGCCTTTGATAATTGAAAGAACAACCAGGGGGGAAAAAAATTAATAAAGAGGTTGTTAGGGAAAACTTTCTTTTCTGGTCATGAAAGTTTACAGATCTTGTGTGAATGTAGCAAATCCATATAAAAAAAACTCTAGCCTTGAGCCCTAGATCGACTTAGATGAGAGGAATTCAAATGATATTACAGACACACGCTCAAATCAGTATAGAACAAGAATTTTCAAATCATACAACCAAAGAGCCGATGGAGATTTAAGATCCAAGGCCTTGAAAAGTTCTTGCAGCCTGGTCCTTTGAAAAGTTCTTCAAAATTTAAATAACATAGCATAGCCCCCATCAAACCTATAATGAGCACTCCAGCACTGTCTTTGAGCAGCAGCAGAATGGAAAAAACCCACCTATAGGAAGCTGAGCTTAGACCTATAGCAGAAACCACTATGTGAACCTCACAAACTCAAACCCCAAAGAGATACAAAGACACGCAAAGCTCAACACATTGAGCAGAGAAAGGGATAAGAAAATGGATAAGACAAAACCACTTCAAAAATGTAGATCTCTCATTCACTTAACCCACAACAAACATCTCTCTCACACACGGTACCAGCTCCAAGACCGGCAGAGAAAACAATTAGCTTGTAATAAATCACAGTAGATGTGATAACAGACCTATCAACAAGGCTCACACAATATATTGTCTCACAAGCTCAACCCTCAGACGCTCCCATCTCAAAATAAAGGAACAGGTTAATGAGAGAAACAACATGAAAGGATAACAATAAGCCAAAAAACAACACACACTGAAAATATAGCACTCCCATCACTCAACCCATAACAAAAAATTCCTTATACAATGTGTATATCTAGAACAATCAAATAGCTCCAAATAGATACAAGGCCCAAAACCCTTCCATAAGAAAGTTACAGCCTAGATGAACCTGCATAAAAGAGTTAGAATTATAGGAACTTACTTCACTCAACCCTTAGTCTCACATACTTTCAATACCTAATTTTGGACTCACAGTCACTCAACCCTCTATCCCTACCATAAGGCCAGCTTGGCAACTTGCAAAGATCAGATATGGAAGAGATTAAGTAGCAAAAAACTTTTTTTTTTATATAATTTTTTTTATTTTGGAAGCTAACACTCTCTCAAACCAGAATATGTAGGGCTCACCACACTCAACCCACAAAACCTTCCAACACTCCACACACAATGTGGTGGTTGTTTTGAATTTTTTCCCACATAAATTTGAAAGAAATTAAAGAGACTTAAATAATACATGGTGATGGAACAAACTAAAACAAACAAAGAGAGAACAAACAAAACAACCTATTCACATTAATGTGTTTGGGAGGGGAAAGATTAGGTATACACCTAACATTATTTGATGTTTTGTCTTCTAAAAGAAACCTAATAAGAAAAAAATTCAGGTTTCCAAATTTAGTGTTCTTAAGGGAAAGTTTTCCATTCCAAAACACAAGTACCAAAATGTGGATTCCTAGAAGACTTCTATTTTATTTGTTTAGCTTCAAGACATCTATTATCTTTAGAACAACACCAAAACTATGCATGACGGAAAAAAAAAAAAACTCAGATATCAAGATGCTATTTTACTCACCCAGTATTTCAGCATCAAAACCAACATGTAACGATGATCTTATTAATTTTTCTTCATCACCATCAGCATACAAAATCTACAAAAAATAAATAAATAAATAAATAAAAATAAATAACAACACCTCGAACAAGTTTTTTTCTTCAAGAAAAAGGGGAAACTGGTTGATATAGCCAGGAATTGGGCAGCAAAAGTTCACAACTTCAGAGGCAAGAGCAATTAGGTTCAAGTTGATAACATACACCAGCAAGAGAAAAATCCCAAAAGACCACAAGTCAAAGACTGGAAAAAGTTATTATACACTTTGATTTAACACTAACCCAAGATATACCCAAGAAGCAAATAAAGAATAGATGAAGTAAGCCTCCTTATGGGTTTTGGCAATTTAACATGCAAAAGAAATCTATGCACAAAAGCATATATGAGTCAATGAGAATGTTCTAACCCTATGCTCCTTTCCTGTATAGTTAAATGAATAAATAGTGCTATCCTAAAACTTGTAGAGATAATGTAACAATGAGAAAACTTTTACAATAAATTTTATTGTAATGTCACAAATGTCATTGGAAATAATATATATATATAGAAAACAAACAAAACTCAAAGTTAGTTGGCATGAATTCAAGATCTGGTCCCATATCCAATTTAGATAAGTAATCTAGGTAGTCTTCCAAATTATCTGATATGAGATGTTGCATAGCAATAAGAAGATGGGTGCACTGTCAGATTGACATAAAGAGCTTGAGAAACAAGGATGTCGCAAAAGTGATAACATAATATCAAGATTCTTAAAGTACTCACACATTGTCCAATGGCCACCAAACTTTTTTCTTGCAACCAACTAGTTCTTCACCGTAATTTTTGGTATCGCAACGCACTTCAGAAACCTGAATTGGAAATATTAACCACAAATAAAATTGAGAGAGGAGTAATATAATAACAGTTGTATAACATTATAAATTAACGGTAAAAAAGGATACCCACAAAACACCAAGATTGAGAATGTCTTCAACCCAAATCTTGCCCTTGCCTTCAAATCCACATCTGTTCTAATTAAAGTCAAAAAAACAAAAGAAAAGAGCACAAAATAGCAATGCAAAACATTTTGTTTATAGTTTTACCCTCTATATGGTTTTGGTTGGTTTCAATTTTGTCCCTAGTTTTAATTTGAAAATTTTAAATCTTTAATTTTAAGAATTGTGTCAACATAATCTAACTGTCGAAAGAACCAGAAGGTTGCTGCATTTATATATGATAGTTATTTACATTTTGAGATCAAAAATTCCCTTAAGGAACTAAACTTCAATAACTCTAAGCTTCAACAACTCTCATTTGTTGAGATCTGACCATGAACACATGCTCTTCCCCTATGCATGATGATGGGAATAAGATGTATGGTTTAATAAAGCTGACAATTCAAGTCCAAGCAGTTTGATGCCGCATTGCATTGGACTGCCATACAATCACCAAAAAAGAAAATTTTCAATGCCCTTCATAAAGCACCCAAGACCCTTGTTAATCAATGTTTGTGGCCCACATGCTAACCAATAAGAGGTTTCATATCAATATAGATAACATAGAAAAATTCCCAGCAAATGAGGCGATGCCCCAAAAAAATTCTCAGCAAAGAGATTTCATACTTAGTCTTTTGCAATTCTTAAAGTCAATTGTTTATAACCTTAGTATGCCGAAAAAAATTGAAAATTGTTCCCATTCTTAAACAAAATCAATGTCAACATGCAGATTAAAAAAAAATAAAGCAAAAATTTATCAAAAAAAACTAAATGTTTACACAAAAATAACAGTAATAGTATAAATTAAAAAACAATCGCAAATCCTATAAACAAAATTATAAGGAAATAAATTATATTCCACCTAATAATTGAAAACCCATAAATAAACTGATGAACATCGATATTCCGCTGATTTAAGGTCCAGCTTTTGCAAGATCAAACCCAAAAAAGAAAAAAATCGTAAAATTACCTTTGAAATTGGGCGAATCAAATTTGAGAGCGAGGTCGTATGATCTCGATCTGGAATTAATTGGATCAAGCGAATGTGTTGCGAAGGCGAACCTAATTTGATCACCACCGGTTGTCTCGTTGGCCGATCACCAATTGCTAGAGAGAGAGAGATGAAATAACGAGAGAGTGAGTGAGAGAGAGTGAAGGCTGTAGTTACCCCAAAAAACAGAGCGAAGGCTACTGCGAGAGAGGAGATAGAGAGAGATTGAAATCTTGTGATGTTCTAATTAGAGGGAGGCAAAATAGTTATTTTGGGGGAATTTTTTTTTTTTTTTTTTTGGTGATTGGCGCCTCAAATTTCATTTTGGCGCTTTTTGTTTTATCATACAATTCATGACATGCATTGTGCATTGTAAACATGTAATACTTTTAATGGCAGGTAATGTGTGTGTCATAAAAAGTACAATACTTTTAACGGCAGGCGTTGTGTATACCGTGAAAAGTATTCACTTTTCATGGTTGGCATATGTGTGTCATGTATAATTGATGTATTAACGGCACGCCATATGCATGTTGTAGAAAGTTGTATTATTTACGGCGTGCATTGCAAGCCGTAAAAAAATCATCATTATTACCATTCACGGCTTACGCAATAGACACGCCATGGTTGAAAAAGTATTTACGACATGCAAAAAAAAACAAGTCGTAAAAGTGAGAAACTACGGCGTGCATCTATTGTATGCCGTTGATGTGGTGTCGTAAAAACCAGTTTTGTTGTAGTGCCAGTGAAAAGGAGAAGAGTTTTGGTTATGAAATAAAGGTGTACCCTTTTGGTAACCCTTCCAACTCAACTCCAACACCTCAAATGAGCTCAAAAACAACCAAAACAGCAAGAATGATGGAGTGAAGAACAAAAATGAAAGCAAGGAAAGAGAAAGAAAGCTTATACCTTTCAAGAAGCTAGCTTGCTTTTAGAGTTTCAAACTCAAATTCAAAGCACTCTCAAGCTTGAATTATACTTCCTCAAGATCAACCAAGGCCTTACGATGATCAAACAAGGCTGTGTATGGTGTGTAGTAGTGGTGTAAGGAAACTAGGTTACCTCAAAGGGTGCCTTGTAATGGAAGAAGGAGGAGGAGAGGCTCTCAAGGGTGTATGATCTCTTCTAGATATTTGTTCAACCCTCAAAACAATCCCAGAGCCTCGGTTTTATAGAATTCGAGCTGTAAAGGTGACAAATATCTTCAAAAATAGACAGCTGGCGGCCTCCCGCCCAGAATAGTGTTTATCATCATCGAAGGCCGGCCTGTCATTCATAGCCACGGTCGGGCATCACCAATGCACGGTTGAGCTTTGATGGCCTTCCTTGTTTTTTGGTTCAAACTCAGCTCATGAAGGGAAAAGGTCCGAAAATGAGACTTAAAGGTTCAAACAAGGCAAATGTTGAAGATTTGAGGTTATTTCGGGAGCCTGATTGATTCTGAATCGTTGTGAATTCACAATTCAACTTTCATCATTGAGTGCACCGAATCGAGCGTCTGAGTCTCACGGGTAGTCAAAAGTGGGGTGTCTACAGTTGCCCCTCTTTGACAGAACTCGAAAGTCATGAAATGACGGGAGTGAATGTCAAAGCCCGAAGACGACCCATTTTGACAAGGCCGCAAGACTTGGACAAGAAAACAAGACATAAACTAAAAATTGTTGCACCCGTAGGCTACCAACGTATCCCTTTGCAAGGAATCAAACCAGCGTAGTTCTAGGGCAAGATGCAAATGATATGCATGATGCAAAAACACAAGTTATAATCATGCGATGAGGCTATGATGCAACATTTAAATGCAAATGTTATGGAAAGAAATGCTACAGTAAGATCATACATACAGAAACAAGTAAACATGCCACGTATGAGAATCACAAGCCAAACCACATTTCATGTAACAAGGATGTAAGAAATTCTGTAAACTTAACTACGCCTCACGCAGGAAAGACAAAGAATAACACAAACACAGACACACCCGAGGCATCAAATAAGATTCCAACGTGTTGCACGTGGAAGGAAAGGAAGGATGGTGTGAACACCGGGACACCCAAATGTTTCTAAACCAAAGCGTCCTAATGCGTTGCACGCGAGAGGAGAAAAGGGAATGAGAACACCAGGATGCGCCTAAATGTCTCTAACCGACAGCATCCTAACGCGTCACACGCGAGAGGAGAAATGGCAACGAGGACACCAGGACGCGCCCAAATGTCTCTAATTGAAAGCGTCCTAATGCGTCGCATGCGAGAGGACAAATGGAAACGAGAACACCGGGACGTACCCAAATGTCTCTAACCGAAAACGTCCTAACGCGTCGCATGCGAGAGGAGAAATGGCAACAAGAACACCGGGATGTGCCCAAATGTCTCTAACCGAAAGGAGTGGTGTAAACACTGGGGCACACCCGAATGCTTTTAACCAAAACAAGGTGTTCGAGGGACAGGAATGATCTCACTTGGATTTCCTCTAAATGAACCCCACATACAACATCGTCTGGTCGCATCGGCTTTGAATGAACCGTACATACAATATCGTGCCTGCATAAGAAAGAAACTTAACAGGTACAATATAATAAGGTTACACGTTCTATGCAAGACAAATAACCGAGACAAAAATGTTAGAGACATGTTTTACGCAGAACATGCGAGAAACAAAACGGAAGCATATTCTATGCAATGAGAACCAGAGCATGTTCTATGAAACATTGGAATGCATATTCAAGGCAATAGTACAACATGCATGTTCTATGCAAATGTAGTGACAGTATGTTCTATGCATGATAGTTGGAAGCATGTTCCATGAACTAATGAAGAAGTGCATGTTCGATGCAAATGTGAAGAAGTGCATAATCTATGCATATGTAAAAAAAAAAAATAGGAATTGCATATTCTAGGCATAATTCGAGAGCAAATGTGTATATTCCAGAGCAAATGCATGATTCAAGAGTGAAAGCAATAAGCATGTTTTATAAATGAGACAGAAGCACGTTTTATGCAAAATTTAAGGGGAGGAAGGGAATCACATACATACTCCAATGCCTCCGACTTACCTCTTAGAAGATTTTACAACATGTTCAACTCAAAAGGATACATCTTGTTCATACCGACAAAGGGTAAAACCTGCTATTTTAATTGCCACTCTGACAACCTTGGGGTTGAGATAGAGAAATGGCGTGGATTGAGTAGGTACATTTGGAATGCAGGCTCGGCATTTGTTGAGGTTGAAACGCACTAAGATGCTCCAAATTTTCCTCTTGTTCTTTTGCCATTCTAACTCTCTTTTCCTTTCTCTTTCACTTTTTCTTTTCTTCTTTTCTTTTTTTTTCTTCATTCTTTTCTTTTTCTTTTCTTCATTCTTTACACTCACAAAACTCAAAATAAAATGAAAAATTAAAATTCTGAATTAAAACCTACAATTATAACACAAAATTAAAATAATAGCAACCAATAATGCATACAAACAAAACAAATTGCCAAACCTAAAGAAAAGCAGCAGAAGCAAAATTGAAATCACCAAAGGCCGGTCGAGCCACGATGATGCATGGTCGGCCTTTGACAAAGTTGGCCGGCCTTCGGCAGTGGCAAAGTGTAGTTCGGTAAAAATCGAATCTGTAGCTACTTATAACACAAAACAAACCTCATTTAGACCATACCCTAGGTCGAAAAACATCCCACTCCCTCTCTAAAAACCCCTCTCTCTAGATTTTCACTCCCCTAGAATTACCCAACAATTCTTGCAAAAATTTTCTTGAAAACCCTATTGATTCCCCAACTTTTGAACCGATTAAAAATCATTTTGGTTGAAGTTTAAGTTGCCTCTTGGTTTTTTCCCTCACTTTCTCACTTTTGCCCAAACTTTCTCATTTCAATTTAATTTTCCACAATTTCTCTATTTTCTCCCTCTCTTAGGGCTTAAAATTTAGGATTTCATCCATTTTCACTAACCCCCTTCACTTTTCTTCAACTTCCCATGGCCAGTGACGAAGTCCCCATTCCAGAACCTGGCATAGATGTTGGTGCTGCCCTTGGTGCAAACATGGAGGCGGAGGAAGCCGCTGCATTTACTCCCTCTTGCCAAGAGGCCTTTTGACGCGGCCACATACCGACCACGCACACACGTGCCACCTCCTGGCGGTATCATGAGATTCGAGGGTTTCATTCCCGGGCTAGACAAGGATAGCTTACTGCGAGAGCCCATGGAGGATCTCTCTGCCGACGCTTCTACGGTACACAACTCCTCCCCCATTTTGCTTTGTATCTTACTTTACACACATGTTGAAATATTGAACTTGATGAACAAATCACTTACCCATGCTACACATACACTGATAAAACTTTCACTTGATAGGTGATCGCCAGGAGGGTAGGCGGCTACGGCTCTATCTCCAGCCCTTGGTGTTGGTACGAGCGGCTTCCTATGGAGGTCCGCGCTTAAGTGGATGTTGCTGGCTTTGGCCCCTTTTGTTCCGGTCTCATAGAGATGAGGGTTGAGTCTTTGCTCTATGGGGCCCTGGTAAAGAAATGATGGGACACCACTAGTTCGTTCCACTTCTCTTCTACTGGGGAGTTGACACTGACCATGTATGATTTCTTGATGCTGATCGGTCTGTGGGTTGGGGTCGGCGGCCCTGCCCCTTTTGATCTAGATATGATTGAGTGGAGAGACGCGTAGCTCCAGCTTCTCGGGACTATCCCAGACACCACTAGCCAGGGGATGGTGCATTACAGCTGGTTTTATGACCATTTTTCTGGTACACAGCCGGTTACTGCAGACAAGGTTGCTCAGTACACTCATGGCTTTCTGTCATATCTCCTTGGTACTGCCCTGTTTGCAAACAGGGAGAATATCGTAAGATTGTACATCCTCGGGGCGCTGGTACATCTTCCTTAGATAGCGGATCACGATTGGGGCGGCATAGGTTTAGCCACTCTGTACTATTATATGAGCTCCGTTTCCCGCCGCAAGGCAGATTCACTTGGCAGCTACGGGAGGGTTTGGGAGGTACATCTACATTCACCTTTCTGATGCCCTTTATATCTTATTCATTGTTGCATTTCTCATTTAATAGATCTATTTTCTCATGGCATCTATCTATCTTTGATTTGCAGCTTTGGGTCTGCACCTACTTTACTTCATTGGCTCCAGTTCCAATGAGGCCGATCGAGTTATTTGTACTATGCTCTCGGTACTACAACTCACGATTCGAGCAGCATCACCTTGTGGATCGCAACTTTCCATATTTTTGCCGATTCTTCGACACTATCACAGTGGATTAGGTATTGCACCATTTCTCACATTACATGGTCATTCTTATACTGTTGTACTGTCGCATTGTAGCATATTGCCATTCTCACATTGCACTGACTTCGACACTGCACTGATTCTCTCACCACACTGCACTGAGTCTGACACTGCACTGCACTGATTCTGATACAACACTGATTCTGATACTACATTGACACTCTGATACTACACTGATTTTGACACTACACTGCCATTCTGACACTACACTGATTTCCTCAGGTCGACTGGCACCCTTGGGCAGGCATTCCTCACGAGTCGAGGATGACCTATACCACTACCAGGCATGCTTCCATGCTGAGGATCCTATTTGGGGGCCCTTTTGGCCGAGCATACTACTTGGGGGAGAGACTCATCCGCCAAACTCGGGGCGTAGCTGTAGACGTCCCCGAACGTCCCGGGAGGGAATCCCGTTTTGTTCATTTGCGCTTACTACAGTTCGGACTCAAATGTCACGGTTCTGAATCTAATCCAGCAAAGTGAAATGCGAGACCGATAAATCACCAAAGATTCCAAATCCGGCAAATCGTTTTGAAAAACTGATTTTTAGAAAGAAGTGCTAAACATGGACTGCTTTGCCAGATACAGAGTCGCCACCTAAATATTTTATTTTTGAAAATTTAGGAAACCCTAACTCGTTGCCTAAGGCCACGTGTTCGTCATCACCAAAGTTGCCTCGGCACGGGAACTTGGGTACGATTGGGGAAGGTCAGCTATGAGCACCCCCGCTCGCCCAATCAAAGATCGGCCACTACTAAACATGATATCTCGTTTTGAAAACATGTATGCTCTTATTCCAGTTATTAGCCTAAGATTACTATGTGATGTGCACAACACACAAGTATAGACTGGATCACCTAAGTTGGAAAAAAATATTTCATGTTCATTTGTTTGAAAATGATGTGATGGTGCTAGCCACAAGTAGGCTAAGACGTGGATTTGCCACCCTCGGGTGGGCTTAGAAAACATAATTTTGCTACTCTCAAGTGGGCTTAAAACTCGCATTCAATGAATTGATCCAATTCAGGTAATCCAACCTTCACCCACAGGCATTCAGACAGTTATAGCAACAAAGCAATTAGCCTCATGGCAAGCATGCTATCATGGCAATCACTCACACGCATGCAAGATGCTAAAGCATAAAAGCTTACCTAGTACTCCGAGCCAAAACAACAACTAGTTAGCAATCAATGCATGATCCTAGTTCATGTTAAGATGGCTAATGCAACACATGCAAATATGCAACTAAATTAGGCTCGGCTATTCTAAGATGGCATATGAGATGTGACAATTTGATACATGTATTCAAGTTGGATTTGAAATACAATGCAGTTGGTATGATGCGCCGAGCCCCGGTGCATGCAAGACAAATGAATGGATGCAAACATGCGAGCATAAGAATGCTAAATCAAATATGCCCTAAAACTAATCATCATAAGCGGTTAAATAAAAGGGAGAAGGAAGTGGGGGTTTGGAAGACATGCATCACACACACGCACGCTTATTAGACGATTGCGCCCTCTCGAGAGAGGGACCGAAAGAATAATACAAATTAATTAACTAACAAGCTAATTAAATATTACACAACCACTTAACTAATTAGACAAATTAATTAAGCTATTTAAAGTAGTAGAGAGGCCTCGGGAAGAGGGATAAATGCATGCTCGGGTGACTTTGCTCGGAAATTCATCACCATGCTTCATGCTGCCTCTATTTACACTGTTCTGCACCTCTGAAAACTTCACAAATCCCAAGGATGCTTCAGAATCACTCCCTGAGCAATGTGGGATGTCACCGGCCAAGAGATGAGACCACCGGCCGTGTAGAATCGGTCATCGACCAAAAATTAAGCTCTCGGCCCCAAATATGTAGTCAGCCGGTACTGAATGTGGTCAGTCGACCATCTCTTTCTGCAGAACCCTGTTTTGTTGCAGTAGAGGACAGACAAGGCATGGCAAAGTATTTTCAAAGCAATGTTTGCACGACCACCCTCCCTATCATGTTATGAACTCAAGGCAGTGTAGCCATCGATCCTCGGGCCACCAATCACGCATCTGATGCATGATGGCCAAAGGAGCCAAGTGTGCAAATCAATATGGAATGAAATGCACATAACACGTAAGGGGCCGCCAACCTCTATCATGATTGATCAAGAGGCAAGGGATGCATGCTCGATGCTATGCAACCTAAACCTGCGGGCATACTAGTACAAAATGAGCATACAAGCAACAATGTTACACAAGGCAATTAGCATATAAGAATATGCAAAGACAAGCATGCAAGCAAGCATGTGACTTCATTCAACCATGTAACAACATGTAAGGCAAACTTGTAACAACATGTTAAGCAACGTAAAACCAAAAGAATGCATGCCAAATGTACTACCACTTAAGCATGCAACTACCTGTTAATAGGCCAAGTATGCGACAACCTGGAAGGTAAGCATGCAACAACATGCGGGAATGGTCTTAAATCAAAATGGGCAGCTCTCAAATAAGCCTAAATCAGTGGCCAATATGCTAAGGGATAAGGGACAAAATCTCATACAAACATGCATGGTGATTGGCCTAACACTTAAGCATCAAAGGGAAACTTTTAAGCACACTTAAAAGGGACAAACATGGGCATGTGACCAACATGTTAAACTCTGAAAACATGCTAGGAATGATGCCAAACCAACTAAACAAAGCAAGCAAAGCATGCAAGAGAGCTTAAAACTTGAAGCTAGCCGAAGGACTCAAACCAAGGCTACATGAAGCAAACCCCAAAGGGGCAAGGGGAGCTAAAACAGTCCCAACGCAGGTCTAAACAAGACCAAAAGTGAGCTTAAAACTAGCCAACACAAGCTGGAACATGATGCCAAGAACACGAGGCATGCAAGGCTATCAAAGAGGTATTACACTACACCTAATACAACCAAACATGGCATGATTTAGGCAACCAAAATCAGAGGTATGACATGTCAAAATGAGCCCAAAAACCCACTTAGATGGCATCCCGAATGTCTAAGCATGGTGGCATATATGATGATACACTCACGAAGCGTAAAACCCAAACTATCCAAAGCATGGAATAGGTGATAAATGAAAGTGTGTGACTATGAAACATGAACTGAAATCACATGATGCCAAATCATGAAAATACTTCAAGTAACACATGCTAATGGATTCAAGGAAAGCTTACAAGCTAGATTACATGGTAGCTATACAAAACAATGCAAGCATGACCACGAAGACCAAAATTAGAGCTTAAGGATGTCATAACATGGTTAAAAGCTTCATGGAGTTAGGCTAAAACATGTAAGCATAGTAGTCTAAATGCTAGGTACATGTTAAGGCAAATCATGGGATTATAAGACAAGTATACAAAGCATGCATGAGATGTCTAAACCAAGTCAAAACAATGCTATATCATGGCAAAACAAAGCCTAATATATACTGAAATGAAGCTAAAACAAGCTAGGCATACAAGCCATTTACATAAGCCACTTATGCAAGCATTCAAGACAACATGGAGAGGGGATGACCCTCTCCTATTTAAGACACCAAAACCACCTCTTCACCACTGAAAATCCTCTGGATTTCAGTGGTAAAGAGGTCATGCAAAGCTAAGATCAATGGCCAAAATGGATGGCCTAAAACAAGGCCTAACAAGGCCTTAGAGGGGGGAAACAACCCCAAACCTCAAAGTGACCTTAAACAAAGTTCTAAAGAAAGTAAAATCAGAACTTTTATCAGTTATAGTCGAAGCTTAAAACAATAAGCAAGAAGGGCTAAAAGCCTAAGCCAAAATGGGGTATATAAAGTAAAGAACTCACCCTTGTAGAATCTCTTCAAGAACCAAGTTCTAGCCGATTTTCTAAGTTCAAACCAGACCAAGAACTCTAAAATCAACCTCAAGGGACCTCAGCTCCAAGGGGATGGTGTAATGCTAGGTGTTTGTGTGCAAAAGCGTGAACAAAAACACCCTTTAGAGCATAAAACATACACACAAATATAAAAAGAGGGAATTATAGAGATAGATAGATACAAACTCTCTAACCCTAATTTTCAGAACCTCTGAGAAGGGAGGAGGGCCTCCCCTCTTATAGAAATTCAATTCCTAAGCTTCTAGGAGAAGCTAACACAAGGGGTCAAATCCCTCCATACACGTGTATAGGGGGGGTGTAATGTGGATGCCAGCTGCAGCTGGCATAAAATATCTGCCAAAAGCAGATGGAAAGGGGTTGACTAGGAGAAATGGTCGATTGGCCAACAAAGGTGGCCGACTGACCAACAAAGGTGCCGACCAGCCACAACCTTTGGCCGATGGCAAGAAAAAAGGGCCGGTGGCATCATGCCTTGGCCGGTGGGTTGAGGGGATGGCCAACAAGCCACCCTCTTCCCTTAAAAACATAAATGCAAGTGTTTGGTCCACAACCAAGCACAAAACAGTCAAGTTGAGAGATCTTGAGGCGAGGCGTGTGGCTGAGACCTCCGAGAACTCAAAACGAACACGAACATGGATAATCACCGAGTGTTCAAACGGTGACATCCAAGTCTTAAGGACGGTCAAAAATGGGGTGTCTACAGTTGCCCCTCTTTGACAAAACTCGAAAGTCATAACAATGATGGGAGTGAGTGTCAAAGCCCAGAGACGACCCTTTTTTGACAAGGCCGAAGACTTAGACAAGCATACAAGATAGCACAAGTATGTGCCCGTAGGCAGGGGCAAGATGCAAGGAACATGCACGATGCTGAACATAACTTATGATCATGCAAAGATAGCTGTAATGAAACAATTATGCAAAATAAATGCAACATTTTAAGCGAATGCTATGCAAGCAAGTAAACACAAACCAAACTACATCTCATGCAGAAAGGATGTAAGAAAATTATACAATTCTCACTGCATCTCACGCAGAGAAGACTAAGAGCGACCGTTGAGGACACCCGAGGTCTCAAACAAGATCCCGACGCATTGCACGCGAAAGGAAAGAGAGTGATACAAGCATTGGAACACGTTCCAAATACTCTTAACCAAAGAGGGAGAAACATAGGGACATATCGTGGTGTTTCAGAAAGGTATAAGCATTGGAATGTATTCCAAATGCTCTTAACCAAAAAGGGAGAAACATAAGGACGTATCTCTGTGTTTCGGAAAGAAAGAGAAACATAGGGACGTATCCCGGTGTTTCGGAAAGAAGGAAAAACATAGGGACGTATCCCGATGTTTCGAAAAAGGAGAAGAAACATAGGGACCTATCCCGGTGTTTCAGAAAAGGAGAAGAAACATAGGGACGTATCCCGGTGTTTCGGAAAATGAGAAGAAACACAGGGACATATCCCAGTGTTTCGGAAAGGTATAAGCATTGGAACATATTCCAAATGCTCTTAACCAAAAAGGGAGAAACATAGGGACGTATTCCGGTGTTTCGGAAAGAAGGAGAAACCTAGGGACGTATCCCGGTGTTTCAGAAATTGAGAAGAAACATAAGGACATATCCCGGTGTTTCGGAAAAGGAGAAGAAACATAGGGACGTATCCAGTGTTTCGGAAAATGAGAAGAAACATAGGGACATATCCCGGTGTTTCGAAAAAGGAGACGAAACATAGGAACATATCCTAGTGTTTCAGAAAATGAGAAGAAACACAGGGACATATCCCGGTGTTTCGGAAATGTATAAGCATTGGAACGTATTCCAAATGCTCTTAACCAAAAAGGGAGAAACATAGAGACGTATCCCGGTGTTTCGGAACAAGGAGTAGAAACATAGGGACGTATCCCGGTGTTTCGGAAAAGGAGAAGAAACATAGGGACGTATCCCAGTGTTTCGAAAAAGGAGTGTGCAAAACAATGCAAGGGAAAAGTGCATAACAATGCAAGTGAAAAGGTACATAACAATGCAATTGGAATGTGCATAACAATGCCGGCATAGTGTGCATAACAATGCAGAGAGAAAGGTGCATAACAATGTATTTTTCAGTGCAACATCAACAGCATGTTTAAAGTAAACTACTGAATAAGGAAATACACGCCTTAACAAGACCAATTCAAACGCAACCTCTGATTTACATCTTAGAGGACTTGGCAACACGCTCAGCTCAAAAGGGTATACCCTGTTCATATTGGCGAGAGGTAACATTTGCATGTGAAACCCTCAGGTGCTGCCTGAACTGCCATTCTGACTTGAAGCAAGCTTACACTTGGGGTCGAGATACACTCATACTCCAGAGAAACGGCGAGGCCCGAGAAGTTGCACCTGGAATGCAGTCTCGGGATTCGCTGGAGTTAAAACACATTAAGATGCTCCATATTTTCCCTCTTTTCTTTTGCTTTGCAGTCTGGAACCCGCATAGCTTCAGATAGGTCCTTGTCTAACCGTTCACACTTATCAGGGGTGGACCCTGCAGTTTTATGAAAGAACAAATCTTGTTTTGCACAAATGTGGAGAATAGCGCAGCACTCTGAGCACAAAACGATTTATTCTTTAAATAAGAAATGAGTTCTTAACCTAGTATTGAGCCTATAACTGACCATAATCACCACGACTCGACAAAAGAGAACAAGGTAAAACAACCTAAACACATCGAGAAACACTCAAAATGACTCAAAACAAGAATCGAGACAAACAAAACATGCACACAACACTCAAATGTGCACAGGGAGCCTGTTTCTATGGATATTGTTTCCCACCCTTTCACATTTGTGATTCTCACATCACTCTGGCACTCATCTCTATTTTTCTGAAAAAGCCCTTTTCTCTCTTTTTCTCTCATCGTACGTCTATCTATTTTTCAATCTCTCATTTTTCATCCCTCCCCTGGGTGGTTGATGGATGAACAGGAAGCTGCGCGCTCATGCTCCTAGCATTCTGCTAGATTCTCTTTCTTCTGCTCACAACAGTGAACTTTCTCACAGTGGAGTTACGCTACAACTAGGTGCGTAGCAAATCTGCAGTTGACATCGGTTGACGATGCTCTGCTGGGGAGTTTGGACATGATCAGATCTGTCCAGATGAGGGAGTGGAATATCCTATTCCATTTGAGTTTGTGCTTCGCACTTGGCTTGATACCTCACTACTTGGAGGATGAGAGAGCTTTCGGCCCTTTGCTATTACCTACAGTGGTGCCCTTTTCTGGCAAGTAGAATGCCCTTTCTGGCAAGTATGTTGACGACGGGGAAAAGACTGAACATCTGACTCAACTGTGCCCCTAGTTCATTATTTTGACCATTTTTTGTTTTGGCTTTTTACGAAAACAATTTTGACCAACATGAGAGTTAGATTAACATGCTTGTTCAACTTTTCTTATGCAAAAATCATGCAAGTTAGTTTGAGAGCACTGAAAATTTTCCTTTTTTGGGTCCAAGAAAATGGTCCAGTTTTGGAAAATGGAATAATTTTTGAGAAAATTAGTCGACTTCATTAAAAATTCTCAAAATTTGTTTTTACAAACGGCCACTGCTCGATCAACATAGAATTTACTCTTGAGATGCACAACCTCAGATTCGAAGGAAACTTGCCCCTTGTCTGAACGACACTGCACAGCAACAGAAAGTTGCCCCTTATTTGAATGGCGACTCATGCCAACAAAAAGTTGCCCCTTGTCTGAATAGCGCCGCAACATACTGTAGACAGTTCTCATAGTGATGGTCACAACCGAACTCTCGGATACAGAGAAGACAAAGATGATCAGAACCATTACATGGACATAGTCAATTTTGGAAGTGTTTATGGCTGGACTTCAAAATGAAGTTGCCTACGTATCCCAAACATGGGAATCAAGCCTGATGTAGTTCGAGGTTAAGGTACACTCGGGTATTAACCTCTCCTTTTGCGCTCTAACTTTTGCCAAGGCCGCCCTTCTGGGTTTTCAACCTTGCGAGCTATGTTTTTCTTTTCTTTTCAATTCTTTTCATTTTTTTCATTTCCCATTTTTCTTTTTTTTCTTTTTTTCATTTTTCATTTTCTTCATTTTTCTTCTTTTTTTCTTTTCTTTTTTCATTTCTTTTTCATTTGCTCTAACTTTTGCCCGGTCGCCCTTCTAAGTTTTCGGCCCAGCGAGCCTCTTAAGGGTAAAAGTGTAGCTTTGTCCATGTCGAATGGTTTTGAGATCTCGGGGCCATCTGAATCTAGGAGAATGGCTGCTATTCGCTGATGATGTAGGAGTCCATCCAATAGGGGCTGAATTTGCCCCTAGTGTTGTGGACAGGAACTCAGTTGTCCTTCAGCAATACCTTATTCTTTCCTCCCTTCTAGGATTTGGCATTCTTGCCGATCTTCATTAGCTTGAGAAACATCCCAATTTTTGACTCTTTGAGCACATCTGACATTTTTACCCCTAGTTCGAGGGGTGCTTCTAACCTAGCTTTGCAAGCTTCCTTTTGATCACATTTGATATTCTCGCCCCTAGTTCATGGGCTGCTTCTGATCCGGCCACACGAGCCTTACATTGTGGTTGATCGTTGAACATTCTGAATCTAAGTTCAAGGTCTTAAAGCCAGGGGCCGAGTCTCAGGACTGAGAGCGATCCTAGGCTGCATAATCTCAAGAGTGATTCCACACAGGTCTTCGCGGGACCGCGCAAAACACATTTTTTTTGAAATCTTTTAAGAAAGTGACTAATCGCTCGCGCTGAAGACAATGTAGAACCAATCTGGATCAAGCTAGGATCCTTCTCAGTACTCACATTAACAAGCATGATCTCAATCATCAAGGGCTTAGCATGCCTCTCTTTCTCTCAGATGATCAAATTTTTGCAAATCTCGAGGAATTCCTTACTTTTCGTTTTCATCACAATGTTCAAAAAGGTTTTGAAAAACTTAGGCCAATGTAATAATTTCAAGGCACAGAAGAGCAGGTGAAATGGACTACCGTTTCATTCAAATTTGCTGGCACCACTGGCTCAAAGCAGAAATAAGCACAAAAACATGGAAACCACAGCTGTTTTATTTAGATCTTTTGGTGTAACTGGTTCCACGGCAGAAACAGACTCAAAAGAAAGCGAAAAGACAAACACAAAAACAAAATAGTGATGTCCGAGGTAACACTCCCGAAATCACCCGACTCCTATTCAACAGGACTGACTCGATATAATAAGACAGACCCCAAACAAAAAGACTAACTCAAAACAAAGAGACAGACTCAAAACAACACAACAGAACTGACTCAATACCCAAGCCAGAACGTAAAATAAACAGCATTCGCAAATGGTCAAAATAGTGCGTGCCCTACGCTACATCTGGAGTAAACTGAATGCCGTCTGCAGGTGGTCCATCCCCCGATCACATACTCGTACTATCCCCCAAGTTCATTGATCTAGTGACGATAGACTTTGCTGAGCTGGTGTGGCGATGACCTTGTTGTCATTCAAATTTTGTATCTCGTGACGAAGGCGAACGCAATTATCAGTGTCATGACCGGCTTGTTGATGGAAAGCACAGTACTTAGCCGGGTCATGCTTTGGAGGGAGAGGATCGGGTAGAGGCCGTTGTTCTAACGGTTTCAGATGTCCTTTCCTGAGTAGGCCCCCTAGAGCTTTTGACAAAGAAATATAAAGTGGGGTGAAAACCCTCTTGCCTCGGGGTAGATAGTATGAAGTTCGGGGGTTTGGATTAGATGTACCAACAAAGGGGGTGGCTATTTTCGGAGTGGTGGTGACCATTCCAACTTTAGAAGTCCTTACAGCTGCATCACTACTGGTGGTCGAATTAGAACTGCGTGCATAACCCTTCTTGGGTGACTCCCTTTCGTGGTCAATCAGACCTTGTTTCATTGCGTCTTCAATCTGTACCCCAATCTCGTGTAAGTTAGCAAAGGTGGGAAGGGGTAAGACTATCATTTTTTGCATCAGCCTGGGTTGGAGGTTGCGCACAACCATCCTTTTCTGGTCTTCGTTGGAAGGCCTTGTAGTCACCATCGAGGCCTTTGCTCTCCATCTCGTCACAAACTCAGAAAAACCCTCCTTTGGCTCTTGGCGGGTGACTTCAAGATCACGAGTTGCGACCTCAATCTGTGTGTTGTAGGAGTATTGAGCAATGAAGGCCTCAGCCATCTCTACCCAGTTCTGTTTCACAGAGTTCTCCAATTTCGCATACCAGATTGTGGCTATCCCAGACATGGTTCGGCTGAATAGTGACAGCTTCTGGGCTGTGGTCAAGCCCATTGGCCTCAGGATATCAGAAAATAGGTGGAGGTGCACCATTGGGTCTCCAGAGCCATCGAAGCGGTCGATATATGGCATCTTGAACCGGTCCGGCAAAGTCATGGCCGAGTCGGTGTATCCATCCTCTATGTCCGGAATGGATTTCATGCCTTGAGCCTTCTTGAATAGCTTTTCAAGCTTGCTCACTTTTAGCGCCGTTGGATCCACTTCAAACTCAAAGGGTGAATCCACTAGGTTGGTGGGCACTTTGGACAGCTGTGGTTGGATCGGGGGTGGAGCTGGCCCCATTGGAATGTATGTATTTTCCTGGACGTTTGCTGTCTCTCTGAGTATTGGAACTCTAGGTGGGGGAGGAGGTGGGTGCGAAGCAGATGCTCCGATTTACTGTTGTAGCCTGGCTAATAACTCTGCTTGTTGGGCCACTACTTTTGCTTGATGTGCGGCCACTTCTGTCTGGCGAGCAGCATCCTGCTGCATGGCTTGCATACTCTCCTGGAGCTGACACATCATCTCTTCCATTCCCACCATACTGCCCTGATCTAACTGATCTATCGGTATATCTGTCTCTGTGGTAAAAGCTGATATCTCAACCCAACTGCACACTGGTGAGATGGATAATGACTACTGATCCGAAGACTGTTGAACTGATGATCTGTGCCTGACTGACCTTTTTACCCTGCCTCTGGCGAAGGAACACTGATTTGCCCTTGAATTGAATCTTTGACCTGAGAAAGTCTATCAGCACAAGTCCAACGTACCGGGGGATATTGAAGCCTTTTGAAGCTATGGTTCCAAGACTACCTTGCAAAAGAGAAAACAGACAGCATCTCAGCTTGATTTCACTAGAATAGGTATAAGCATAGCTAAACGACTATGCTCTCTACTGAATTCTGCCCAAAACTCTACCTGTAAACTAATATCCTTAGGTAAAACTGATTCTTCACATACTGATGCCGTAGGCCTGATACCCAGACTTGCAACTGATACATTCATTCCTGTAGAGACGCACTCTAAAAGCACATAGCAAGTGAGAGCCAAAACATCCCTATGTTGGGGTAGGGTTTCCCTGTCCTATTTTGTCAGGAGCTAGGGTTTCACTACGCACGCAGCGGTTTCAAACAACCTACAATCGGGTAAGCAACCTGTCCTAGTTTGGAATGGTCACTATGGATTCTGAATATGCACTAGGTCGAATGGTAAAAAAGGGTGCCCCGGTAACAACTGGGGTTTGTGTTCCCATCGTGGCAGAGCCCGTAATCGGTCAGCCTTATGGCATGCTTCTCAAAGCAAGCCTCCAGCAAACCGTTCAGGAATAGCAGACGGCAAACATTGTGACTTAGGCGCACCAATGCAAATGCAATGCGAAGAAACACATAAGTGTAGTCAAAACAAGATATTATGAGTTCGAGTCAAGTTCTCTAAATCCCCAGCAAAGTCGCCAGAAACTGTAGACGTCCCTGAATGTCCCGGGAGGGAATCCCATTTTGTTCATTTGGGCTTACTATAGTTCGGACTCAAATGTCACGGTTCTGAATCTAATCCCGCAAAGTGAAATGCGAGACCGATAAATCACCAAAGTGTCCAAATCTGGCAAATCGTTTTGAAAAACTGATTTTTAGAAAGAAGTGCCAAACATGGACTGCTTTGCCAGATACAGAGTCGCCACCTAAATATTTTATTTTAGGAAATTTAGGAAACCCTAACTCGTTGCCTAAGGCCACGTGTCCGTTATCACCAAAGTTGCCTTGGCTAGGGAACTTGGGTACGATTGGGGAAGGTCAGCTATGAGCACCCCCGCTCGCCCGATCAAAGATCGGCCACTACTAAACATGATATCTCGTTTTGAAAACATGTGTGCTCTTATTCCAGTTATTAGCCTAAGATTACTATGTGATGTGCACAACACACAAGTATAGACTAGATCGCCTAAGTTGGAACAAAACATTTCATGTTTGTTTGTTTGAAAATGATTTGATGGTGCTACCCGCAAGTAGGCTAAGACGTGGATTTGCCACCCTCGGGTGGGCTTAGAAAACATAATTTTGCCACTCTCAAGTGGGCTTAAAACTCACATTCAATGAATTGTTCCAATTCAGATAATCCAACATTCACCCACAGGCATTCAGGCAGTTATAGCAACTAAGCAATTAGCCTCATGGAAAGCATGCTATCATGGCAATCACTCACACACATGCGAGATGCTAAAGCATAAAAGCTTACCTAGTACTCCGAGCCAAAACAACAACTACTTAGCAATCAATGCATGATCCTAGTTCATGTTAAGATGGCTAATGCAACACATGCAAATATGCATCTAAAATAGGTTCGGCTATTCTAAGATGGCATATGAGATGTGACAATTTGATACATGTGTTCAAGTTGGATTTGAAATACAATGCAGTTGGTATGATGCGTCGAGCCTCGGTGCATGCAAGACAAATGAATGGATGCAAACATGTGAGCATAAGAATGCTAAATCAAACATGCCCTAAAACTAACCATCATAAGCGGTTAAATAAAAGGGAGAAAGAAGTGGGGGTTTGGAAGACATGCATCACACACACACACGCTTATTAGACGATTGCGCCCTCTCGAGAGAGGGACCGAAAGAATAATACAAATTAATTAACTAACAAGCTAATTAAATATTACACAACCACTTAACTAATTAGACAAATTAATTAAGCTATTTAAAGTAGTAGAGAGGACTCGGGAAGAGGGATAAATGCATGCTCGGGTAACTTTGCTCGGAAATTAATCGCCATGCTTCATGCTGCCTCTGTTTACGCTGCTCTACACCTCTGAAAATTTCACAAATCCCAAGGATGCTTCAGAATCACTCCCGGAGCAATGTGGGATGTCATCGGCCAAGAGATGAGACTACCGGCCGTGTAGAATCGGTCGTCGACCAAAAATTAAGCTCTCGGCCCCAAATATGTAGTCAGCCGGCACTGAATGTGGTCGGTCGACCATCTCTTTCTGCAGAACCTTGTTTTGCTACAGCAGAGGACAGACAAGGCATGACAAAGCATTTTCAAGGCAATGTTTGAATGACCACCCTCCCTATCATGTTATGAACTCAAGGGAGTGTAGCCCTCGACCCTCGGGCCACCAATCACGCCCTCCTTATCATGTTTGAGACTCAAAGGAGTATGGTTCTCGACCCTCGGGCCACCAATCATGCATCTCGATACATGATGGCCAAAGGAGCCAAGTGTGCAAATCAATATGGAATAAAATGCACATAGCACGTAAGGGGCCTCGACCTCTATCATGATTGATCAAGAGGCAAGGGATGCATGCTCGATGCTATGCAACCTAAACATGCGAGCATACTAGTGCAAAATGAGCATACAAGCAACAATGTTACACAAGGCAATTAGCATATAACAATATGCAAAGACAAGCATGTGACTTCGTTCAATCATGTAACAACATGTGAGGCAAACATGTAACAACATGTTAAGCAACGTAAAACCAAAAGAATGCATGCCAAATGCACTACCGCTTAAGCATGCAACAACATATTAATAGGCCAAGTACGCAACAACATGCAAGGCAAGCATGCAACAACATGCGGGAATGGTCTTAAACTAAGATGGGCAGCTCTCAAATAAGCCCAAATCAGTGGCCAAAATGCTAAGGGCATGAGGGCAAATGCACATACAAACATGCATGCTAAATGGTCCCATACTTAAGCATAAAAGGGCAACTTTTAAGAACACTTAAAAGGAAAGGAAAGCATGCAAATGTGACAACATTACTTGCCCTAAAATGAGGCTAGGAGTGATGCCAAATCTCATAAACAAGTCAAGCATGGCATGCTCAAGACTAAAGCCTAAGACTAGTCGAGGGACTTGAACCAAAACTACACAAAATAAAGAGCATATGGCAAGTATGACCCAAAACAGTCCTAAATCATGCTAAAGTGAGCCTAAAACATGCAATGACCAAAGCCAAAACAAGCTAAAACAAAGGGGCAAAATCATGTGGCATGCAAGACCATCAAAGAGGTGTTACACTACACCTAATACAACCAAACATGGCATGATTTAGGCAACCAAAAACAGAGTTTGGAGTTAGGCTAAAACATGTAAGCATAGTATTCAAAATGCTAGGTACATATTAAGGCAAATCATGGGATTACAAGACAAGTATACAAAGCATGCATGGGATGTGTAAACCAAGTCAAAACAATGCTATATCATGACAAAACAAAGCCTAATATATACTGAAATGAAGCTAAAACAAGCTAGGCATACAAGCCATTTACATAAGCCACTTATGCAAGCATTCAAGACAACATGGAGAGGGGATGACCCTCTCCTATTTAAGACACCAAAACCACCTCTTCACCACTGAAAATCCTCTGGATTTCAGTGGTAAAGAGGTCATGCAAAGCTAAGAGCAATGGCCAAAATGGATGGCCTAAAACAAGGCCTAGCAAGGCCTTGGAGGGGGGAAACAACCCCAAACCTCAAAGTGACCTTAAACAAAGTTCTAAAGAAAGTAAAATCAGAACTTTTATCAGTTATAGTCAAAGCTTAAAACAATAAGCAAGAAGGGCTAAAAGCCTAAGCCAAAATGGGGTATATAAAGTAAAGAACTCACCCTTGTAGAATCTCTTCAAGAACCAAGTTCTAGCCGATTTTCTAAGTTCAAACCAGACCAAGAACTCTAAAATCAACCTCAAGGGACCTCAGCTCCAAGGGGATGGTGTAATGCTAGGTGTTTGTGTGCAAAAGCGTGAACAAAAACACCCTTTAGAGCATAAAACACACACACAAATATAAAAAGAGGGAATTATAGAGATAGATAGATACAAACTCTCTAACCCTAATTTTCAGAACCTCTAAGAAGGGAGGAGGGCCTCCCCTCTTATAGGAATTCAATTCCTAAGCTTCTAGGAGATGCTAACACAAGGGATTAAATCCCTCCATACACGTGTATGAGAGTGGTGTAATGTGGATGCCAGCTGTGACAACTGGCATAAAATATCTGCCAAAAGCAGATGGAAAGGGGTCGACCAGCAGAAATGGCCGATTGACCAACAAAGGTGGCCGACCGACCAACAAAGGTGCCGACCGGCCACAACCTTTGGCCGATGGCAAGAAAAAAGGGCCGATGGCATCATGCCTTGGCCGGTGGGTTGAGGGGATGGCCAACAAGCCACCCTCTTCCCTTAAAAACATAAATGCAAGTGTTTAGTCCACAACCAAGCACAAAACATTCAAGTTGGGAGATCTTGAGGCGAGGCGTGCGGTCGAGACCTTCGAGAACTCAAAACGAACACGAACATGGATGATCACCGAGTGTTCAAACGGTGACGTCCAAGTCTTGAGGACAGTCAAAAATGGGGTGTCTACAGTAGCTGACCCTGATGTTCCACATCCCCCTCTTGCTGATATAAAGGTTGTAGATGATTTACAGGACAGTCCCAATCTGGACCTTCTGATGATAGGTGAGGACGGCGATTTCCACCATGAGCCTGGCGACTTCATGACTTTCCTACACACTCAGGTGATGGTTCTTTTACCCTAGGTGTAGCTCGCGCTATACCCGTGGCTGCTGCTGCTTTTGCTGCTGGAGCTAGTGATGCGCCTGCCACCGCTCCCATTCTTGGATTACCTATGCTCCCTACCGAGATTATGTACATGCATCCAGATGGAGTGATTGAGCAGATTCTACTCGAGCTCATTGAGGAGAGAGACCGCAGACTTGTATTTGCCCTTGGCATCAAGCAGGTATAATTTTTTTTTTTTTATGCTAGTCCATGTTGTACTTTAGCTTATTCTCAACCATTACTATTTACTGTTCAGTTACTTCTACCTGCCTTTCTCAATTTCCTTTGTTTTGCAGATTCCTTGAGTTTATGGCGACGAGCTCCTTCGGACGATTGACCGACTACTCATCATGGTACGGAGGAGGCAAACTGCCTTAGTCACCCACGGGATTGAGGCACATTCTGTGTGCAGCTTACTGTCATTACTATGTTGTACATTCCAAGTCACTCTATTTGATATTTGATATTCTTTTCAGCCTGAGCCGGCGCCAGCAGTGCTTGTAGGACCTTCCGCAGCCAGTCAACAGAGATGGGGTCCAGTGAGAGGTCGAGGAGGTGCTGATAGGGGGAGAGGCCGAGTGCGGCAGCGCTCGCCTTCCGAGGAGTCTTTGGATGGGTCTACGACCCTAGAAGATGAGGGAGAGGAGATGGACCCACAGTTGAGCTCACAGTCGAGCAGTCCTAGTGATGACAGCGATGCGCCTCCTCCACAACCACGAAGGAAGAGAGCGAGGATGGACTATTGATGACGACACTGATTTTGCTTTATTTTGCTTTTGTTTTCGTTTTGTTAGGTAGTTTATAAAACTAGCTTCAGGTTGTCTTTTTATTTTTCAAAAGCTTTCTTATTTTGGTTGTGTAAAACAAATGATCAGAGTTGGGCCCAACAGTTATAAAAAGCAAGTTTTGTTTGAATGATCTCCTTTGTTGAATGATAAACTGCATTACCTTTGCTTTTGCACCGTTCAAAATTGTGAATGCATCGCACTTGAATTGGTTTGGGAATTGGAAAATGACTTGAATAACCAAAACATAAAATACAACTCAATAATGGAAAAAGAAAACAAAAACAACTCGAAATGACTAACAAACACTTAGTGCAAATAAAGAAAAACTCAAAATTACAATTGAAGACCCTTCAAACAAAGATTGGCTTTAGCTGCAACTGCCATGTTCTGAGTTTGAATCAAGACCCGGTCGGGCTTCCTTGATGAATGGCCTGCTATCACTGATGCACGTCCGACCATCAGTGTGATGTCGGTCAGTGTTGTCTAGGTAAACTCTATAAATAAGAATCCCATGCTTCCTTTCTGGCAAACACATTAGTTCTTGATAGTTTCCTCTCAAAATGGAGATATTATCTGCCAACAGACTTCGAGAATGGATAGCTTCCCTAGATGGCTCGAAAAAAGTGATTTTTCGTGGTTTCGGCCTCAACACCCTTTTCTCTTTGAGCCGAACTCCTCTTTGTTTCCCATTACCCTATATCGCGGCTAGATGTTGGAATCCAATTACACATGTCTTTAGCTTCGGGGGACAAGAGCTATGCCCGACAATTGAAGAATTCCAAGCTTTGATCGAATCCCGGCGTGACGAGGAAATCTTGCCCCAGCTCCATTTTGTCACGCCCAAACTTTAGGACCGACGTGCGGGCTTACTCTGCATGAGGCTCGATCTTTAGTTCACAATAGGGAACTAGACATCCCTAGTTTGATTCATTGATTTTCTGGCACTGGTGACCGCGACGACTGTCTCTGGTAGAGCTTTTGACAGCATGCCCTTTGTTTGTGTATGTTAGCTCATTTTCTTCTTGCCCCGGGTTTCGGAGGGTCTAGCATTCGCTTGATCGAAGTGGCCCAAGGCTTGAAAGAGGGCAAGAGCTGTATTGGCTTAGCATTGGCCAAGACCTTGATGGGTTTGAATGCCTTCCATCGGCAGGAGACGACCAAACTCGTAGGAAGTCCACTACTTTTACAGGTAATGTTTCCCACCCTATCTTATATATTCTTCTCACATCACTCGACACTCATGGTCTGTTTTTCTCTGAAAGCCCTTTCTCACTTTTCTCTCCATATACACCTCTCTATTCTTCAATCTCTCTTATTTTTCCTCCCTCCCCAGATATGGCTCATGGATAGGTTCAAGGTAGTGGACTGTTACCCTACCTACTCAGCACAAGACTATTTCTTTCGCCAACAATTAGTTGATTTCCCGAATGAAGGGTGGTGGTGCCATTGGATGTGCAACAAGTCCGCTGTTGACATTGCTTGGCGTTGCCCCTGGTTTGATCTATCTAAGATGAGCTTACAGTATGTCTCGGCGACTTGGCATTCAACTGATTGGCTTGACACACTGCGTATTCCACTTTCCATTCCAGTTCAGGCGTCAGTTCGGACATGACCAGATTTGCCCAGAAGAAGGAGTGGAGTACCCAGCTTCATTTCCAATTCGAGGTTCACAACTAGCTCGATATCCCACTACATGGAGGACAAGAGAACTTCTGGCTCCCGCTCCCAATTTCAGTTACGCCTTATCTGGCAAATGCATAGCTTGGCTTGACGATGAGGCGCAAACCGGGCCCACTTTAGCTTTTGAAGCTTCCACAAGCTCAGGGAGGGGACGCTAGAACTCGTAACTCATCTGTGCCTCAAGTTTATTGCTTTGATTTGTACTTTCAAGTTTTTCTTTGAACGTAATAAAAAGAAACTTTGATGTGTATCAAGAGCTAGAGAACTTTGTATTGAAATCGATGAAATTAGAGTTATGGGCACTGAAATTTTTTCTTTTGGTCCAAATATGGTGTAAGTTGTAAAAATATTAATCTGAACAAAATCAACTTTTATTAAAACTTTCCAAAACCATTTTCAATATTTATCCTCGAGATGTACAACCCCGAATCCAGAAATAGAAAATTTCCCATTGACTGAATAGCACTGCACAATACTGTAACCAGCTCTCGTAGTGAAAATCACAACCAAACTCTTAGATACATAAAAGACAAAGATGACCTAAATAATCTCATGGACAGGACAGTTGAGTTTGAAGTGTTTACGGTTGAGCTTCAGAATGAAGTTGCCTACATATCCCAAAGATAGGAATCAAGCCTTACATAGTTCGGTTCGGGTTGACTTGGGTATTAGCACTCTCCTTTTGCGCTCTAACTTTTACCAAGGCTGCACTTTCTGGGTTTTCAACCTTGCGAGCTCAGCTTTTCTTATTTCAAATTTTTTGTGCTCTAATTTTTGCCTAGGTCGCCCTTTCGGGTTTTCGGCCTAGCGAGCCACTCAAGGATAGTATTTTTTCAACTTGTCCATATTGATTGGTTGGGAGAATTCGAGGCCATCTAGGTCCATAAGAATGATAGCTCCACCTGACCAAATAGTCTTGATGATATAAGGGCCAGTCTAATTAGGTCTGAGCTTGCCCCTACAGTCATGGATGGGAGCTTGGTTGTCTTTGAGCACCAAATCCCCTTCCTTAAGATTCTGAGACTTAACTTTCTTGTTAAAAGCCCTGGCAATCCTACATTGATATCCTTGAACATGGTACAGTGCTTTCAGCCTCCTCTCGTCGAATAGCATCAGTTCTTCGAACCTACTCTGATGCCAATCCGCTTCTGCTGTCTAGCACTCAGCCATGACTCGTAGCGACGGAACCTCTATTTCGATCGACAAAACAGCCTTCATCCCATAAACCAGAGAATACGGAGTTGCCCCAACAGATGTTCGAATTGAAGTCCTGTAGCTCTCAAGAGGGAATGGCAATTTGTCTGGCCAGTCCCTGTAAGTCTCAACCATCTTCTGCAAAATGTGCTTGATGTTTTTGTTGGCGGCCTCAATAGCTCCGTTGGTTTGCGGCCATTATGTGGATAACTTATGAAAAGTCATGTTGTACTTCTCTAACAAGTCGATCACCTCTTTCTTATGATGTTATTCCTGATGAACTTGGCTACATGCGACACTTTCAGCACTGCATAGGATTGGGTTTCGACCCACTTTGTAAAGTAGTCTATTGCCACCAAGATATACTTATGCCCATTTGAACCTTTTGGCGTAATTGCCCTAATAACATCAATTCCCCAGACTGAAAAGGGCTATGGTGAAGTCATGTTGTACAGCTTCGACGGCGGGACATTCATGCGATTTGCATGAATTTGACATTTGTGGCATTGCCGAACAAAACTGATACAATTTTCCTCCATGGGTGACCAGTGGTAGCCCTGCCTAAGAATCTTCTGGGCCAGCATTACTCCCGCTTATATGCGATCCGCACTCCCCTCCGTGGATGGCCTCCATTAGGCGCTTCAATTCTTCTACATCAACACACAGCTTGTGAATTCCCAGATGACCCTATTTGTACAACTTACCCCCGCAGATGATAAACTGAGCAACCATTCGTCGTATTGCCTTTTTATCTTTGGCATTTGGCCATAGTAGATAAGCCTCATTTTCCAAAAGGTTCCAAATGTCATGATACCAGGGGTTCTGATCTTGCACTTCATCTATTGCGGCAATCAACTCGTAGGTAGGCACATACTTCTGTTCAATAATGATCGGACGCATCCAGACTCCCAAAGGGATGTCTATCATAGAAGATAGAGTTGATAAAGTGTCAGTGAACCTGTTGTTCTCTCTTAACAGATGCGTGTGTAGACGTGCCCGAGGGCTTCAGGCTACAGTTCGGACTAAATTTGTCATGGTTCTTAATCTGATCTCACAATGTGCGATGTGAGATTGATAAATCACCAAAGAGTCCAAATCTGGCAAATCGTTTTGGAAAATTGATTTTTGTAAAGAAGTGCTAAACATGGACTGCTTTGCTTGATATAGAGTCGCCACCTAAATATTTTATTTTGGGGGGGGATTTAGGAAACCCTGACTTGTGCCTAAGGCCACGTGTCCGTCATCACCAAAGTTGCCTCGGCTTGGGAACTTGGGTATGATTGGGGAAGGTCATCTATGAATACCCCCGTTCACCCGATCAAAAATCGGCCACTACTAAACATGATATTTTGTTTTTGAAAACACATGTGCTCTTATTCCAGTTAATTAGCTAGAATTACTATGTGATGTGCACAACACATAAGTATAGACTAGATCGCCTAATTTGGAACAAAGCATCGCATATTTGTTTGTTTGAAAATGGTTTGAAGTTTGCTACTCGTAAGTAGGCTAAATCATGGATTTCGATGAATTGTTCCAATTCAAGCAATCCAACCTTCACCCACAGGCATTCAGGCAGTTTATATCAACTAAGCAATTAGCCTCATGGCAAGCATATGCTTTCATGGAAACAATAACACACATGCAGTATGCTAAAGCGTAAACACTCACAGCGTACTCCGAGCCAAAACAGAAACTAGTTAGTAATCAATGCATGATCCTAGCTCATGTTAAGATGGCTAATGCAACACATACAAAATGCAACTAGAAATAGGCTAGGCTATTCTAATATGGCATATGAGTTGCGATTAGATAAACATGTATTTAATTTGGAATTGAAATACATTGCAGTTAGTATGATGCGCCAAGCCCGGTGCATGCAGTGTAGATGAATAATGCAAACATGCAAGCATAAGTATGCCAAATTGAAATATGCCCTAAAACTGACCACTGAAAGCAGATAAGTAAAAGGGAGAAAGACGTGAGGTTGGAAGACATTCATACACTCACGCACACTTATTACAACAATTCGCCCTCTCGACGGAGGGTCCGAATAAATAATACATGCCAACTAATTAACTAACTAACAAGCTAATTAATTATTACATAACCGAATGAATAACTAGCTACAACTAATTATTACAAAACTTAATTAATTAACAAATTAATTAACTAACTACAAATGAAAAATGACAAATAATGCTGCTCCAGCTCTGTTCAAAGAAACAGAAGGTGCATGCTCGGTTCTTGTCCCGAAAGCTCTCCGGATGCTCTTTAGAGGCTCTGTCTGTAGGGTGTCCTTGAGAACTTGCTGGTGGATCTTACCAAAACATGCTGGGGAGTGCATTAGTGGCTTGCTGGCCATGGGGAGATGCTGCCGGCCACCTGCTGACCAAAGATGGTACACTGCCGGCCAAGGATGAGGAGGCGCCGACCATTTGTAGAGCACTGCTGGCCACTGATGTGTTGGGACACCAAGCTGTAGCAGAGCACAAAATAGAGAAAAGGGAGGGTCTCCCAAGGGTATATATGCACTATGCTACCCCATATCACCTCAAAACATCAAGGGAGAGGCATAGTTGGATCCATGACCATCAATTACGCATCCCGATGCGTGATGGCCAAAGATCTAACTTGTGCAAATCAATATGGAATGAATGCACAAATAAACACAGAAAGCCTAAAACTACTCTATCATGTGTGATCAAGATCGTCGGCAACCAAGAATTGAGACACGTTTCATCACTTGAAGTATGGAACGTCCCTCGTTTCTCGTGCTTGGATTAACACGTAATCCAAGCAACAATGCAATGCAAGGATGGCATACACCATGCTAACTCGAACATGCAATCATGCAATATTACTTAAGCAAGCAAAATGCAGTGTAATAAACATGCAACAACATGTAATGGAACTAGCATGCGACAACATGCAAAGATGGAGCAAGCATACAACAATATGCAAGACAAGCATGCAACAACATGCAAAGGATGGACTTAAACCAAAATGGACAGCTCTCAAATAGGCCCAAATCAGTAGCCATAGGTGCTAAAATGATGGTATGAAAAGCATGAGAAGGCAAGACAAACATGCATGCCAATTGGCTCAAGGGCTAAGGCACAAAGATGCAACTCTTAAGCACACTTAAGGAGTGAAAAGCATACAAGCATGACAATACTATGTGCTCTTAAACGAAGTAAGAAATGATGCCAAATCACTTAAACAATGCAAGTAAAGCATGCTAGGGTCCTTAAAGCATAAAGGCTAATAAAGAGGGCCACAAAGGAGGCATGCAGTACATGGCACAAATGCATGAACTAAACATGGACAGAGCTTAATTAGGTCTAAACAAAGAGCTAAACATGCCGAGATGACGGCTCAAAGACCCATGCAAGCATACAAGCTAAGCCATAAACTAGGCAGTAATGCACAACACTCAAAGGCACTTAAAGCATGATTGAAGTGGGAACATGGAATGCTATAGGCTTTGAAATGAAGTATTAAGTGATACCAAATCATCTAAATAGCTTAAAGATAGCATGCACGAGTCAACAAAACACAAAACTAGCAAGGCCAATTACGCTACAGCTATACAAAGCATGAAGGATATGGCAAAGGCAACCCAAAACAGTCCTAAAACATGTTAAAGTGATACTAAAACATGCATGGAAGTAAGCCAAAACAAGCTAGCATGGTGAGCATGAGGCATGATGTATACAAGGCAAATAAGGTGGATTACACTACACCTATCAAGACCAAGAATGAGATGACTCAACCAACAAAAATTAGAGTTATATCATGGCATAATAACCCCAAAAACCCACTGAGATGGTGACCAAAGGACCTAAGCATAGAGGCATGCACAATGATCCATTCATAAGGCATAAAACACAAACTCTCCAAGGCATTGAAAGCATGTCAAATGCAGGTGTATGACCACATTTCATGGACTGAAATAACATTCGAAATGATGGCAAAGCAAGGAAACATCACATGCATGGCATGGTAGGGGCCTCAAAACCCAAGGCTAGCCAAAGCATCTACACTATAGCTATACAAAACATGAGTGATATGACCATGGCAGCCCAAAACAGTCCTAGAACAACCCAAAATAAGAATAAAATCATGCTAGAGCAAAGCCAAACCATGCTAGAATGATGAGTAAAAACATCATGCACATAAAGCTAGTAAGCAAGATTTGTTCTGCAAGTATATGGAGCATGCAAGGGCTAACCAAACCAAACCAAAACAGAGTCATGACATGGCAAAACATCATATGCTGGAATGGACTCAACATAAGCTAGAATGACATGTCAAGGCATGAAGCATATAAAGCTAGTTTAAGTGATTTACACTACAAGTGTATTATACATGCATGGAATGACCAAAGCAAGTAAAAATAGTGGTATGCCACAGCAAAATAACCATAAATACAAGCTAAGATATGGTCAACATACACTTAGTAAAGATGCTCAAACATGAGGCATATTAAGGCATGTATTGAAGATGCAAGGAAAGGGGATGGCCCTCCCCTTCTTAGGACCTTAAAACACCATCTTGGGATTTTAATGGTGAGAAGGCCAAAACAAGGTGGTCCCGAAGCTCACAAAAAAAAGGCTAAAAAACAAGGCCAAACAAGGCCTAAGAGGGGGTAAACAACCCCAAACACAAAAATGATCTTAAACAAAGATCAAAAGCATGCAAAAATAGAACTTTTATCAGTTATGAGCTAAGCTTAAAACAATATGCAAGATAAGATAAAAGCTTAAGCAAGAAAGGGGGATTAAAAGTTAAGTTTCTCACCCTTGATGACCACCTTCAAGGTTGCAACTCCAGCACCCTTTTTGATCCAAAACCAGCTCAAGAACACCAAAAACATCCTCAAGAAGCCTCAGCAACACAAGCAAGGTGTTTGAGTGTGTGTTTGCGTGTTAAAGTAAGACAATACTACACTTTAAGCACCAAAAATGAAGAACAAAGAGAGATATAGATACAAAACTATATCCATATCTCAGACCTCCAAAATCTCAACCTCTGAAATAGAGGAGGAGCCTCTCTTTATATAGAAGAGAGGCAATGTAAAGCTTGTTCAACAAGCTTGAAAAGGGCCTCATCCCTCCGTACACGTGTATGGAGGAGAGCTGAGTGAAAACCAGCTGGCTCAAAATATCTGGCGTAAAACTTACTGAGACAAGTGGTTCTGCCGGCCATCAGTGGTGGCCGACAGTGGCTCATTGATCGCCGGCAGGCATCATCAATGGCCGGCAGTGACAAAGGCATTGTCGGTAGGGCCAAAAAGGGGTCGGCAGTGCCTTCTATAAAGCATGTAGAAAGGGCCAATACAAGGTCAAAAAATGGGGCAGGACAGACACAGGGTTTGGAAAGCTCAAACCTGTGACGTTCCGCCGTGGCAGTCGAGTACTCGACAAACAATCGAACTAGTTGTTGGGTGTACTTGCAAGCACAACCAAGTCTTGAGGACGGTCAAAAATGGGTTGTCTATAGTTGCCCCTCTTTGACAGAACTCGAAAGTCACAAAGCGACGTGAGTGAATGTCAAAGCCCAGAGACGACCCATTTTTGACAAGGCCGAAGACTCAGGCAAACATTTGAAACAAACATGCAGTGATGTGCCAGTAGGCTGGGGCAAAATGTAAATAACATGCAAGATGCAAGAGCATAACTTATGATTATGCAAAGAGAGCTGTAACAGAGCAATTATACAAAATAAATGCAACATTTTAAGCGAATGTTGTGTGAAGAAATGCTACAGCAAACTCGTACACAAGCAAGTAAACACGATCCAAACTACATCTCATGCAGAAAGGATGTGAGAGAATCAGCAATCTTAGCGAACATGTGCGATAGATACACAAAGCGTACGAAGTGTGATAGATACACAAAGTGAGTGTGTGATAGATACACAAAGGGTGAACAGAAAGTGTGATAGATGCACTAAGTGAACAAAGTGTGATGGATACACAAAAGGTGAACACAAAGCGTGATAGATGCACTTAGTGAACAAAGTGTGATGGATACACAAAAGGTGAACACAAAGTGTGATAGATGCACTTAGTGAACAAAGTGTGATGGATACACTAAAGGTGAACACAAAGTCTGATAGATGCACTAAGTGAACAAGTATGATAGATACACTAAAGGTGAACACGTAGTGTGATAGATGTACTAAGTGAACAAGTATGATAGATACACTAAAGGTGAACACAAAGTGTGATAGATGCACTAAGTGAACAAGTATGATAGATACACTAAAAGTGAACACGAAGTGTAATAGATGCACTAAGTGAACAAGTATGATAGATACACTAAAGGTAAACACGAAGAGTGATAGATGCACTAAGTGAACAAGTATGATAGATACACTAAAGGTGAACACGAAGTGTGATAGATGCACTAAGTGAACAAGTATGATAGATACACTAAAGGTGAACACGAAGTGTGATAGATGCACTAAGTGAAAAAGTATGATAGATACACTAAAGGTGAACACGAAGTGTGATAGATGCACTAAGTGAACAAGTATGATAGATACAGTAAAGGTGAACACAAAGTGTGATAGATGCACTAAGTGAACAAGAATGATAGATACACTAAAGGTGAACACGAAGTGTGATAGATGCACTAAGTTAACAAGTATGATAGATACACTAAAAGTGAACATGAAGTGTGATAGATGCACTAAGTGAACAAGTATGATAGATACACTAAAGGTGAACACGAAGTGTGATAGATGCACTAAGTGAATAAAGTGAAGTGTGATTGATACAGTAAATTAATGAAGTGAAGCGTGATTGATACACTAAATGAATGAAGTGAAGTGTGATTGATACACTAATTGAAGAGAGTATGATGGATACACTAAGTGAATGATCTTAAATGGGACTTCTTTGAATGAACCGCACATCCAATATCGCCTGGTTGCACCAGTTTGAAATGAATCGTACATACAATATTGTGCATGAATGAGAAAGCAACTTGATAGGTACAATGCAATACAATGCAAGTGAAACGTGCGTGGCAAAGCGAATGAAGTAGCTCATAACAATGCAAGTAAAACATGCATAACAACGCAAGTTAAAGAAGTGCGTAACAACGCAAATAAAACATGCGTAACAGTGCATGTTAAAGGCATGCATAACAGCGCAAGGAAAACATAATAGCGTAAGTTAGAGAAATGCATAACAGCGCAAGTAAAACATGCGTAACAGCGCAAGGTAGAGAAATGCGTCACAGCGCAAGTTAGAGAAATGCGTAACAACGCAAGATAGAGAAATGCATAACAGCGCAAGTAAAGATACGCAAAACAATGCGGGTGGCATGCGTGACAGCGCAAGATAGATATGTAAAACAATGAAAATGACATGCGTGACGGCGCAGGATAGATATATAGAACAATGCGAGTGACATGCGTGATAGCGCAAGATAGATATGCAAAACAATGCGAATGACATGCGTGACAGCGCAGGATAGATATACAGAACAATGCAAGTAACATGCGTGACAGCGCAAGATATATGTGCAAAACAATGCAAGTAACATGCGTGACAGCGCAAGATATATGCAAAACAATGCAAACGACATGCGTGACAGGGCAAGATATATGTACAAAACAATGCAAGTAACATGCATGACAGCGCAAGTTAAATAGGTGCATAACAATGCAACCGAAGCGCACATATGTAGACACCCCATTTTTTACCATCCTCGGGACTTGGTTGTGCTTGCAGGTACACCCAACAACTAGTTTGACTGCTCGCCGAGTACTCGACTGTCGCGGCGGAACGTCACCGGTTCGGGCTTCCCAGACCTTGTATCCTTTCTGCCCCATTTTTGGACCTTGGCTAGGTCCTTTCAGAGTGACCCTTTTGGTGCACTGCCGGCCATGGCATGGAACTGCTGGCCATTGCTTTGATCCTACCGGCCACTGGAGAAGCCCTGTCGGCCATCAGTGAGCCACTGTCGGTCATTGATGATGGCCGGCACCCCCCCTGTCTCAGCTGGTTTTCCTCCAGATCTTTTGAGCCAGCTGTTTTTTTGTTTGCTCCCCTCCATACACGTGTATGGAGCGATGAAGCCCTTGTAAAGCTTCTTGAAAAAGCTTTGGCTTTGCATTCCTCTATACAAGCAAGAGGGTTCCCTCTTTGCCAGAGGTTCTGAGTTTTGGAGAGCAAAAACACCATTTCTCTCTATATTGTTTGTATTTTGTGCTTAGAAATTAGATTTCCTTGCACTTTTACACTACAACATCTAGATACACCACCACCATTGAACCAAGATTCTTGGGAGGTCTTCTTGAGGTCTGAAAGAAAGCTTCCACCCCCTGAAATTGCTGGTTTCGAAGAGGGTCTTCAAGGGTGAGCATTTCTCCAATTTTTGCACTTTTTTGCACCTTGCTTTAGCCCTCTTTGAATATTGATTTAGGCTTTGCTTATAACTGAAAAAAGTCTTGTATTTAAGTCCTTTTTAAGTTTGGTTAAGGTCATTTTGCTGTTTGGGGTGTGTAGCCCCCTTGCATGCTTTGTTTGGCTTTGTTTTAAGCCATATCTTAAGGCCTCCGAGCTAGCCTTGGTTTGGCCTTCCTACCAATGAAATCCAGTGGGATTTTGGTGGTAGAGGTGTGGTTTTGAGGTCCTAAATCAGAGGGGGTAGTCCCCTCTCTTTGTGTTCCTCTTTGCTTGCATTTTTGGCCTTCCAAAGGACCATCCCTCCATGCATCTTTGAGGCTTGGTTCAGGCCTATTTTTGTGACTTTTAGGACCTTCCTTGGCCCTTTCCATGGCTGGTTTGGTCATATTTTGTATGCGTATAGTATGTGTAGTGTAACTCCATCCATAGCTCATCAAAGTAGCATGTGTGCATAGTCTTTTTTGAGTCCATTTCAGTCCATTTTTGGTTATGTTTTACCATGCCATGAATTTGTTTTGGGTTGGTTTTGTCACTCCATGCTTGCATGATGCACTTGTAATGTAAATCTCCTAAACTAGCTCCATATGATCCATGCCATGCCATGTCATTTTAGCTTGTTTGATTTACATTCCAGCATGTATTTGGTCATCATTTGCCATGTTATGACCCTATCCATAGTTGGTTCAATCATCCTTTGCACGCTCCATATAGGTGTAGAACAAATTATGTTTACTAGCCCGTTGTGCGTGATGTTTTGACTCATCATACTAGCATATTTTGGCTTTCCTCAAACTTGATTTTATGCTTATTTTGAAGTGTTCTAGGACTGTTTTGGGCTGCCATGGCCATATCACTCATGCTTTGTATAGCTATAGTGTAAATGCTTAGGCTAGTCTTGGGTTTTGAGGCCTCTATCATGCCATACATGTGATGTTCGCATGCCTTGCCCTCATTCCACATGCTATTTCAGTCCATGAAATATTGTTGTTCACTCACATTTGACATGCCTTGAATGCTTTGTATAGCTTGTGCTTTATGCCTCAAGAATGAGCTTTTGTGCATCCCATTAAGCCTAAGCCTTTGACTCATCATTTCAGTACATTTTGGGTCCAAATATACCATGATGTAACTCTGTTTTTGGTTGCCCAAGTCATGCCATGATTGGTTCTCATAGGTGTAATGCATTGCCTCTTTTGTAGCCTTTCATGTCCTATGTTTTAGCATTGTATGCTAGCTTGCTTTGGCTTACTTCCATGCATGTTTTAGTCTCATATTAGTATGTACTAGGACTGTTTTGGGTTGCCCTTGCCATATCCTTCATGCTTCGTATAGCTGTAGTGTAATTGGCCTTGCAAGCTTCGTGTTTTGGTGATTCGCGCATGCTGTCCTTGAGCTATTTAAATGATTTGGCATCATTTATCATTTTATTTCAGTGCGTATAGTGTTGTTACGCTTGCACATTTGTCACTTCTTAGACACTTTTGAGAGTTGCCCTTTTAGGCCCCTTTGATGAACCTTTCGCATTTCGCATGCTTGAGTGTGTTGTTTGGCTTAATTCATCGCTTTGGCTACTAATTTGGACCTAGTTGAGAGCCGTCCATCTTTGGTGTAAGCCCATCTTACCATGTTGTCGCATGCTTGTTTCATTTCGTATGTTGTCGCATACTTGTTTAGCTTTGCATACCTTGCATGCTCACATGTTCATGTTGCATTTTGTCATATTGTCCAAGGTCATCACCTCACATCATGCTTATATGCGTGTTGCATGCTTGGTTTAGTTGCATGTTTGCACATTTAGGTCATGTTGCATGTTTGCCATGCTTATGTGTTGCATTGTTTGGATTAAGTGTTAATCCGACCACGAGGAATGAGGGACGTTTCATCCATCAAGTGATGGAACGTGTCTCAATTCTCGATCGTCGAAGCTCTTGATGATTCATGATAGAGTTCTAGGCTTTACTTGCTTTATTTGTGCATTCATTTTCATATTGATTGGCATAAGTTGGATCTTTGGCCATCATGCATCGGGATGCGTGATTGATGGTCGTGGATCCGACTAGGCCTCTCTCCTGACGTCTTGAGGTGATTTGGAGTGCCATGGTGCGTACATGTCCTTGGGAAACCCTCCATTTTCTCTATTTTGTGCTTCGTTGCAGCAGCCTGTCACTGATGGCCGACAGTGTGCCACTCTTGGCTGGCAATGGACCACCTTTGGCCGGCAGTGATCCTTAAATGGCCGGCAAGCCACTGGTGACTTCCCCTGCAGTGTTTTGGTAAGGTACAGCAACAGGCGCTGGAAGACACCCTGCAAACAGAGCCTCTAAAGAGCAACCGGAAGGCGTTTCAAGGCAAAGAACCGAAGCGAGCATGCATGCCTCCCTTCTTCAAACAGAGCTGGAATAGCACTGTTTACTGCTTTCCTTACCTGCTTGTTGTCATTCATTAATTAGTTAATTGATTCGTTAATTAATTAAGTTGTGTAATAATTAGTTGTAGCTAGTTATTCAATTTGGTTCTGTAATAATTAATTAGCTTGTGAGTTAGTTAATTAGGTGGCTTGTATTATTTATTCGGTCCCTCCGAGTGAGGGCAAATTTGTAATAAGTGTGGGTGCGTGTGTGCTTGTCTTCCAACCCCATTTCTTTCTCCCTTTTATTTATCCGCTTATGATGGTTAGATTTAGGGCATACTTCAATTTGCATACCTTATGCTATGCATGTGTGCATTCATTCTTCTGTATTGCATGCACCGGGCTCGGCGCACCATACTAACTGTATAGTATTTCAAATCTAACTTGAATACGTGTTATCTGGTGCATTTCACATGCCGTCCTAGGATTAGCCGAGCCTATTCTAGACTACATTTTGTATGCGATACATTAAGCACTTAACATGGACTTGAATCATACATGATTGCTAACGAGTTCTCTGTTTTGGCGTGGAGTACGATGTAAGTATTTATGCTTTAACATCTCGCATGAGTGTGATTGTTAACATGACAGCATGTTTACCATGTGGCTATATGCTTATGTGATAAACTGCCTGAATGCCTGTGGGTGATGGTTGGATTACTTGAATTGGGATAATTCATTGAAATCTGCATTTTAGCCTACTTGCGAGTTGCAAACTTGAAACATTTCCAAACAAACGGGTTCCAAATTAGGCGATCTAGTCTATACTTGTATGCTGTGCACATCACATAGTAATTCTAGCTAATTAATCAGAATAAGAACGCATGTGTTTTCAAAAACGAGATATCATGGTTAGTAGAGGTTGATCTTTGATCGGGCGAGCGGGGGTGCTCAGGAAGTGACCTTCCCCAATCGTACCCAAGTTCCCGAGCCGAGGCAACTTTGGTGATGACGGACACGTGGCCTCAGGCAACGAGTCAGGGTTTCCTAAATTTCCCAAAATAAAATATTTAGGTGGCGACTCTGTATCTGGTAAAACAGTCCATGTTTGGCACTCTTTAATGATTTCATCGGTCTTGCATTGCACTCTGCGAGATTAGATACAGGACCGTGACATTGAGTCCTGAACCGTAGTGAGCCCAATGAACAAAACAGAACGGGGGATTCCCTCCTGGGACGTTTGGGGACGTCTACAGTTTCTTGAGACTCTGTTGGGGATTTAGAGAACTTGACTCGAACTAATGATATATTGTTTTGACTACACTTATGTGTTTCTTTGCATTGCATGTGCATTGGTGCGCCTAGGACACCGTGTTTGCCGTATGCTATTCCTGAACGGTTTGCCAGAGGCTCGACTCGAGAAGCGTGCCATAAGGCTGACCGGTTGCGGGCTCTGCCACGATGGGAACACAAACCCCGGTTTTACCGGGGCATCCTTTTGACCATTCGACCTAGTGCATATTCGGAATCCATAGTGACCGTTCCAAAGCTAGGACAGGTTGCTTACCCGATTATAGGTTGTTTGAAACTGCTGCGTGCGTAGTGAAACCCTAGCTCCTGACAAAATAGGACAGGGAAACCCTACCCCAATATAAGGGTGTTTTAGCTCTCACTTGCTTGCTATGTGCTTTTAGGGTGTGTCCCTACAGGAATGCATGTAAAAGTTTGCAAGTCTGGGTATTAGGCATGCGGGCATCAGTATTTGAGAATCAGTTTGACCTGAGGGTAACAATTTACAAGGGGTAGAATCTTGGACAGAATTCAGTAGAGAGCTCATTTATTCGGCTGCTCATATCTGTTTTGGTGAAATCAGACTGAGATGCTACATGTTTTCTCTTTTGCTAGGTAGTCTTGGAACCATAGCTTCAAAAGGCTCTGAGATCCCCCGGATTCATTGGACTTGTGTTGATAGACTTTGTTAGGTCAGAGATTCAATTCAAGGGCAATCAGTGTTCCTTTGCCAGAGGCAGGGTAAAAGGGGCCAGTTAGGCACAGATCATCAGTTCAGCAATTACCAGATCAGTGGCCCTTATCCACCCCACCAGTGAACAGTCAGGCTGAGGCCTCAGTTTTTATCACAGAGATAGATATACCAGTCAGTCAGCTAGAACAGCAGAACATGGCAAGAATGGAGAAAATGATGCGTCAACTCCAAGAAAGTATGAAACTCATGCAGTAAGACGCTGCCCGCCAGACGAAATTTGCCAAACAGCAGGCTGTAATCATGGCTTAACAGGCAGAGTTAATTACCCAGCTACAGCAGCAAACCGGAGCATCTGCTTCGCACCAAGCCCCACCCCCATCAGGAGTTTCGGCACCCGAGGAGGCACCAAATGTCCAGGGAGATACGGACATTCCGACAGGACCAGCTCTACCCCCAATCCTACCCCAATTATCCAAAACACCCACCAACCTACCGGATTCTCCCTTTCATTATTCGGCCGGACCCTGTCGAGTGTGGCCGTTATCTGGTATGCAAAATTAGAAGACGATGTTAAGAGGAATTGGGATGAGATGGCCAAGGCTTTTGTCGCTTAGTACTCCTATAATACACAGATCGAGGTCACAACCCGCGATCTCGAGACGACTAGGCAGGAGCCTAAGGAGAGTTTTTCTGACTTCGTAACCCAGTGAAGGGCCAAGGCCTCAATGATGACCACTAGGCCCACTGACAAAAATTAGATTAGGATGATTGTGCGCAATCTCCAGCCCAAGCTTATGTAGAAAATGATCGTTCTCCCCTTCCCCACCTTTTCAGACTTACATGAGATGGGAGTACAGATCGAGGACGCTACGAAGCAGGGCCTTCTTGACCAGGGGAAAGAGCAGCCCAGGAGGGCATTTTCCCACAGTTCAAATGCGACCACCAGTGGTGATGCAGCTGCAAGATCTTCTGAAGTGGGCATGGTTACCACCACTGCATCAAAAATAGCTACCCCATTCACCGGTGCGCCCGGAAGTAGCTCACAGAAAACCAAATATCCACCTTGAGTCAAGAGGGCTTTTACCCCACTGTATATGCCTTTGTCAAAGGCTCTAGAGATCTTAATCTAGAAAGGACATCTGAAACCATTGGAACAACGGCCTTTACCTGATCCTCTCCTTCCAAAGCATGACCAGACTAAGTACTGTGCATGGAATAACCCGACCCTCGTACATGTTCTTTGTTGTATTTTCGGATCCTATTTTGTGATTTTGAAAGCTTACTGTGGAATCCTATGGGAAATTTAAATTAAGTAAGTAAACCATATGATTAAAGATGTCTATCTGTTCAATAAGAAAAGTATCTGTTACATGAGAATGTTTAGATCAGAAATTGGAAGCCTTAGAGGCTTAATTATCTGGAATTGATTTCACATATATAATCAGCATAATTTTTAAGTAATATTAAGCACTTCTGTGAAATTTCAATTTGGGGATGCTTAAACGATTAATTTTTGTCCCTATTCAAGCTTTATATATATACATGCTTATAAGAGTCTTATGACCTTAAGACTTAGCAAGTTTTCCATAGCATCTTCTTGGGAGAAAAGGGAAAAGGGGATGAAAGCAAGGAGGGATTGAAATTGAAGCTAAGGTGAATTCAACTTCCCTAGTCTAATTCTCCTCCTCAATTTGAAGTAGTAAGATTTGGCTATGGTATGAGCTAAGTGTGATAAAAGTTTGGAGATGTGTATGTTGAAGACTTGATATGATAATCCTACTATTTGTGTATGTTGGACCAATTCAAGTTATTTGATTAAGACCATCCTCTTGCTCCTTATTTATCAATTGATATCCATGTTTATGCCATGTTTTGTATGTTATGTATGTGTGTATAAAGTTAGGAGCTTCAAGAATGATGATATGTGGATGAACTTCTAAGTTTGCTCCAAATCAATTGAGTTATATTCATGAGCCCAATTCAAGTTAGATGAATTTTGGTGTGTTGTATGTATAATTTATATGTTGTTTTAGCCTTGATTTAACACCTAGAAGTTTCAATTTAGAGCCTTGAAAACACTCCTAAAAGAATGGAATTTTTTAGCAAATTTCGGACTGGAAGTGCAGAATCGCCGCACGTGCTTGAATGTGTGCAGGGCACACTCTGGGAAGAACAAGCACATCATCGCAACACTGTGAGTAGTAGTACCATTATCTTCTTTACATATGGTTAATGATTTTCATTAGCATTTCGTTTACACGACTGTGTTAATGTCTCAAGTACGCAACTATGATTAATGTTTCAAGTATGTATGTTAGTGCTCAAGTATGTTCCAAGTATGTAAAGAATGAAATGGGAAAGATAAAATACCTTTATTCTATAAGACTCTGGGCCTACGGCCACTCAATCAAAGCTATTACGATATGAAACAAAGTGCTACACGGAACTAAGTGCTACGACGTGAGCCACCTCTAGAATCCGTGTGAGACACCTCTTGAGTTCGTATAAGTATGGTTTCAAGGGCTTTATGCCACTTTCAAGGGCTTCAATGCCAACAAGTTACAAGGGCCTTGTGCCACACGTTTCAAGGGCCTTAGTGCCATATGTTACAAGGGCCTTGTGCCACTATGTTTAAGGGCCTTGTGCCACTATGTTCAAGGGCAATATGCCACCATGTTTAAGGGCTTTAAGCCGTTATGAATTAAGAGTGTGATATATCAAGCTCTTATGTTTAAGATTGGGCCTAAGGCTGTTATAAGATGAATACAGAATCAGGCTAACTTTGTAACCTCTGCATTTACACATATATTGATATATGTCATGTTTCAAGTTGAGCATTGCTTCATTATGTATTACTATTCACTGAGCCCGGCTCACTCTCTGTTATGTCTGTTTCTGTAGGCAACCAACCAGGTGGTCAATCCTAACCCATGATGCCCGGTTCCTTTTGACAACCTTCGTGTGTCCAAGCACTCACAAGGCCACCCATTTTGTGAAGTCTACTAAGATAATTGGCTTATTTCTTGGCTACCCTCCCAAGGTTGATTGTGTATATCTTCAATAGTTTTTGTTACATGCCCGACTACAGGGCTGGGTCTGTATATGTGTTTGTATATATATACTGTCAAGAAATATTTTTGTTTGGATTCTATCAACCTCTTGGTGCATGTAATGTATGAGATCCTGGCATGCTAGAAATAGCTCAATGGGATTTGCTTAATTTTGTATTCTTGTATGTTTTGCGCTTCCGTCAAGGCCCCATATGATATATATATACATATATACCAGATTAAGTGTCCGTTTCTGAAGTGGTCATGCCTAAACTTCTAGGGGCGGGTTTGGGGCGTGACAAGTGGTATCAGAGCACGAGTTGCTATCTCACACACGGATCCATTGAGCTTTAGGGTGTCTGGAAAAGCTTTAGGCATCTTGCATGACATTCTGAAAGTATATGAAAGAGCGATGGCAACGTTAAGTCTACTCTGATAATGCTAACACTTTTGAGATATGTCTATTATGTATAAATGCTTATTGTGTAGGCAATGGTGAGGACAAGGACAGAAGAGACAGAAGATGTTACTTCTGCACGGCTGGATAGAATGGAAAGAATGATTATGGAAATGGCAGAGACCCTACGGCAACAACAACAACAGCCACAACAACCACCTCCACCACCGGTACCTCCACCGGCAGTACAAGATTTCCATGCTGAAGACCGGACTATCACCCTTACTAAGGAGTTTAAAAAGATGAAACCGCCATCCTTTAAAGGAGGAATAGAACCAATGAAAGCTGAGGCGTGGGTGTTGGGAATAGAGAAGTTATTTGAGGTTTTTCCCTGCACAGAAGCTCAGAAGGTGCAATTGGCTACCTTTACTCTTGAGGATGAGGCACGCAGATGGTGGATGCTTACGAGAACCGTACACCAAGGGTTGACATGGGACAGATTCTTAGAATTGTTTTACGACAAGTACTTCCCTCAAAGTATGCGGGATAAGAAGGTAACAGAATTTGAAACTCTCAGGCAAGGGAACAAAACCGTCGCCGAATATGAAGCCCAATTTGCGGAGTTAGCTCGGTTCGCACCTCATATGGTGGACACGGATTATAAGAAGGCGCGCAAATTTGAAGGGGGATTGCGGAGCGCTATCCTGGATAAGGTCAACATGTTGAAACTACCTACTTACGTTGATGTGTTGGAGAGAGCCGTTATAGCGGAAGGAAATCTCGCTACTCAGAGCCGAATATCGGAATGGAAAGGGAAGAGACAAAATACTCAATGGTCGAAGGGATCACCTACTCCACCAAACAAGAAGCAGACTTTAGGGAATTCAAACACTTCTACCCCTAGTCAGGATTCGATACCGACTTGCCTGGAATGTGGGAATAAGCATCGCGGAACGTGCTATCGGAAGTCTGGAGCCTGTTTTCAGTGTGGTAAGACGGGTCATTTGATGAAGGATTGCCCTCAAAGAAATCAACAAAGTAATAATAGAACCACTACAAGTTCAGCGGGGTCTACACCAACTTCCAACACCAAGACAGCTGTTAAACCCACTAATAATAAAGACACTACGAGACAAGGCAGGGTATTCGCATTGGTTCCGGGAGATGTGCACAATGCGGCAACAGTGGTATCCGGTACATTTATCGTTCACGGTCATTTCGCTCATGTATTATTTGATTCTGGCTCCACCCACTCTTTTGTGTCGAAACTATTTGCTCCTAATTTAGATAAAACTGAAGAAAAACTGTCTTATATGTTGTGTGTATCTTCACCTTTGGGAGGCCCTATGATTTGTACTTCTGTATATGCTGCTTGTGAACTCCAACTTGGGGATATCCGGGTGTATGCCAATCTGTTACCTCTTGATATGGCCTATTTTGATATTATTCTGGGAATGGACTGGTTAGGTGAATATGGTGCAACTATAGATTGTTTGACTAAACAAATCAGTTTCCACCCTCCGGGACAATCAGAGTCTACCTTTCAGGGACATGGAGTGACTTCTCCACCTTATTTAATTTCCGCAGCAAGGGCTTGTAAATTAATTCAGAAAGGGTGTCAGGGGTATTTATGCAGTTTCTTAGAGGGCCAAGCGGAGAATGGGAATATCGATACGATCCCAGTTGTCTGTGAATTTCCGGACGTTTTTCCAGAAGAATTACCAGGACAGTTAATAGACCGTGAAATTGAGTTTACAATTGAAGTAGCACCGGGAACTCAACCCATTTCTAAGACTCCGTATAGAATGTCGCCAGTTGAGATGAAAGAATTGAAAATGCAGTTGCAAGATTTACTGGACAAAGGATTTATCCGTCCGAGTGTATCTCCGTGGGGTGCACCAGTTTTGTTCGTAAAGAAGAAGGATGGAACACTCCGGCTTTGTATTGATTATAGAGAACTTAATAAAGTCACAATCAAGAATAAGTATCCATTGCCAAGAATCGATGACCTATTTGATCAGCTTCAAGGGGCACAGGTCTTTTCTAAGATTGACCTACGGTCTGGATACCATCAATTAAAAGTCAAGGCTGATGATGTAGAGAAGACAGCTTTTCGGACTCGGTACAGTCATTACGAATTTTTGGTCATGCCTTTTGGAGTTACTAATGCCCCGGCAGCCTTTATGGATTTGATGAACTGCGTCTTTAAGTCTTATTTGGATGAATTTGTGGTGGTCTTTATTGACGATATCCTCATTTATTCAAAGAATACGGAAGCTCATGAGACCCATCTTCGTTTAATTCTCCAAACCCTCCGGGAAAGGAAATTGTATGCAAAGCTAAAGAAATGTGAATTCTGGCTACTTGAGGTGGCATTTCTGGGGCATATTATCACAAAGGAAGGAGTTTCTGTTGATCCACACAAAATTGAGGCGATTTTGAAATGGCCGACTCCTACCAATGTGACCGAAGTGCGTAGCTTTATGGGGTTAGCTGGCTATTACCGGAGATTTGTTCAAGATTTTTCCAAAATTGCTGGGCCACTTACACAATTGACTCGAAAGGGAGTTACATTTGAATGGTCAAAAGAGCGGGAATCTGCTTTCCAGGAATTGAAGATGAAATTAACCACAGCTCCAGTTCTGGCTTTACCGTCTGGCACCGAAGGGTTTGTAATTTACAGTGATGCGTCCCATAAGGGATTAGGGTGTGTGCTTATGCAAGGTGAAAGGGTCATTTCCTATGCTTCACGACAGCTTAAGCCCCATGAAAAGAATTATCCCACGCATGATCTTGAACTTGCGGTGGTGGTTTTTGCTTTAAAGATATGGCGGCACTATTTGTATGGTACTACCTGTGAAGTTTACACCGACCACCAAAGCCTTAAGTACCTTTTTACCCAGAAGGAATTGAACATGCGGCAGCGTCGGTGGTTAGAGTTAATTAAAGACTATGATTTACAGATCCATTATCATCCTGGTAAGGCCAACACGGTTGCAGATGCTCTTAGTCGGAAGAATATGGGACATTTGGCCAACCTGTTTACGGAGCAAAGGGAATTGGTAAATGAACTGGATAAAATGAGTATGGAGTTGAAAATACATGGACAGGAAACAGTCCTAGCAGCGGTAATGGCTTAACCGACTTTACTTGAGGAGATCAAGTCACACCAAATGGAGGATGACATTCTAAAAAAGGTATGTGATGAGTTAGAGACAAAACCAAAATCGGGGTTCAGTTTAGTGGATTCGGTACTCAAATTTCAGAATCGAATATGTGTCCCCAATGTGTTGGAACTTAAACGGAAATTGTTGGAAGAAGCACACGCCTCAAGATTTTCCATGCATCCGGTAAGTACTAAAATGTACCGGGATTTGAAACAAAATTTTTGGTGGCCAAGCATGAAAAAGGAGATTGCAAAATTCGTCTCTAAGTGTTTGCAGTGTCAGCAAGTGAAAGCGGAGCATCAAAGGCCAGCAGGATTATTACAACCCCTTCCTATCCCGGAATGGAAGTGGGAACATCTAACCATGGATTTTGTTGTGGGATTACCACGAACACCTCGGGGTATGAATTCTATATGGGTCATTGTCGACCGATTAACTAAGTCTGCCCACTTTCTGCCAGTGAAGACTCAGTACAATGCAGATAAACTGGCGGTCCTTTATGTGAATGAAATTGTAAGATTGCATGGTGTACCGGTCTCAATTGTATCGGATAGGGATCCAAAGTTCGTTTCCAGATTCTGGCAAAGTTTGCAAAAAGCCATGGGTACAGAATTAAAATTCAGCACAGCTTTCCATCCTCAGACTGATGGTGAATCCGAGAGGACAATACAAACTCTGGAAGATATGCTCCGAATGTGTGTGCTAGAGTTTCAAGAAAGTTGGGAAACCCATTTACCACTGGTAAAGTTCGCATATAAAAATAGTTACCACTCAAGTATTGCAATGGCACCCTATGAAGCTTTGTATGGAAGACCGTGTCGTTCTCCCGTATGTTGGGCTGAAGTTGGAGATAAATCCTTGCTAGGGCCGGAAATTGTTCAGCTGATAACTGAAAAAGTTAAAATTATTCGAGAAAGATTAAAAACGGCTCAAAGTAGACAAAAGAGTTATGCGGATAACCGACAGAGAGATTTGGAATTCGAAGTGGGCAGTCATGTCTTTATAAAAGTTACTCCGATGAAAGGCCATCCAAGATTCGGGAAAAGGGGTAAGTTAACGCCCCGCTACGTTGGTCCCTTTCAAATTCTGGAAAGGGTGGGTTTGGTAGCTTATCGGGTTGCCCTTCCGCCACATATGAGCATAGTACATAATGTGTTTCATTGTCTTATGCTTCGGGGGTATCTTGCGGATCCGTCTCATGTTATTGATCATCACCAATTGCACTAGATGATAAGTTTAATTATGAGGAGAAACCAATCGCATTTTGGATGGCAGTGAAACAATTACGAAAACCGAGAAATCCCAATGGTAAAAGTGGAATGGCCAAAACATTACGGAACTGACGCAACTGGAAAGAGAGAGGAAATGCTAACCTCAGTTATCACATCTGTTTCTACCCTAAGGTAAAAACAAGTTTGGAGGTACCAAACTTTTTAAGGGGGGGGAGAGTGTAATAACCCGCGCCTAGTACATGTTCCTTTTGTTGTATTTTCGGATCCCTATTTTGTGATTTTTGAAGCGTACTGTGGAATCCTATGGGGAAATTTAAAATTACGTAATGTAAAACTATGATTAAAAGATGTCTATCTGTTCATAAGAAAAGTATCTGTTACATGAAGAATGTTTAGATCAGAAATTGGAAGCTAGATGGCTAATTATCTTGGAATTGATTTCACTATATATAGCATATTTTTAAGTAATATTACAGCACTTCTGTGAATTCAATTTGGGATGCTTAAACGATTCATTTTTGTTCTATTCAAGCTTTCCTTATATAGTATACATGCTTATAAAGAGTCTTATGAACTCATAAGACCTTAGATCATATTTCTCGCTAAGGGAAGATGAGGAGTGAGAGAATTGAAAGGGGTAGAAGGGAGGAGATCAGCAAAAAGGTTGGGAATGTTGTGGAAGATTAAGACAAAGGTATGTATAAGACTATCCCAATTGACTCTCAATAACTCTTCTTTGCTTAGGATGTGTGAAATACCCTCTTGATCATGTCACTTGCGGTGTTGGAATGATGATTCCATATTCCTTGGTTGTTTGATTACAATTAAATTGAACATGGAGAATTATATTCTATGCTTCTTACTTTGAACTTGAGTGTAGAACATGATTTTGTGTATCCCATGTTAATGGCATTGTGCATGAGAGCTAAAGAACCTCAAGATATTGGAAGAGGTTTATGAAATTTCAACTTTTGGTCCATTGAATTGAGTTGTGTGCATTGGATTTAATTCAAGCTAGAGAATGTTGTATATTGTACGCTTGAATTTTCATGTTTTTGAACCATGATTTAGTAATGAACGAGCTATTTTAGGGCCTTGAACACACTCCTAAAAGAATGGAATTTTTTAGCAAATTTCGGACGTGGAAGTGCTGAATTCGCCGCCACGTGCGGGGTCATGGCCCGCACGTGCAGGAAGTGTGCCGCACGTGCGGGGGTTGTTGGGCCGCACGTGCGGGAGAAGGGAAAATTTTGGGGCTTTGTTCTGCTAAAAGGCACGTGCGGGACCTCAGGGCCGCAAGTTGCGAGGCCAACTGCCGCACGTGCGGCTCAATGCTGGAAAATACTGTTTGCCCCGTTTGCGTGTAGAACCCTCTAAATGTGGTCGAAACATGTATTTGATGCCTTTTAATATGTATTAATTCCTTCGAAATAAAACGAAACAGAAGTAATCTTGATATGGGAAAGGAACTAAATTGTAAAGGTTGATGTGTGCAGGGCACACTTCCGGGAAGGAACAGCACATCATCAGACAACACTGTGAGAAGTAGTATTATTATCTTCTTTACATATGGCTAATGATTTCCATGCATTTCGTTTCACGGCTATCGATAATGTCTCAAGTACGCAACTAAATTAAATGTTTCAAGTATATATGATTCATGTATGTATGGTAATGTTCAAGCATGTTCCAAGTATGTAAAAGAAGGATGGGAAAGATAAAACACCTTTATTTCTATAAGACTCTGGGCCTACGGCCATTCAATATAAGTTGTTATGATATGAAACAAAGTGCTACACGGAACTAAGTGCTACGACGTGAGCCACCTCTAGAATCCGTGTGAGACACCTCTTGAGTTCGTATAAGTATACTTACAAGGGCTTTATGCCATGTTCAAGGGCTTCAATGCCAACAAGTTACAAGGGCCTTGTGCCACACGTTTCAAGGGCCTTAGTGCCATATGTTACAAGGGCCTTAGTGCCACATGTTACAAGGGCCTTGTGCCACTATGTTTAAGGGCCTTGTGCCACTATGTTCAAGGGCAATATGCCACCATGTTTAAGGGCTTTAAGCTGTTATGAATTAAGAGTGTGATATATCAAGCTCTTATGTTTAAGATTGGGCCTAAGGCCGTTATAAGATGAATACAGAATCAGGCTAACTTTGTAACCTCTGCATTTACACATATGTTGATATATGTCATGTTTCAAGTTGAGCATTGCTTCATTATGTATTACTATTCACTGAGCCCGGCTCACTCTCTGTTATGTCTGTTTCTGTAGGCAACCAACCAGGTGGTCAATCCTAACCCATGATGCCCGATTCCTTTTGACAACCTTCGTGTGTCTAAGCACTCACAAGGCCACCCATTTTGTGAAGTCTACTAAGATAATTGGCTTATTTCTTGGCTACCCTCCCAAGGTTGATTGTGTATAACTTCAATAGTTTTTGTTACATGCCCGACTACAGGGCTGGGTCTGTATATGTGTTTGTATGTATATACTGTCAAGAAATATTTTTGTTTAGATTCTATCAACCTCTTGGTGCATGTAATGTATGAGATCCTGGCATGCTAGAAATAGCTCAATGGGATTTGCTTAATTTTGTATTCTTGTATGTTTTGCGCTTCCGTCAAGGCCCCATATGATATATATATACATATATACCAGATTAAGTGTCCGTTTCTGAAGTGGTCATGCCTAAACTTCTAGGGGCGGGTTTAGGGCGTGACAGTGCATACCATCAACAAACCGATTATGAGACCGATAGCTGCTTTCGTCTGCGCCATGATGTACAAGATTTGTTTGACAGCAAGGTCATTGCCGCACCAGTCTAGCAAAGTCTATCGTCATTGGATCTGTAAACTTGTGGGGGATAATTTGATTATGTGATCGGGGGATGAACCAGCTCCGGGTGGCACTCGATTTACTCCAGATGTGGCGTATGGCATGCACTGTTTTGAGCATTTGCAAATGCTAATTTCTGACTTGGGTATTTAGGTCAGTTTTGTTGTGTTGTTTTGAGTCTGTCTCTTTGTTTTGAGTCAGTCTTTTTGTTTCGGGTCTGGCTTATTGTATCGAGTCAGTCCTGTTGTGTTAGAGTCAGGTGATTCCGGGGGTGTTACCTCGGGTATCATTATTTTGTGTTTGTCTTTTTGCTTTCTTTTGATTCTGTTTCTGCCAGGGAGCCAGTTGTGCCAACAGATTTCGAATGAAACAACAGTGATTTTCACACTCTTGTGTTTGTTTCTGCCTTGCGCTAGTTGTGCCAGAAAGTGTGAATAAGCGGCAGTACTTTTCACTTGCTCTTCTGTGCCTTGAAATTGTTGCATTGACCTAAGTTTTTCAAAACTTTTCAAACATTGTGATGAAAACAAAGAGGAAGGAATTCCTCGCGATTTGCAAAAAAATTTGATCAGTTGAGAGAAAAAGAGGCATGCTAAGCCCTTAACGAATAAAATCATGTTTGTTAATGCGAGCACTGAGAAGGACCCTGGCTTGATCCAGATTGGTTCTACACTATCTTCAGCGCGAGTGATTTGTCGCTTTCTTAAAAAATTTCAAAACTTTTTTGTACAGTCCTACGAAGACCTGTGTGGAATCGCTCTCGAGATTGTGCAGCCTAGGATCGCTCTCAGCCTCGAGATTCGACCCCTCGCTTTCGAACCTTGAACTTAGATTCAAAAAGTTCAACGGTCAACCACCACGCGAGGCCTGTGTGGCCAGATTTGAAGCAGCCCACAAACTAGGGGCAAGAAAGTCAAAAAAGCTTGCAAAGCTAGATCAGAAGCAGCCCTCGAACTAGGGGCAGAGGAAAAATGTTAGATGCGCTCGAAGAGTCAAAAATTGGGATGTTTCTCAAGCTAACAAAGATCGGCAAGAATGCCAAATCCCAGAAGGGAAGGAAGAAAAAAGTGTTACTGAAGGATAACCGAGTTCCTATCCACAACACTAGGAGCAAATTCAGCCCCTCCCCCAATTGGATGGACTTCTGCATCGTCAGCGAACAACAGCCATTCTCCTGGATTCAGATGACTTCAGGATCTCAAAACCATTTCACATGGACGAAGCTACACTGTTACCCTTGAGAGGCTCGTTGGGCCGAAAACCCAAAAGGGCGACCCAGGCAAAAGTTAGAGCAAGAAAAAGAAGAAAAAGAAAAAAAAATGCAAAGATAAAAAAATGAAAAAAGAAAAGAAGAAAAGAAAAAAAAAAGGAAAAAGATGGAAAGAAAGAAAAGAAATGATAAAGAATTAAAGAACATAGCTCGCAAGGTAGAAAACCCAGAAGGGCGGCCTTGGCAAAAGTTAGAGCGTAAAAGGAGAGGCTAATACTCGAGTGTACCTTAACCCCGAACTATGCAAGGCTTGATTCTCATGTTTGGGATACGTAGGCATCTTCATTCTGAAGTCCAGCCATAAAACACTCCAAATCCAATTGTGTCCATGTAATGGTTTTGATGGTCTTTGCCTTCTCTGTATCCGAGAGTTCGGTTGTGATCATTGCTCTGAGGACTGATTACAATGCGCTGCAGTGCCATTCAAACAAGGGGCAACTTTCCGTTGCCATACAATGCGCTGTGGTGCCATTCAAACAAGGGGCAACTTCCTGTTGCTATTCAATGCGCTGCGGTGCCATTCAAACAAGGGCAAACTTTCCGTTGCCATGCAGTGTCCTTCAGAAAAGGGGCAGTTTTCCTTCTAATCTGAGGTTGTACATCTCAAGAGTAAGTTCTGCGCTCGTTGAGCAGTGACCATTTGCAAAAATAGTTTTTGAGAATTTTTACTGAGGTTGACTAATTTTCTCGAAAAATTATTCCATTTTTCCAAAATCGGACCATTCCTTGGACCCAAAAAAAGGAAAATTTTCAGCGCTCATAGCCTAACTTGCACGATTTCAAATCAAAAAGTTGAACAAGCATGTTAATCTAACTGTCATGTTGGTCAAAATTGTTTTAGAGGAAAACCAAAACAAAAAATGGTCAAAATGATGAACTAGGGACACAGTTGAGTCAGGCTTCCTGTCTTTCCCCCGTCGTTAATGCATTTGCCGGAAAGGGCACAGCGGAAGCTAACAAAAAAGGGCTGAAAGCTCTCATATCCTCTGAGCAGCGAGCTATCAAGCCAAGTGCAAAGCACGAACTGGAATGGAGCAAGGCATTCCACTCCCTCATCCGGACAGATCTGATCACGTCCAAACTCCCTAGCGGAGTATCGTCAACCGATGTCAATTGCAGATCTGCTGTGCGTCTGGTCGCATTGCAACTCCTCTATGGGAGAAACTCACTGCTGTGAACAAGAAAAAGAATCTAGCAGCAAGCTAGGGACAAGAGCCCACAATTTCTTGTTTATCCATCAACCACCCAGGGGAGGGCTAAAAAATAAGAGATTGAAGAATAGAGAGATGTGTGCTGAGAGAAAAAGTGAGGAAAAGGTTTTTGAGAGAAAAACCGAGCTTGAGGGCCGAATGAGATGAGAATCACAAATAAGAAAGGGTGGGAAACAACACCCGGAGAAACTGGCTCCTTGCGTACTGAGAGGTCTCTCATCTTTGTAACACGTCTGTGTGTCATGTCTTTTGTTTTGTTTGTCTCGATTCTTGCTTCGAGTCGTTCTGAGCGTGTCTCGATGTGTTTAGGTTTTTTACCTTTTGTTTTCTACTATTGATTCTTTCTGACTACGGTCAGTTGTAGGCTCAATACCCGGTCAAGAACTCATTTCTTAGTTTCAAATCGTTTTGTGCTCAGAGTGCTGTGTCATTCTCCGCATTTGTGCAAAACAGGATTTGTTCTTTCATAAAACCGCAGGGTTCAACCTAGGTCATATGGGAACAGTAAAACCAGGAACTATCTGAAGCTATATGGGTTCCAGACTACAAAGCAAAAGAAAAGAGGGAAAATGTCGGGTATCTGAGTTTGTTTCAACGTCTGCAAATTTCGAGATTGTATTCCAGATGTACTTTTTCAGGTCTTGCCAATGCTCCGAAGTATGAGTGTGCCTCTACCTCAAGCTCAAGATCAAGTCTACTTAAAGCCAGAATGGCGATCAGAAGTGCTCTCCCTAAGTACCATTCCCGGCCAGAGGCATCATGGCCATGTTCGCAATGAGTTCCTAGGAGACCAACTACGACAGTGGAAACTAGAGTACGAATGGCTAGTGCCTAGAACGCAAAGGTTCGGGATTTCCGAGACTAAAGTCTGGTTTAAATACCCAGAGGCATGTCCTCGGCTTGAAATCTGTATGGAAGCCCCATAGGTTGAGATAGCGTGTATGCACCTCAATTCTGGATACTGAACCAACCTAGTTTGTCACCCCGTTGGAGAATAGGGAAAGTTGTGAACATGATCAGGAAGAAAGGCAGCATCCAAAGTGTTCTACGTAAAGAACCCTTGTCAGTATTTCAGAGCCTTTGTACAGTGAGTTGAAGGTAAGTGTTCGAAGAGCACGAAGCGAGATCCCTGTCAGTGTAAAGCGGTTCATCGCCACTCACCTCATGAGGTGCTTTCTAAATCGCCACTATGCTTGTTTATTGCACATCATGCATTGTATTGCATTGTACCTATCAAGTTTCTTTCTTATTCAGGCACGATATTGTATGTACGGTTCATTCGAAGAAGTTCCATTTAAATTCATTCACTTAGTGTATCAATTACACTCTCACACTTCGTTCATTGTGTATCTATCACACACATTCTAATTTTGTGTATCTATCACACACATTCTAATTTTGTGTATCTATCATACACATTCTTATTTCGTGTATCTATCACACACACTCTCATTTTTTGTATCTATTACGCACATATTCACTTTTGTGTATCTATCACACACCTTCTCATTTTCTGTATCTATCACACTCCATTCAGTTAGTGTATTAATCACACTTCATTTATTTAGTGTATCAATCACTCCTCATTCACCCTTAGTGTATTAATCACACTTTCTTCATTCGTTTAGTGTATCAATCACACTTCATTTATTTAGTGTATCAATCACACTCTCTTCACTTAGTGTATCAATCACACATTCTCACTTTGTGTATCTATCGCACACATTCTCATTTTCTGTATCTATAACACATATTCTCATTTTCTGTATCTATCACACACATCCTCATTTTGTGTATCTATCATGCACATATTCACTTCATTATCTTTTGTGTATCCATCACACATGTTCACTAAGTGCATCTATCACACTTCGTGTTCACATTTAGTATATCCAACATACTTGTTCACTAAGTGCATCTATCACACTTCGTGTTCACCTTTAGTATATCAATCATACTTTGTTCACTAAGTGCATCTATCACACTTCGTGTTCACATTTAGTATATCCATCACACTTGTTCACAAAGTGCATCTATCACACTTCATGTTCACATTTAGTATATCAATCATACTTTGTTCACTAAGTGCATCTATCACACTTCAGTATATCTATCATACTTTGTTCATTTAGTGCATCTATCACACTTCGTGTTCACATTTAGTATATCAATCATACTTTGTTCACTAAGTGCACCTATCACCCTTTGTGTTCACATTTAGTATATCAATCATACTTTGTTCACTAAGTGCATCTATCACACTTTGTGTTCACCCTTAGTGTATCCATCACACTTGTTCACTACGTGCATCTATCACATTTCGTGTTCACCTATTATGTATCCATCACACTTGTTCACTTAGTGCATCTATCACACTTTGTGCTTGCCTTTTGTGTATCCATCACACTTTGTTCACTTCACCCTTCGTGTATCAATCACACTTTGTTTATATAGTGTATCAATCACACACTCGCTGTGTATCAATCACACACGCTCGCTTTGTGTATCAATCACACACGTTTGCTTTGTGTATCAATCACACACACTCGCTTTGTATCTATCACACTATGCCTACTTTGTGTATCTATCACACACATTCGCTTTGTGTATCCATCACACACGTTCGCTTCGTGTATCTATCACACGTGCACACTATATTCGCAGTGAGAATTACAATAATTCTCTTACATCCTTTCTGCATTGTAATGTAGCTTGGTTTCGACTTGCTTAAAACTGTTGCATTGTTATGCTTCGTTATAGCTTTCGTTGCATGATCATAAGTTATGTTCGGCATTGTGCATATCATTTGCATCTTGCCCCTGCCTGCGGGTGTATCTCTTTATTATCTTGCTTGTTTGTCTAAGTCTTCGGCCTTCTCAAAAATGGGTCGTCTCGGGGCTTTGACACTCACTCCCGCCACTTTGTGAATGTTGAGTTCTGTCAAAGAGAGGCAACTGTAGACACCCTATTTTTGACTGTCCTCGGGACTTGGTTGTGCTTGCAAGTACACCCAACAACTAGTACGACTGCTCGCCGAGTACTCGATTGTCGCGGCAGAACGTCACCGGTTCGGGCTTCCCAGAACTTGTATCCTTTCTGCCCCATTTTTGGACCTTGGCTAGGTCCTTTCAGAGTGACCCTTTTGGTGCACTGCCGGCCATGGCATGGAACTGTCGGCCATTGCTTTGATCCTACCGGCCACTGGAGAAGCCCTGCCGGCCACCAGTGAGCCACTACCGGCCATTGATGATGGCCAGCACCCCCCCTGTCTCAGCTGGTTTTCCTCCAGATCTTTTAAGCCAGCTGGTTTTTTGTTTGCTCCCCTCCATACACGTGTATGGAGGGATGAAGCCCTTGTAAAGCTTCTTGAAGAAGCTTTGGCTTTGCATTCCTCTATATAAGCAAGAGGGTTCCCTCTTTGCCAAAGGTTCTGAGTTTTGGAGAGCAAAAACACCCTTTCTCTCTATATTGTTTGTATTTTGTGCTTAGATATTGAATTTCCTTGCACTTTTACACTACAACACCTAGATATACACCACCACCATTGAACCAAGCTTCTTGGGAGGTCTTCTTGAGGTCTGAAAGCAAGCTTCCACCCCCTGAAATTGCTGGTTTCGAAGAGGGTCTTCAAGGGTGAGCATTTCCCCCATTTTTGCACTTTTTTGCACCTTGCTTTAGCCCTCTTTGAATATTGATTTAGGCTTTTCTTATAACTGAAAAAAAAAACTTGTATTTAAGTCCTTTTTAAGTTTGGTTAAGGTCATTTTGCTGTTTGGAGTGTGTAGCCCCCTTGCATGGTTTGTTTGGCTTTGTCTTAAGCCATATCTTGAGGCCTCTGAGTTAGCCTTGGTTTGGCCTTCCTACCACTGAAATCCCCCTGGTTTTGAGGTCCTAAACCAAAGGGGGTAGTCCCCTCTCTTTGTGTTTTTCTTTGCTTGCATTTTTGGCCTTCCAAACGACCATCCCACCATGCATCTTTGAGGCTTGGTTCAGTCCTAGTTTTGTGACTTTTAGGACCTACCTTGGCCCTTTCCATGGCTGGTTTGGTCATATTTTGTATGCGTATAGTATGTGTAGTGTAACTCCATCCATAGCTCATCAAAGTAGCATGTGTGCATAGTCTTTTTTGAGTCCATTTCAGTCCATTTATGGCGATGTTTTACCATCCCATGAATTTGTTTTGGGTTGGTTTTGTCACTCCATGCTTGCATGATGCACTTGTAATGTAAATCTCCTAAACTAGCTCCATATGATCCATGCCATGCCATGTCATTTTAGCTTGTTTGATTTACATTCCAGCATGTATTTGGTCATCATTTGGCATGTTATGACCCTATCCATAGTTGGTCTAATCATCCTTTGCACGCTCTATATAGGTGTAGAACAAATCATGTTTACTAGCCCTTTGTGCGTGATGTTTTGACTCATCATACTAGCATATTTTGGCTTCGCTCAAACTTGATTTTATGCTTATTTTGAAGTGTTCTAGGACTGTTTTGGGCTGCCATGGCCATATCACTCATGCTTTGTATAGCTATAGTGTAAATGCTTAGGCTAGTCTTGGGTTTTGAGGCCTCTATCATGCCATACATGTGATGTTCGCATGCCTTGCCCTCATTCCACATGCAATTTCAATCCATGAAATATTGTCGTTCACTCGCATTTGACATGCCTTGAATGCTTTGTATAGCTTGTGCTTTATGCCTCAAGAATGAGCTTTTGGGCATGCTATTAAGCCTAAGCCTTTGACTCATCATTTCAGTACATTTTGGGTCCTAATATACCATGATATAACTCTGTTTTTGGTTGCCCAAGTCATGCCATGATTGGTTCTCATAGGTGTAATGCATTGCCTCTTTTGTAGCCTTTCATGTCCTATGTTTTAGCATTGTATGCTAGCTTGCTTTGGCTTACTTCCATGCATGTTTTAGTCTCATATCAGTATGTACTAGGACTGTTTTGGGTTGCCCTTGCCATATCCTTCATGCTTCGTATAGCTGTAGTGTAATTGGCCTTGCAAGCTTCGTGTTTCCGTGATTCGCGCATGCTATCCTTGAGCTATTTAAATGATTTGGCATCATTTATCATCTCATTTCAGTGTGTGTAGTGTTGTTACGCTTGCACATTTGTCACTTCTTAGACACTTTTGAGAGTTGCCCTTTTAGGCCCCTTTGATGAACCTTTCGCATTTCGCATGCTTGAGTGTGTTGTTTGGCTTAATTCATCGCTTTGGCTACTGATTTGGACCTAGTTGAGAGCCGTCCATCTCTGGTGTAAGCCCATCTTACCATGTTGTCGCATGCTTGTTTCATTTCGTATGTTGTCGCATACTTGTTTAGCTTTGCATACCTTGCATGCTCACATGTTCATGTTGCATTTTGTCATATTGTCCAAGGTCATCACCTCACATCATGCTTATATACTTTTGGCATGCTTTGTTTAGTTGAATGTTTGCACATTTAGGTCGTGTTGCATGTTTGCCATGCTTATGTGTTGCATTGCTTGGATTAAGTGTTAATCCGACCACGAGGAACGAGGGACGTTTCATACATCAAGTGATGGAACATGTCTCAATTCTCGGTCGCCGAAGCTCTTGATGATTCATGATAGAGTTTTAGGATTTACTTGCTTTATTTGTGCATTCATTTTCATATTGATTGGCATAAGTTGGATCTTTGGCCATCATGCATCGGGATGCGTGATTGATGGTTGTGGATCCGACTAGGCCTCTCCCCTGATGTCTTGAGGTGATTTGGAGTGCCATGGTGCGTACATGTCCTTGGGAAACCCTCCATTTTCTCTATTTTGTGCTTCGTTGCAGTTTGGTGTCACAGCACACCAGTGGCTGGCAGCCTGTCACTGATGGCCGACAGTGTGCCACTCTTGGCCGGCAATGGACCACCTTTGGCCGGCAGTGATCCTTACATGGCCGGCAGGCCACTAGTGACTTCCCCTGCAGTGTTTTGGTAAGGTCCAACAACAAACACTGGAAGACACCCTGCAAACAGAGCCTCTAAAGAGCAACCGGAAGGCGTTTCAAGGCGAAGAACCGAAGCGAGCATGCATGCCTCCCTTCTTCAAACAGAGCTGGAATAGCACCGGTTTACTGCTTTTCCTACCTGTTTGTTGTCATTCATTAATTATTTAATTGATTCGTTAATTAATTAAGTTGTGTAATAATTAGTTGTAGCTAGTTATTCAATTTGGTTCTGTAATAATTAATTAGCTTGTGAGTTAGTTAATTAGGTGGCCTGTATTATTTATTCGGTCCCTCCGAGTGAGGGCAAATTTGTAATAAGTGTGGGTGCGTGTGTGCTTGTCTTCCAACCCCATTTCTTACTCCCTTTTATTTACCCGCTTATGATGGTTAGAATTAGGGCATACTTCAATTAGCATACCTTATGCTATGCATGCGTGCATTCATTCATCTGTATTGCATGCACTGGGCTCGGCGCACCATACTAACTGCATAGTATTTCAAATCTAACTTGAATACGTGTTATCTATTGCATTTCACATGCCGTCCTAAGATTAGCCGAGCCTATTCTAGACTACATTTTGTATGCGATACATTAGGCACTTAACATGGACTTGAAGCATGCATGATTGCTAACGAGTTCCCTATTTTGGCGCGGAGTACGATGTAAGTATTTATGCTTTAACATCTCGCATGAGTGTGATTGTTAACATGATAGCATGCTTACCATGTGGCTATATGCTTATGTCATAAACTGCCTGAATGCCTGTGGGTGAAGGTTGGATTACTTGAATTGGGATAATTCATTGAAATCTGCATTTTAGCTTACTTGCGAGTAGCAAACTTCTAACATTTCCAAACAAATGGGTTCCAAATTAGGCGATCTAGTCTATACTTGTATGCTGTGCGCATCACATAGTAATTCTAGCTAATTAATCCGAATAAGAACGCATGTGTTTTCAAAAACGAGATATCATAGTTAGTAGAGGCCGATCTTTGATCGGGCGAGCGGGGGTGCTCATGAAGTGACCTTCCCCAATCGTACCCAAGTTCTCGAGCCGAGGCAACTTTGGTGATGACGGACACGTGGCCTTAGGCAACGAGTCAGGGTTTCCTAAATTTTCCAAAATAAAATATTTAGGTGGCGACTCTGTATCTGGCAAAACAGTCCATGTTTGGCACTCTTTGATGATTTCATCGGTCTTGTATTGCACTCTGCGAGATTAGATACAGGATCGTGACATTGAGTCCTGAACCGTAGTGAGCCCAATGAGCAAAACAGAATGGGGGATTCCCTCTTGGGACGTTCGGTGACGTCTACAGTTTCTGGTGACTCTGTTGGAGATTTAGAGAACTTGACTTGAACTAATGATATCTTGTTTTGACTACACTTATGTGTTTCTTTGTATTGCATGTGCATTGGTGCGCCTAGGACACCGTGTTTGCCGTATGCTATTCCTGAACGGTTTGCCAGAGGCTCGACTCGAGAAGCGTGCCATAAGGCTGACCGATTGCGGGCTCTGCCACGACGGGAACATAAACCCCGATTTTACCGAGGCACCCTTTTAACCATTCGACCTAGTGCATATTCGGAATCCATTGTGACCATTCCAAAGCTAGGACAGGTTGCTTACCCGATTATAGGTTGTTTGAAACATCTGGAAAAGCAGTCCATGTTTGGCACTTCTTTTCAAAAAAATATGTTTCTCAAAATGATTTGCCGGATTTGGACTCTTTGGTTCAGATTAAGAACCGTGACACAAATCGAGTCCGAACTGTAGCATGAGGCCCACGGACGCGTCTACAGTATTAGTATTTGGGAATCAGTTTTACCTGAGGGTATCAGTTTACAGGCAGACTTTTAGGCAGAATTTGGTAGAGAGCACAGTCATTCTGCTACGTCATATCTGTTTTGGTGAAATCAGGCTAAGATGCTGCATGTTTTCTCTTTTGCTGGGGTAGTCTTGGGAACCGTAGCTTCAGAAGGCTCCAATATCCCCCGAGGTTCATCGGACTTGTGCTGATAGACTTTGTCAGGTCAGAGATTCAGTTCAAGGGCAATCAGTGTTCCTTTGCGAGAGGCAGGGTAAAAGGGCCAATCAGGCACAGATCACCAGTTCAGCAGTTACCAGATTAGTGGCCCTTATCCACCCCACCAGTGAACAGTCAGGCTGAGGCCTCAGTTTTTATCACAGAGATAGACACACCAGTCAGTCAGCCAAAACAGTAGAGCATGGCAGGAATGGAGGAAATGATGCGTCAACTCCAAGAAAGTATGAAACTCATGCAGCAAGACGCTGCCCGCCAGACAGAATTTGCCAAACAGCAGGCTGTAATCATGGCTCAACAGGCAGAGTTAATTACCCGGCTATAGCAGCAAATCGGAGCATCTGCTTCGCACCAAGCCCCACTCTCATCAAGAGTTCCAGCACCCAAGGAGGCACCAAATGTCCAGGGAGATACAGACATTCTGACAGGACCGGCTCCACCCCCAATCCTACCCTAATTATCCAAAACACCCACCAACCTGCCGGATTCTCCCTTTGAGTCCGAGGTGGACCCCACAGCATTGAAGGTGAGCAAGCTTGAAAAGCTGTTCAAGAAATCTCAGGGTGTCAAGTCCATCCCGAACATTGAGGATGGATATACCGATGCGGCCGTGACGCTGCCAAACCGCTTTAAAATGCCACATATCGACCACTTTAACGGATCTGGGGATCTCATGGTGCATCTCCGGTTGTTCTCAAATATACTACGGCCGATGGGCCTCACCAGACCACAGAAGCTTTCATTATTCGGCCGGACCCTGTCGGGTATGGCCGCTATCTGGTATGCAAAATTAGAAGACGATGTTAAAAGGAATTGGGATGAGATGGCCGAGGCTTTTGTCGCTCAGTACTCCTATAATACACAGATCGAGGTCACAACCCGCGATCTCGAGACGACTAGGCAGGAGCCTAAGGAGAGTTTTTCTGACTTCGTAACCCGGTGAAGGGCCAAGGCCTCAATGATGACCACTAGGCCCACTGACAAAGATCAGATTAGGATGATTGTGCGCAATCTCCAGCCTAAGCTTATGCAGAAAATGATCGTGCTCCCCTTCCCCACTTTTTTAGATTTACATGGGATGGGGGTACAAATTGAGGATGCTATGAAGCTGGGCCTCATTGACCAGGAGAAGGAGCAGCCCAGGAAGGCGTTTTCCCGCAGTTCGAATGCGACCACCAGTGGTGATGCAGCTGCAAGATCTTTTGAAGTGGGCATGGTTACCACCACTGCATCAAAAGCAGCTACCCCATTCACCGGTGCGCCCGGAAGTAGCTCACAGAAAACCAAATATCCACCTTGAGTCAAGAGGGCTTTTACCCCACTGTATATGCCTTTGTCAAAGGCTCTAGAGATCTTAATCTAGAAAGGACATCTGAAACCATTGGAACAATGGCCTTTACCTGATCTTCTCCCTCCAAAGCATGACCAGACTAAGTACTGTGCATACCATCAACAAACCGATCATGTGACCGATAGCTGCTTTCGTCTGCGCCATGATGTACAAGATTTGTTTGACAGCAAGGTCATTGCTGCACCAGTCTAGCAAAGTCTATTGTCATTGGATTAGTAAACTTGTGGGGGATAATTTGATTATGTGATCGGGGGATGAACCAGCTCCGGGTGGCACTCGATTTACTCCAGATGTGGCGTATGGCACGCACTGTTTTGAGCATTTACGAATGCCAATTTCTGACTTGGGTATTTAGGTCAGTTTTGTTGTGTTGTTTTGAGTCTATCTTTTTGTTTTGAGTCAGTCTTTTTGTTTCGGGTCTGGCTTGTTGTATCGAGTCAGGCTTGTTGTGTTAGAGTCAGGTGATTCCGGGGGTGTTACCTCGGGTATCACTATTTTGTGTTTGTCTTTTTGCTTTCTTTTGAGTCTGTTTCTGCTAGGGAGCCAGTTGTGCCAACAGATTTCGAATGAAACAACAGTGATTTTCACACTCTTGTGTTTGTTTCTACCTTGCTTGCTGCTGGATCTTACCAAAACATGCTGAGGAGTGCATCAGCGGCCTGCCGGCCATGGGGAGATGCTGCCGGCCACCTATCGGCCAAAGATGGTACACTGCCAGCCAAGGATGAGAAGGTGCCGGCCATCTGTAGAGCACTGCCGGCCACTGATGTGTTGGGACACCAAGCTGCAGCAGAGCACAAAATAGAGAAAAGGGAGGGTCTCCCAAGGGTATGTATGCACTATGCTACCCCATATCCCCTCAAAACATCAAGGGAGAGGCATAGTCGGATCCACAACCATCAATTACGCATCCCGATGCATGATGGCCAAAGATCTAACTTGTGCAAATCAATATGGAATGAATGCACAAATAAACACATAAAGCCTAAAACTCTATCATGTGTGATCAAGAGCGTCGGCAATCGAGAATTAAGACACGTTTCATCACTTGAAGTATGAAATGTCCCTCGTTCCTCGTGCTTGGATTAACACTTAATCCAAACAACAATGCAACACAAGCTGCAAGGATGGCATACACCATGCTAACTCGAACATGCAATCATGCAGTATGACTTAAGCATGCAAAATGCAGTGTAATAAACATGAAACAACATGTAATGGAACTTGCATGCGACAACATGCAAAGATGGAGCAAGCATACAACAATATGCAAGACAAGCATGCAACAACATGCAAAGGATGGACGTAAACCAAAATGGATAGCTCTCAAATAGGCCCAAATCAGTAGCCATAGGTGTTGAAATGATGGTATGGAAAGCATGAGAAGGCAAGACGAACATGCATATCAATTGGCTCAAGGGTTAAGGCACAAAGATGCAACTCTTAAGTACACTTAAGGAGTGAAAAACATGCAAGCATGACAATACTATGCTTAGGGTCCTTAAAGCATGAAGGCTAATGAAGAGGGCCACAAAGGAGGCATGTAATACATGGCACAAATGCATGAACTAAGCATGGACATAGCTTAATCAGGTCTAAACAAAGACCTAAACATGCTGAGATAAAGGCTCAAAGACCCATGCAAGCATACAAGCTAAGGCAGTAATGCACAACACTCAAAGGCACTTAAAGCATGATTGAAGTGGGAACATGGCAATGTTATAGGCTTTGAAATGAAGTATTAAGTGATGCCAAATCATCTAAATAGCTCAAAGATAGCATGCACGAGTCAACAAAACACAAAACTAGCAAGGCAAATTACACTACAGCTATACAAAACATGAAAGATATGGCAAAGGCAACCCAAAACAGTCCTAAAACATGTTAAAGTGATATTAAAACATGCATGGAAGTAAGCCAAAGCAAGCTAGCATGGTGAGCATGAGGCATGATGCATACAAGGCAAATAAGGTGGATTACACTGCACCTATCAAGACCAAGCATGAGATGACTAAACCAACAAAAATCAGAGTTATATCATGGCATAATAACCCTAAAAACCCACTGAGACGGTGACCTAAGGACCTAAGCATAGAGGCATGCACAATGATCCATTCATGAGGCATAAAACACGAACTCTCCAAGGCATTGAAAGCATGTCAAATGCTGGTATATGACCACATTTCATGGAGTGAAATAACATTCGAAATGATGGCAAAGCATGGAAACATCTCATGCATGGCCTGGTAGGGGCCTCAAAACCCAAGGCTAGCCAAAACATCTACACTATAGCTATACAAAACATGAGTGATATGACCATGGCAGCCCAAAACAGTCCTAGAACAACCTAAAATAAGAATAAAATCATGCTGGAGCAAGGCCAAAACATGCTAGAATGATGAATCAAAACATCATGCACATAAAGCTAGTAAGCAAGATTTGTTCTACAAGTATATGGAACATGCAAGGGCTAACCAAACCAAACCAAAACACAGTCATGACATGGCAAAACATCACCAAAAACATGCTAGAATGGACTCAACATAAGCTAGAATGACATGTCAAGGCATGAAGCATATAAAGCTAGTTTAAATGATTTACACTACAAATGTATTATGCATGCATGGAATGACCAAAGCAAGTAAAAATAGTGGTATGCCACAGCAAAATAACCATAAATACAAGCTAAGATATGGTCAACATACACTTAGTAAAGATGCTCAAACATGAGGCATATTAAGGCATGTATTGAAGATGCAAGGAAAGGGGATGGCCCTTCCCTTCTTAGGACCTTAAAACATCATCCCAGGATTTCAGTGGTGAGAAGGCCAAAACAACATGGTCCCGAAGCTCACAAAAAAAAAAAGGCTAAAAAACAAGGCCAAACAAGGCCTAAGAGGGGGTAAACAACCCCAAACACAAAAGTGATCTTAAACAAAGATCAAAAGCATGCAAAAACCGAACTTTTATCAATTATGAGCTAAGCTTAAAACAACATGCAAGATAGGATAAAAGCTTAAGCAAGAAAGGGGGATTAAAAGTTAAGTTTCTCACCCTTGATGACCACCTTCAAGGCTGCAACTCCAGCACCCTTTTTGATCCAAAACCAACTCAAGAACACCAAAAACAACCTCAAGAAGCCTCAACAACACAAGCAAGGTGTTTAAGTGGGTGTTTGTGTGTTAAAGTAAGACAATACTACACTTTAAGCACCAAAAATGAGGAACAAAGAGAGATATAGATACAAAACTATATCTATATCTCAGACCTCCAAAATCTCAACCTTTGAAATGGAGGAGGAGCCTCTCCTTATATAGAAGAGAGGCAATGTAAAGCTTGTTCAACAAGCTTGAAAAGGGCCTCATCCCTCCATATACGTGTATGAAGGAGAGCTGAGTGAAAACCAGCTGGCTCAAAATATCTAGCGTGAAACCTACTGAGACAAGTGGTTCTGCCAGCCATCAGTGGTGGCCGGCAGCGGCTCATTGATGGCCGGCAGGGCCAAAAAGGGGCCGGCAGTGCCTTCCATAAAGCATGCAGAAAGGGCCAATACAAGGTCCAAAAATAGGGCAGGAAGGATACATGGTTTGGAAAGCTGAAACCTGTGACGTTCCGCTGCGGCAGTCGAGTACTCGGCGAGCAATCGAACTAGTTGTTTGGTGTATTTGCAAGCACAACCAAGTCTTGAGGACGGTCAAAAATGGGGTGTCTACAATTGCCCCTCTTTGACAGAACTCGAAAGTCACAAAGCGACAGGAGTGAATGTCAAAGCCCAGAGATAACCCATTTTTGACAAGGCCGAAGACTCAAGCAAACATTCAAAACAAACATGCAGTGGTGTGCTCGTAGGCTGGGGCAAAATGCAAATAACATGCAAGATGCAAGAGCATAACTTATGATTATGCAAAGAGAGCTGTAACGGAGCAATTATACAAAATAAATGTAACATTTTAAGCGAATGTTGTGTGAAGAAATGCTACAGCAAACTCATACACAAGCAAGTAAACACGATCCAAACTACATCTCATGCAAAAAGGATGTAAGAGAATCATGCAATCTTAGCGAACATGTGCGATAGATACACAAAGCAAACGAAGTGTGATAAATACACTAAGTGGATAAGCATGTGTGATAGATACACAAAGTGAGAATAGTGTGATAGATACACAAGGTGAGCGTTGTGTGATAGATACACAAGGTAAACGTGTGGTAAATACAAAGAGTGGGCATAGTGTGATAGATACACAAAGTAAACGTGTAATAGATACAAAAAGTGAAGCGAGTGTGATGGATACACAAAGTGAGTGTGTGATAGATACACAAAGTAAACGTGTGATAGATACACAAGGTGAGTGTAGTGTCATAGATACACAAAGTGAGTGTGTGATAGATACACAAAGGGTGAACACAAAGTGTGATAGATGCACTAAGTGAACAAGTATGATAGATACACTAAAGGTGAACACGAAGTCTGATAGATGCATTAAGTGAACAAGTATGATAGATACACTAAAGGTGAACACGAAGTGTGATAGATGCACTAAGTGAACAAGTATGATAGATACACTAAAGGTGAACAAAAAGTGTGATGGATACACTAAGTGAACAAGTATGATAGATACACTAAAGGTGAAGACGAAGTGTGATAGATGCACTAAGTGAACAAGTATAATAGATACACTAAAGGTGAACACGAAGTGTGATAGATGCACTAAGTGAACAATTATGATAGATACACTAAAGGTGAACACGAAGTGTGATAGATGCACTAAGTGAACGAGTATGATAGATACACTAAAGGTGAACACAAAGTGTGATAGATGCACTAAGTGAACAAGTATGATAGATACACTAAAAGTGAACACGAAGTGTAATAGATGCACTAAGTAAACAAGTATGATAGATACACTAAAGGTGAACACAAAGTGTGATAGATGCACTAAGTGAACAAGTATGACAGATACACTAAAGGTGAACACGAAGAGTGATAGATGCACTAAGTGAACAAGTATGATAGATACACTAAAAGTGAACACGGAGTGTGATAGATGCACTAAGTGAACAAGTATGATAGATACACTAAAGGTGAAAACGAAGTGTGATAGATGCACGAAGTGAACAAAGTGAAGTGTGATTGATACACTAAATGAATGAAGTGAAGCGAGATTGATACACTAAATGAATGAAGTGAAGTGTGATTGATACACTAAGTATGAAAAGAGTGTGATGGATACACTAAGTGAATGATCTTAAACGGAACTTCTTTGAATGAACCGCACATCCAATATCGCCTGGTTGCGCCAGTTTCAAATGAACCGTACATATAATATTGTGCATGAATGAGAAAGAAACTTGATAGGTACAATGCAATACAATGCAAGTGAAACGTGCATGACAATGCGAATGAAGTAGCGCATAACAATGCAAGTAAAACATGCATAACAACGCAAGGTAAAGAAGTGTGTAACAGCGCAAATAAAACATGCGTAACAGTGCAAGTTAAAGGCATGCGTAACAACGCAAGGAAAACATACATAATAGCGCAAGTTAGAGAAGTGCGTAACAGCGCAAGTAAAACATGCGTAACGGCGCATGTTAGAGAAATGTGTAACAGCGCAAGTAATGTGCGTAACAGCACAAGGTAGAGAAATGCGTAACAGCACAAGTTAGAGAAATGCGTAACAACACAAGATAGAGAAATGCGTAACAACGCAAGTAAAGATATGCAAAATAATGCGGGTGACATGCGTGACAGCGCAAGATAGATATAAAAAACAATGCGAGTGACATGTGTGACAGCGCAAGATAGATATGCAAAACAATGCGAATGACATGCGTGATAGCGCAAGATTGATATACAGAACAATGCAAGTAACATGCGTGACAGCGTAAGATATATGTGCAAAACAATGCAAGTAACATGTGTGACAGCGCAAGATATATGCAAAACAATGCAAACGACATGCGTGACAGCGCAAGATATATGTGCAAAACAATGCAAGCAACATACATGACAACGCAAGTTAAATAGGTGCATAACAATGCAAGTGAGTGCATAACAATGCAACCGAAGTGCGCATAACAATGCAAGCAAAATGTGCGTGACAATGCAAGTGAAGAGGGTGTATAACAATGCAACCAAAGCGTGCATAACAATGTAAACAAAACGTGCGTGACAACGCAAGTGGGACGTGCATAACAATGCAAGTGGAGCGTACATAACAATGCAAGTGAAAAGGGTGCATAACAATGCAAGTGAAAAGGTGCATAACAATGCAAGTAGAACGTGCGTGACAACGCATGTGAAGAGTGCATAACAATGCGACTAGAGTGTGCATAACAATGCAATCAAAAAGTACATAACAATGCAACTAGAGTGTGCATAACAATGCAACTAAAAAAAAAAGTGCATACATATCTTGTGCACAATAATCCATGCATATTTGATGCGCTATGCTCAGTGAAGAAATGTGCGTCTTGGTAAGATTGAGTTAGTTGTGACCTCCGATTTACCTCTCGGAGGGGTTACAAGATATTTCGAAAAGGATACACCTCGTACATGCCAACTGACGATGAGCTACGCATCGAAGACATGAGTTAAAACTTCCGCAGAAACATTTTGAATTGAAAAATGGGTTCTTCTTGCATTTTCTTGATTATACTTCCAAACCGCAGGTACTACCTTTCCTTCCTGGCCATGTTCATAACTTTTCCTATTCTCCAACGGGGTGACAGACTGGGTTGGTTCAGTATCCAGAATTGAGGCGCATACCCGCTACCTTAACTTATGGGGCTTCCATACAGATTTCAAGCCAGGGATACACCCCTGGGTATTTAAACCAGACTTAGTCTCGGAAATCCTGAACCTTTGCGTTCTAGGCAACAGCCATTCGAACTCTAGTTTCCACCATCGTAATTGGTCTCCTAGGAACTCAATGCAAACACGGCCAAGATGCCCTTGGCAGGGAATGATACTTAGGGAGAGCACTTCTGATCGCCATTCTGGCTTGAAGCAAACTTGATCTTGAGCTTGAGGTAGAGGCACACTCATACTTCAAAGCATTGGCAAGACCTGAAGAGGTACACACGGAATGCAATCTCGGAACTTACTGAAGTTGAAACAAACTCAGATGCTCCAAATTTTCCCTCTCTTCTTTTGCTTTGCAGTTCGGAACCCATATAGCTTCAGATAGGTCCTGGTTTTACTGTTTTCACATGACTTGGGTTGAGCCCTGCGGTTTATGAGAGAACAAATCCTGTTTTGCACAAATGTGGAGAACGACACAACACTCCGAGCACAAAACAATTTTTTTTTGAAATTGAAATGAGAAAAGAATTCTCAACCGGGTATTAAGCCTACAACTGACCACAGCTAAAGCGACTCAACAACAGAAAACAAAAGGTAAACAACCTAAACACATCGAGAAACACTCGAGATGACTCAAAACAAGAATTGAGACAAACAAAGCACGCACACAACACAAGACTCAAACGTGCACAGGGGGCCTGTTTCTCCGGGTATTGTTTCCCACCCTTTCTCATTTGTGATTCTCACATCACTCTGGCACTCAATCTCTATTTTTCTAAAAAAGCCCTTTTCTCACCTTTTCTCTCAGTGCGCATCTCTCTATTCTTCAATCTCTCTTCTTTTTTTATCCCTTACCTGGGTGGTTGATGGATAAACAGGAAATTGCAGGCCCTTGCCCCTAGCATTCAGCTAGATTCTTCTTCTTCTGCTCACAACAGTGAACTTTCCCACAGAGGGGTTGTGCTACAACTGGGTATGTAACAAATCTGCAGCTGTGCCCTTTTTTGGCGAGTATGGTGCCCTTTCTGGCAAATGCATTGATAATGGGGAAAAGACAGAAAACCTGACTCAACTGTGCCCCTAGTTCATCATTTTGACCATTTTTTTGTTTTGGCTTTCTACTAAAACAATTTTGACCAATATGAGAGTTAGATTAACACATTTGTTCGATTTTCTGATTTGAAATCATGTAAGCAAGCTATGAGCACTGAAAATTTTCCCTTTTGGGTCCATGAAATGGCCCAGTTTTGGAAAAATGGAATAATTTTCGAGAGAATTAGTCAACTTCATTAAATATTTTCAAAAACTATTTTTGCAAATGGCCACTACTCAATGAATATGGAACCTATTCTCGAGATGCACAACCTCAGATCCGAAACAAAGGAAAATTGCCTCTTGTTTGAAGGACATTGCATGGCAACGGAAAGTTGCCCCTTTGTTTGAATAGCACTGCAGCACACTGTAATCGGTCCTCAAAGTAACGATTACAACCAAACTCTCGGATACAGAGAAGACAAAGATGATCAAAACCATTACATGGACACAATCAATTTGGAAATGTTTATGGCTGAACTTCAGAATGAAGTTGCCTACGTATCCCAAATATGGGAATCAAGCCGTACGTAGTTCTGGGGTTAAGGTACACTCGGGTATTAACCTCTCCTTTTGCGCTCTAACTTTTTCCAAGGCCGCCCTTCTGGGTTTTCAACCTTGCGAGCTTTGTTTTTCTTTTCTTTTCATTCTTTCCTCTCTTTTTTTTTTTGTTTCTTTTCTTCTTTTCTTTTCTTTTTAGAATTTTTATTTTTCTTCTTCTTTTCTTTTTTCATTCTTTGCATTTTTTTTCATTTCTTCTTTTCTTTTTTCATTCTTTTCATTTGCTCTACCTTTTGCCTGGGTCACCCTTCCTGGTTTTCAGCCCAGCAAGCCTCTCAAGGATAAAAGTGTAGCTTTGTCCATGTCAAATGGTTTTAGGATCTTGAGGCCATCTGAATCCAGGAGAATGGCTGTTGTTTACTGATGATGTTAGAGTCCATCCTTATGGGGGTTGAATTTGCCCTTAGTGTTATGGATAGGAACTTGGTTATCCATCAGCAATACTTTCTTCTTCCCTCCCTTCTGGGATTTGGCATTCTTGCCGATCTTCAATGGTTTGCAGAATGATCCATCTTTGGCTCTTCGAGCACATCTGACATTTTTGCCCCTAGTTTGAGGGGAGGGGGGGGGGCTTCTAATCTAGCTTCACAAGCTTCTTTTTGATGACGTCTACCTTCTTGATCTGACTTTTCTTGTCCTTAGTTCGTGGGCTGCTTCAAATCTGGCCACACAGGCCTCACATCATGATTGACCTTTGAACATTCTAAATTAAGGTTCAAGGTTTGAAAGCAAAAGGGGTCGAGTCTCGAGGCCAAGAGCGGTCCTAAGCTGCACAATCTCAAAAGCGATTCCACGCAGGTCTTCGCAGTACCGCGCAAACATTTTTGAAATCTTTTAAGAAAGCAACTAGTCGCTCGCGCTGAAGACAATGTAGAACCGATATGGATCAAGCTAGGATCCTTCCCAGTACTTACACTAACAAGCATGATCTCATTCATTAAGGGCTTAGCATGCCTCCTTTCTCTCAGATGATCAAATTTTGCAAATCCCGAGGAATTCCTCTCTCTTTGTTTTCACCATAGTGTTTGAAAAGTTTTGAAAAACTTAGGCCAATGCAATGATTTCAAGGTACAGAAGAGCAGGTGAAATGGACTGCCGTTTCATTCAGAACTTTTGGCATAACTGGCATAAGGCAAAAGCAAACATAAGACTGTGAAAATCACTGCTGTTTAATTCAAATCTATTGGCACAACTAGCTCCAAGGCAGAAACAGACTCAAAAGAAAGCGAAAAGACAAACACAAAACAAGCAAGTGATATCTGAGGTAACACCCCCGAAATCACCCGACTCCTATACAACAGGACTGACTCGATACAACAAGACAGACCCTTAATCAAAAAAGGATACTCATATAAAACTGAGAGAGGAGTAATATAATAACAGTTGTATAACATCATATAAATTAACAACAGAAAAGGATACTCACAAAACACCAAGATTAAGAATGTCTTCAACCCAAATCTCACCCTTGCCCTCAAATCCACATCTGTTCTAAATAAAGTAAAAGAAAGAAAAAGAAAAGAAAAGAGCGCAAAATAACAATGCAAAACATTTTGTTTATAGTTTTTCCCTCTATATGGTTTTGGTCGGTTTCAATTTAGTCCCTAGTTTTAATTTGAAAATTTTAAATCTTTAATTTTAAGAATTGTGTCAACATAATCTAACTGTCGAAAGAACCAGAAGGTTGTTGCATTTATATATGATAATTATTTACATTTTGAGATAAAAAATTCCCTTAAGGAACTAAACTTCAATAACTCTAAGCTTCAACAACTCTCATTTGTTGAGATCTGACCCTGAACACATGCTCTTCCCCTATGCATGATGATGGGAATAAGATGTATGGTTTAATAAAACTAACAATTCAAGTCCAAGCACTTTGATGCCGTATTGCATTGGACTGCCATACAATCACCAAAAAAGAAAATTTTCGATGCCCTTCATAAAGCACCCAAAAATAAATTAATTAATTAATACCCCTCATAAAGCACCCAAAACCCTTGTTAATCACTGTTTGTGGCCCACATGATAACCAATAAGAGATTTCATATCAATATAGATAACTTAGAAAAATTCTCAGCAAACGAGGCGATGCCCCAAAAAAATTCTGAGCAAAGAGATTTCATACTTAGTCTTTTGCAATTCTTAAAGTCAATTGTTTATAACTTTAGTATGCCGAAAAAAATTGAAAATTGTTCCCATTCTTAAATAAAATCAATGTCAACATGCAGATTAAAAAAAAAAATAAAGCAAAAATTTATCAAAAACAACTAAATGTTTACACAAAAATAACAAGAATAGTATAAATTAAAAAACAATCGCAAACCCTATAAACAAAATTATAAGGAAATAAATTATATTCCACCTAATAATTGAAAGCCCATAAATAAACTGATGAACATCGATATTCCGCTGATTTAAGGTCCAGCTTTTGCAAGATCAAACCCAAAAAAGAAAAAAATCGTAAAATTACCTTTGAAATTAAGCGGATCAAATTTGAGAGCGAGGTCGTATGATCTCGATCTGGAATTAATTGGATCAAGCGAATGTGTTGCGAAGGCGAACCTAATTAAATCACCACCGGTTATCTGGCTGGCCAATCACCGATTGCTAGAGAGAGAGAGATGAAAGAACGAGAGAGTCAGAGAGAGAGAGTGAAGGCTGTAGTTACCCCAAAAAACAGAGCAAAGGCTACTGCGAGAGAGGAGATAGAGAGAGATTGAAATCTTGTGATGTTCTAATTAGAGGGAGGCAAAATAGTTATTTTGGGGGATTTTTTTTTTTTTTTTTGGTGATTGGCGCCTCTAATTTCAATTTGGCACTTTTTGTTTTATCATACAATTCACGACATGCATTGTACGTCGTAAAAAGGCAATACTTTTAACGATAGGCGATGTGTGCGTCGTAAAAAGTGCAATACTTTTAACGGTAGGCGTTGTGTATGCCGTGATGGCAGGTAATGTGTGTGCCATAAAAAGTATAATACTTTTAACGGCAGGCGTTATGTATACCGTGAAAAGTATTCACTTTTCACGGTTGGCATATGTGTGTCATGTATAATTGATGTATTAACGGCACGCCATATGCACATTGTAGAAAGTTGTATTATTTACGGCGTGCATTGCAAGCCGTAAAAAAATCATCGTTATTACCATTCACGGCTTACGCAATAGACATGCCATCATTGAAAAAGTATTTACGACATGCAAAAAAAACAAGTCGTAAAAGTGAGAAACTATGGTGTGCATCTATTGTATGCCGTTGATGTGGTGTCGTAAAAAGTCAGTTTTGTTGTAGTGCCAATGAAAAGGAGAAGAGTTTTGGTTATGAAATAAAGGTGTAGAAAGAGCTACCCTTTTGGTAACCCTTCCAACTCAACTCCAACACCTCAAATGAGCTCAAAAACAACCAAAACAACAAGAATGGTGAAGTGAAGAAAAAAAATGAAAGCAAGGAAAGAGAAAGCAAGCTTATACCTTTCAAGAAGCTAGCTTACCTTTAGAGTTTCAAACTCAAATTCAAAGCACTCTCAAGCTTGAATTATACTTCCTCAAGATCAACCAAGGCCTTAGGATGATCAAACAAGGTTGTGTATGGTGTGTAGTAGTGGTGTAAGGAAACTAGGTTACCTCAAAGGGTGCCTTGAATGGAAGAAGGAGGAGGAGAGGCTCTCAAGGGTGTATGATCTCTTCTAGATATTCGTTCAACCCTCAAAACAATCCCAGAGCCTCAGTTTTATAGAATTCGAGCTGTAAAGGTGACAAATATCTTCAAAAATAGACAGCTGGCGGCCTCCCACCCAGAATAGTGTTTATCATCATCAAAGGCCGACCGGCCGGCCATTCATAGCCATGGTCGGGCATCACCAATGCATGGCTGGGCTTTGATGGCCTCCCTTGTTTTTTGGTTCAAACTCAACTCATGAAGGGAAAAGGTCCAAAAATGAGACTCAAAGGTTCAAACAAGGCAAATGTTGAAGATTTGAGGTTATTTTGGGAGCCTGATTGATTCTGAATCGTTGCGAATTCACAATTCCACTTTCATCATTAAGTGCACCGAACCGAGCGTCCAAGTCTCGCGGGTAGTCAAAAGTGGGGTGTCTACAGTTGCCCCTCTTTAACAGAACTCGGAAGTCCTGAAATGACGGGAGTGAATGTCAAAGCCCGAAGACCACCCATTTTGACAAGGCCGCAAGACTTGGACAAGAAAACAAGACATAAACTAAAAATGGTTGCACCCGTAGGCTGCTTACATATCCCTTTGCAAGGAATCAAACCAGCGTAGTTCTAGGGCAAGATGCAAATGATATGCATGATGCAAAAACACAACTTATAATCATGCGATGAGGCTATGATGCAACATTTAAATGCAAATGTTATGCAAAGAAATGCTACAGTAATCTCATACATACAGAAGCAAGTGAACACGCCACGCGTGAGAATCACAAGCCAAACCACATTTCATGTAGAAAGGATGTAAGAAATTCTGCAAACACAGGACTGGTCTTTCCGGGAGGAGGTTCCTCGACGTTGACCTTTTCCGACAAGGAATTGCCGCATGAGGGCGCAAATCATAACAAACCTCTTTACATCTCCATGGAATGTAGAGACAAGTGGGTACCGATAGTTCTTGTTGACACGGGATCCGCCATTAATGTGTGCCCATCAAGGACGGCATATGCAATCGGGTTGAAGCCCGTGGACTTCGTGCCAACTGCCCAAGTGATTCGGGCATATGACAACACTAGTAGAGAAGTGATGGGGACTGTGCAGATTCAGACTAAGGTTGGTCCAGGACAGCATGAGATCGACTTATATGTCTTGGATGTTCCTCCAACCTTCAATTTACTTCTAGGGCGGCCGTGGCTGCACCAGGTAAAGGCAGTCTCTTCCACCCTGCACCAGATGTTGAAACACCCCTGCAGGAAGGGGGTGGCCATTGTTTTTGGGAATTCATCGATCCATCTCCCGCCAGAGGTGTCCACACCGGTTTTGGAAATTGAGCACGGCACGGAGGATGTCTTCTTATCAGGATTTACCCTAGCCGAGGCCCGGGTTGTTCAAAACATCTTGGCTGATAATGAGGGGTTATATATCAGCGCGCAATCAGTGTATCTCATGAACAAGCTTCAACATATCCCTGGGATGGGACTGGGAAGAAGTGGCCGAAAGGGCATCGCAACATCCGCCGAAGTGCCGCACAACTCGCACACCTTTGGCCTGGGTTATCTGCCCACCAAAGAGGACCGGGTGAGGAAAGGCAAGGAGATGGCTGGGAGAGCCAGAGCGAAGCAGGAGGGGAAGCCTTTTGAGTTGATGCATCGACCCATCCAGGGTACCCTAAACGGACACTTTGTCCGGGAAGGGGAAGGCCTTCCATTTTGTGGCTTTCCAGAGCCATGGCTGAATGCGGAGAAGAGGCGTCTGCCGAGATTTGAGATCTTCTTCGACCTGCAGTTATCTGGGGATGATGTTGCCGAAGAGCAGACAGACCCATCAGCTGAGGTTGAGCAATGTAAGGAAATGGATTCCGAAAGTGCCGAAATTGAAATGGAGGTAGCATTGGTTTATCTACTTTCAGATCCTCCGATCGAACAGAAGTGCTTAGGCGATAACTTCTCGGTATCTATGATCGGGAATGAAACGGCTGTGGGCCCACGTTCAAACACTTTGGATACATCCATCGCACCCTCTCTCATCTGGTAGTACGAGGAGGGATTTTTGTCAAGCAGCACCGGGTCAGGTAGTGAGCCGGAGTCTGATTCAACCGAGTCTGTAGAGTTAGAATTAGGTTCGAGCTCGTCTGAGTTTGTGTCCGGTATTCTGGGGGGTGACAACCCAGATGCCACAGTCCTGTCTAGGTCGTCTTTTTCTTTCTGTTTTGAGTCTGTTGTAACAGAGGAATCGGACAATTTGGAAATGCTTAATGAGAATGGAATGGCTGTGGTTTCTAAGTAATTTTCTGTGCCTTTGATTTATTGTATTAATCAGGACTTTCAAAATTTTGATGAAAATGATGAGGTAGAAATTCCTCCGATTTTACAATGTCTAATTGATCAGGAGCAGGAGAGATTTGTTAAACCCTTGGTTGATGAAATCACTACAGTTAATGTGGGTACTGAGGAGGACCCGCGGCTGGTCCAAATCGGGTCCACGTTGTCTTCGGAGGAGCGCGAGCGCTTAGTCACTTTATTAAAAGATTTCAAAGATGTTTTCGCATGGTCCTACGAAGACATGCCTGGAATCGATCCTGAGATTGTACAGCACCGGATCCTTCTTGACCCCGAGGTGCGACCCGTTAAACAGAAACTCAGAAGAATCCGCCCGAACTGGGCCCTCAAGATTAAGGAAGAGGTCACCAAACAAATCAACACAGGGTTCCTGCTGGTATCAAAATACCCAACTTGGCTGGCCAACATAGTTCTAGTGCCGAAGAAGGATGGCAGGATTCGGGTATGCGTGGATTTCAGAGATTTAAACAGAGCTAGTCCGAAGGACGACTTTCCTCTACCACATATCGATGAGTTGGTGGACTTCACTGCGGGGCATGCATTGCTCTCATTCATGGATGGCTTCTCAGGCTACAACCAGATTGTAATGGCAACCGAAGACCGGGAGAAGACTGCTTTCACTACCCCGTGGGGGACCTACTGTTACCGAGTGATGCCGTTTGGGTTGAAGAATACTGGAGCTACATATCAACGGGCCACGACCACGATATTGCATGACATGATCCATAAAGAGGTTGAGGTGTACGTGGATGACATGATTGTCAAGTCCAAAGAAAGAGAAGGCCACTACACCGCCTTGCAAAAGTTTTTTCAAAGGATCAGAGAATTTCGGTTGCGGCTGAATCCACAGAAGTGTACGTTTGGTGTTACAGCAGGGAAAATGTTGGGGTTCTTGATTACACAGAGAGGTATCGAAATTGACCCTTCCAAAATCAAGGCCATCTTAGAAATGCCACCACCGAGGACTGAAAAGGAGGTGCGAGGCTTTCTGGGTAAAGTGCAATTCATAAGACGGTTTATCACAAAATTAACCTTGACTTGTGAACCACTTTTTGGTCTCCTGAAGAAAGGAAAAAAGTTGCAGTGGGATGGCCGACGCCAAGCTGCTTTTGAACATATCAAGCAATACTTACAGAACCCACCTGTGTTGTCACCACCTGAGCCGGGGAAATCGTTGATTTTGTACCTTTCAGTGACTGAAACTACAATGGGCTGCATACTTGCACAGGAGTCTGAGGACAAAATGGAGAGAGCCATCTACTGTCTGAACAAGAAAATGTTGGATTACGAGACCCGCTACACTCCGCTGGAGAAGGCTTCTTTGGCCTTGGTATGGGCTACCAGGAAGCTGCGGCACTACCTGTTAGCTCACTCCGTAATGTTGGTTTCAAGATTAGATCACATCAAATATCTCTTCGAGAAACTAGCACTTACAGGTAGGCTAGCCCGTTGGTTGCTTCTACTTTTCGAATTCGATCTGAAATATGTGACTCGCAAGTTAGTAAAGGGGAGAGCGGTAACGGAGTTCTTAGCCGATCACCCAGTGGAAGGGGATGAAGCAGTTGAGTACTTATTCCCAGATGAGGCCATTTTACATGTCGAAGACGAAACTTGGACGATGTACTTTGACGGAGCGTCAAACCAATACGGGTATGGGATAGGGGTGCTACTGATAGCACCCGACAATTCCCATATCACTCTAGCATTTAAACTCTGGTTCAAAGTCTCGAACAACGAAGCAGGGTATGAAGCATGCATTGCTAGTTTAGAAGCAGCCCTAGAATTAGGGGCAAAATGGTTAGACGTCATCGGAGACTCGAACCTTGTAGTATCCCAAGCTAAGGGAGATTGGAAAGTCAAAGAAGAAAAGATGAGAATGTACCATCAGACCTTGGACTTGCTGAGTCCTCGGTTTGAGAAGCTGAACTTCACTAATCTACTAAGAGAGAACAACAGGTTCACAGATTCACTAGCAACTCTATCTTCCATGATAGACATCCCTTTTGGAGTCCGGATGCGTCCGATCATCATTGACCAGAAGTTTGCGTCGGCCTATGAGTCGATTGCTGCCATAGCAGAGCTTCAATACGAGAACCCCTGGTATTACGATGTCTGGAACTTCTTGGAGAAAGAAGTGTATCCACCAGGGGCAAATGCCAAAGACAAGAGGGAAATCCGAAGAATCGCTGCTCAGTTCATCAACTGCGGGGGTAAATTGTACAAGAGAGGTCATCTGGGAATGCATAAGATGTATGTTGATGCTGAAGAGTCCAAGCGCCTAATGGAGGCCATCCTTGGAGGAGAGTGCGGAGCGCACGTAAACGAGGTGATGCTAGCCCAAAATATTCTCAGACAAGGTTACTACTGGTCCACCATGGAGGAGGATTGTATCGGCTTTGTGCGGTGATACCACAAGTGTCAAGTCCATGCAAACCGCATGAATATCCCGCCGTTGAAGCTGTACAATATGACTTCGCCATGGCCGTTTTCAGGCTAGGGGATTGATGTGATCGGGGCTGTCACTCTGAAGGGGTCCAATGGGCATGAGTTCATCCTGGCCGCGATAGACTATTTTACAAAATGGGTTGAGGCCCAATCTTATGCGGTGTTGAAGGCTTCACATGTTGCGAAGTTCATCAGGAATAACATCATCTGTCGTTATGGGGTCCCGAATGAGATCATTTCAGATAATGGTTCCCACTTCAAGAAGGAAGTGATTGACTTGTTGGAAAAATACAACGTGGCTTTTCATAAGTCATCCACATATCGGCCGCAGACCAATGGAGCAGTTGAGGCTGCCAACAAGAACATCAAACACATTCTGCAGAAGATGGTGGAAACCTACCGAGACTGGCCAGATAAGTTGTCGTTTGCTCTGTGGGGTTACCGGACGTCAATTAGAACTTCTACTGGGGCGACTCCGTATTCATTGGTCTATGGGATGGAGGCCGTTCTACCTATCGAAATTGAGGTTCCGTCATTGCGAGTACTGGCTGAGTGTCAAATAGCTGAGGCAGATTGGCAGAAGAGCAGATTTGAAGAACTCATGCTCTTTGACGAGGGAAGGCTGAAAGCACTGTACCATGTTCAAGGTTATCAACGCAGAATTGCCAGGGCTTTTAACAAGAAGGTTAAGTCTAGAAATCTAAAATAAGGGGATCTAGTGTTCAAAGATAACCGAGCTCCCATCCATGACCCTAGGGGCAAGTTCAGACCTAATTGGACTGGTCCTTATATCATCAAGTCTATCAGGTCGGGCGGAGCTATTGTTCTAATGGACCTAGATGGCCTGGAGTTCTCACAGCCCATCAACATGGACAAGTTGAAGAAATATTACCCCTGAGTGGCTCACTAGGCCGAAAACCCGAAAGGGCGACCTAAGCAAAAGTTAGAGCATAGAAAAATTTGAAATTATAAAAACTGAGAGGCTCGCTAGGCCGAAAACCCGCAAAAGGAGGCCTTGGCTAAAGTTAGAGCGCAAAAGGTGAGGGTTAATACACGAGTGAACCAGAGCCGAACTACGTAAGGCTTGATTCTCATCTTTGGGATACGTAGGCAACTTCATCCTGAAGTCCAGCCATAAACTCTTCCCCGATCAACTTTGTCCATTTGATCATCTCGGTCATCTTTGTCTATCCTGCATTCAAGAGCTCGATTGTAATCTCCAATGTAGTGCTATTCAGACTAGGGGCAACTTTTCAGTTGCTGGGATCCGGGGCTGTGCATCTCAGTGACAGATCTCAGGCGTATCCAGTTCTGATCCATATCGAAAATGGTTGTGAAAAGTTGATTTTGCTCAAATTAATCTTTTTACAACTTCGACCATTTTTGGACTAAAGCGAAAAAATTTCAGTACCCACAACCTTCAATTATATTGATTTCAGTACAAAGTTCTCCTTCTCTTGAATACAAATTGAAGTTGCTTTTTATTACACTCACAAAGAAAACTTGAAAGTACTGATCAAAGCAATAAATTCGGGCCATAGATAAGTCAAGTGTTCTTGCGCCCCCTCCTAGAGCTGGTCAAAGCTTCTGATGCCAAGCTAGGCCCAATCTGTGCCTCTTCATTGAGCCAATCTACACACTCGTCAAACAAAGTGCAACTGAAAGTGGAAGCGAGGGCCAGGAGCTCTCTAGTCCTCCATGCTGTGGCATATCGAGCAAGCTGCGCGCCTCGGATCGGAAATGCAGCTAGGTATTCTATCCTCTCTGCAGGGCAAATCTGATCATGGCCGAACTGGCGCTGGAACCGAAAAGAAAAGTAAAACACACAGTGAGTCAAGCTGATCAACTGGATCCCGGTCTGCCGGGACATGTTGTAGCTCATCGCTGGTAGATTGAGCTAAGGGCATTGCCAAGCAATGTGGTTTGCGGACAAACTGCATATCCAATCGAACCACCATCCCTTATTAAGGGCATCGACCAGACGTCATCGGAAGAAATAGCCGCGAGCTGAGTATGCTCGGCACGGGTCCACAACCTACAACTTATCCATCAACCACACCTAGAGAGGAATGAAAAATGAGAGATTAAAGAATAGAGAGATGTACGATGAGAGAAAAGTGAGGAAAGGGTTTTGAGAGAAAAATCGAGCCTGAAGGCCGAGTGATGTGGGCAATATATATGTGAGGAAGGGCGGGAAACATTACCTGCAGTAGTTGTGGACTCCCCGCGAATCTAGTTGTCTGTCGGCAATGAAAGGCATCCAAGCCCATCAACATCTCAGCCAGTGACATGGCGATGCGGCTCTTGCCCTCCTTTAAGCCTTGGGCAACCTCGATCAACCGGACACTAGATCCTCCGGAGCCTGAGGCGAGCAAAAAATGAGATAGCATGCACAAACGAAGGGCATGTCGCCGAAAGCCTTGCCAGTGATGGTCACCGCGATCACCGGCATCGGAAAACTGACAAATCAAGCTCGAGATATCCAGCATTCCGTCACAGATCAAAAATCGAGCGTCATGCATAGTGAGCCCACACATTCATCCTAAGGCTTGGACGTGGCCGAAGCGAAGCTGGGGCAAGATTTCTTCGTTGCACTCGGATTCCATCAAAGCATGGAAATCTTTGAAGATAGGACACACCTCTTGCCGCCAAAGCTAAGGACATGAGTTACCGGATTCCAAAACCTTGCCGCGGCATAGAGGAACAGAAAGTGCAGCGGGGTGCGACTCAAAGTGAATAGTGCATTTATACCGAAGCCCCGGAAGTTCAACTTTTCCGAGCCGTCTAAAGTAGCAATCCAAGTTGTGAGATTTTCGATGAGAAATGCCTCCATTTTGATGCAAAACTGCGATGGAATGAAAGAACCACGAAGCTGGAACTATTATAGAGGATAAGGCACTGTTTGGAGGATATGTGTCAAAAATCTATAGGTCGCCGGGCCAAGTGGTCGGCCGACCACCCCATTGGTCTCCAAGGCAGAAAGCTGGTCGGCCAGTCTTCTCTGGTGGTCGGCCATGAAGGAAAGTTGGTCTTTGGTCTTTTCCTAGTCTCTAGAAGGGAGCTCCTAGCATTTCCATGTGTTGGGAGTGTTGAAGGTTCAAATCTATCTCTGTTTCGGGTGCGTTCCGTCGCCCGATTTGTCCAAAGTACATTTGCTTATCGAGTTGTTGTTCTTTATTTATCGAGTTGTTGTTTAAGTTTTGTTTATCGAGTTGTTAAGTTTGCTTATCGAGTTGTCGAGTTTTGTGCTCGAATTGTTACTCTCTGTTTATCAACATTGTCGTGTTTTGCTTATCGAGTTGTAAACTTGCTGAGGTTTTGTTGTTTCTTAGCAAGTTAAGTTGTTTAGTTTGTTGCGTCAGTTCACTACCTGACTTGGTGATATACAATGCTCAATTTTCATTCAATCTCATTTTTGGGCAAAATGATGCGATGCGATGCGATGCTAAGAATACAAAATACAACACCTTTTGAACAAAAAGTTGTTTCATTCCATCATAGCTTCTTTTTACAACATATTACAACAGGGTACAAGTTTTAAAGAAAATAAAACTGCCTAAAAGCTGATGTGCTACAACTACTAGTAATAAAAGAAATCAAAGCAGGAACATCTGCATCCGTGCTATCAAGCGCAGGACTGAGAGGCCCTCTTCGTCCTCTTCAGCTGAGCAACCTCTGCGCCACCATCATCTGAATCGGAGTTGTCGTCCTCAGAACCCTCCTCGGCATCATCTCTACTCTCAGAACTAGAGCCAAAGTCCTTCTCTCTGCCCGCGGATGTCTCTGACTGAGGATATGCAGACTCCTCCACCTCACTGGACTCCAAATCACCTCTGATAGGTGCTCTACACCTGCCTCAGCTGCGAGTCGAATCCCCTCTCCCAGCTCCTCGAGAAGGCCGGGATGGCCCAGCCTATAGCGGTGGCATCTGAAAAGAAGACAATTTGAATACATTAGCCCATATGTATACCAGATGCAGAGACAAGAAAGCTACATAGAGTAGGTGTATGCAGATACCGTGTATGAATGTGGTGGGTGTTAGATGTGCTCTACACATACAGTCAACCAATGCAATGAAATGGTCAAATTCAGCATGTCATCAGAAGTATGATAAATGCAAGAAAATTGAAAAGTACCGAAACACCGACGACGAACAACTGTGTCTCACTCCGCAGCACCATGCCCTCGAGTGAGGCCACCAACCCGAGCAACCCCTCAGTACACTCGCTAGGAGGCTATAGATGCAAGTGCAAGTCATCAGTAAATGAATAAATGTCCAAATATTTGAGTGATAAATCAAAACTGTAAAGCATACCGGTGGCAAGTCAGGATCTCTGACGTATCGATGGTCAGGCAATAGAGGCTCCAATGGAATCGGGTAGGATGTCCCATACCGCTAACCCGTCAGCTCAGTCGGGAGATCTGGCCATCCAGCATGATGGTAAGTTGGGGGAATCGGGGGAATCAGTCCAGCCCCACCTCTCGATGTGCCATCCCTGCTAGTCAAAGGAGCATCTGCAGCCCAGGCCCGAGCTGACGATGATGCACCAGCAGCCCTCCTTGTAGGAGTACGAATACCTGTCAGTGGGGGCATCAGGTACGTATGGCGGTAAGTCGCGTACTCCCCCTCCTCCGTGTGCAAAATCGCATCAGTACCCAACATAGCGACGTTGACCTCCTTAGGAATGAGTCCCTCAGTGGACCACATGCCCTCTGACGGTGCCGAGGGGATCCTCTAATCAGGGACGCCCATCGTCTGATGTATGAAGCGATCCCCCAGAAACTAGGCCCTGCCAGCCGGCCCCTCAAATAAAGTCCTGTATGGAGAAGAGGCCCACCCCCCAGGGAATCGGAAACAGATATCTCCTCCCAAGGGCGCCCAGGGCTGCTAAGTGATCTGCGGGTAACCAGTGCATGAGCTGATTAGGTATCGTAAGTATGCAGGATGAATCAAAGCTGAAAACATGAAGAACTGAGAGTTTTGAATTACCTCGGTCGCCCGCACCGTATCGAAGAACTACCGCAGGTAGGGCAGAGTCTCTCGAACCCTCAGCCGGTACTGGCCCTCAAATACGTGAGAGTAACGAATCACAAGAGGCACCTCCACCTCAAGCTCCAGGGCTAGCGTCGGAAAGTATGAGTAAACCCATAGTTGTGGAAAACAGGGCAATGGCCATCAGAATACAGAATGTACAGAGAATACAAAATACTGAATGCATAATATGAATATAGAATAGAGAATACATAATGCTGAGTGTAGAATGTCGAATGTAAGGTGTGCCGTGTGCAGTGTACAACTAATGAAAAACAGGAATGTAAATCAAGAGGGCAGAAAGTGCCTCCCAGGCTCTCCAGTAGCCACCAACTATGTTCCCCCACCCGCGGGAGGTTGCACTCATGTAACAGTAAAGGGTAGCGAGGCCGACGCCACCCCAGTTATACTAGCTGACCTGTGATAGGTCCGCTAAAACACTGAGCAGATATAGTCCAACGGTGTTCCCCCTGTCGGAGAACAAAGTGGTCCCAAGGAGGAACATCAAAAACCCTCTGGCATACTGCTCTATCTCCTCGAGAGTCTCAGGCGTAGACCCCCTGTACTACACGAGAAACCAGGTGTACCTGACTCTACACAAAGATTTGTCAATCGGTGGGCGGGCTCCCAGCAGATGAATCCAAGCCGCCTCCCACTCGCCCATGTCTGCGTCGTAGGGGATAGCTCAATGTAAACACCCCATTTTTGACCGGCCTTAAGACTCAGACGTCACCGGTTGAGCACTCGGTGATGATGCATATTGTGCTCGTTCTGAGGTTACGGAGTCTCGGTTGAGAGCCTTGCCTCCGGACTTCGGGGCTCTTTTGTGCTTTGCCTCGATTTGCGAACCAGGTCCTGTTTTCTCTATTTTCTCTTCCCAAAGGGAGGGAGAGGTCTCATAGACCATGTCTTAGTGGCCGTAGGCTACGTTTCGTGGTCGTAGGCCATTTTTCCCGTTTGGAGGCCAGTTTCCGATTTTCGGAGCCGTCGGCCGTGTGCCTCGATTCGGGACAGCTTAACTATATCGTTTGCTCCGATTTTTGGCCCACACCTTGTTTCCTCTCTTTTGAGGGACACTGTGGCCCGAGAGACCACCTTCGTGGTCGCACACCACTTCCGCTACCTAACAGCCTGTTTTCGGGGCCCCAGGCCGCGTGTTTTGGGCCCTGAACCCTCGTTTTGCATCAGTTAGGGTTCATTTTTGGTATGGACCCTATTTTCATTGTTTGGAAGGTGGTAGGATGGTGGGAGACCAGCAATTCTTTTGAAAACCATTTTCTCTCTCCTCCAGACGATTTTCTTGACAGAAAGCTGGTTTTTCTCACTTTTGGACCTTAATTTCTGGTCTCTCATACCACCATTGTGTTGTACTTATCTGGGAGGACCAATATGGGTAGGCCGACCAGCTTTTCTTCCTGACCCTTTTGAACCTTGCTAGAAAGTTGGTTTTTCTCTCTCCTAGGTCACATTTTCGGGTCTCCCACCATACAACTTTATTCTACTCATCTGGGAGGCCACCTTTCTGGTATGGCCGACCAGCATTTCAGCTTGACCCTTTTGAACCCTGGTCAGCCGACCAGGGTAAGTGGTCGGCCGACCACTTGAACTGGTCGGCCTACCTTCTGCTTTTTGGCCTTCCTGAGTGCAACACAACTGTGCCAACTGTGAAGCATTTGACCCTCTCTCCGAGATTTCACCATCTTGTTTGTCTTCTTAAGGAAGCTTTGGTCCATTTGCTTAGCTTCTAGAAGAAGCTTGACCCCTTTGGTCTAGCTTCCTCAAGAAGCTTGACCCTTTTGGTTAAGCTTCTTTGTGAAGCATTTGACCCTCTCTTGAGGCTTCTCCAAGAAGTCTTGGCTCTTCTCCTCTATAAAACCAACACTCCCCCTCCATTTGCAAGGGTTAGAAAAACCAGCCAAGGCATATGCACTCCAACCTCCATATCTCTCTCATCCAAGCTCAAATACCCTATTGTTCTTGGCCATTACACCACACCTCATAGCCTACCACCTCCACCATCCATTCAATCATCTTGGAGCTGTTTTTTAGAGGTTGAAGACTCACCTTCCTGGTCCAGAACTTGCTGCATTGCTGTGCTACAAGGGTAAGTCCTCATTTTCCCCCTTTTTTTGCATTATTTTGCTTCATAACTTAGCCCTATTTTCAAGCATTTTTGCGTTTTGTTATAAACTAAAAAGTGTCTTATTTTGAGCTTCTATTGAAGTTTGATTAAGGACACTTTTCTGTTTGAGGTCATATACCTCCTTGTATGCTCTATCCCTCTTTGTAGGCTTATTTTGCTTCATATCTTAGCCCTACTTATGAGCATTTTTGAGATTTGTCATAAACTGAAAAGAGTCTTATTTTGAGCCTCTCTTGATGTTTGATTAAGGGCATTTTTCTGTTTGAGGTCATTTACTTCCTTGTATGCTTGTTTGCGTCTTGTTTTGAGCCTTGCATCTAGGCCTTTGTTGCATGCTTTGTTTGGCCTTCTAGCCACTAAAATCCAGTGGATATTTAGTGGCTAACATACTATTTTGAGAGCCAAAATCAGAGGGGGGCGACCCCCTCTCTCCTTGTCTTGTTTGTTGGCCCTTTTGGCCTTCCAAAGGGGCTCCATCTTAAATGCTTTGAAGTCTTATTTTAGGCCCTATTATGTGAGTTTTGAGGTCTGCCTTAGCTCTGTCCAGAGCCCTTTTGGCCATATTTTGTGTCCCTCATGCATGTGTGGAGCAATCCTCCTCAAGGCCTTTCAAGGGGACCTTTCATTGCATATTTCATTGACCCATTTCAGGGCCTTTTTGGTGAGTTTTAGGTCTGTCATAACTGATTTCCAGAGTTGGTTTTGCCATTTTACATGTCTATCTTGTATGTGTTTAGTAATCCACCTCATGGCCCTCCAAAGGAGCCCATCATTTTTGCATGGATTGGATACATTTCAGTGGTTATTTGGGCATATTTTAGCATACCATGTTCCTATTTGTGGCTGGTTTGGTGACCTCTCTTGTGCTTCATATACATGCCATGTAAACCACGCTTACTAGCCTATGTCGCATGTTGTTTTAGCCCTTCATGTTAGCACCTTTTGGCCATGCTTGAAACTAATTTGGTGCATGTTTAGGACTGCCTTGGCTCTGTTTTCATGCCTCATGATCAAATAATGCTTGCTTTCCATACTTGTGGTTCTATGCATTTGCCTAGTTTTGAGTTTCGGGGCCTATTTCATGCATTGAGTGACATGTTTCCATGATTCGGGACCATTGAGCATATTATTTCAGAGCTAGAAATTGCATGTTTGTATGCCATCTTTCATCCCTTGCCATGTTTTGGTAGAGTGCCATTTGATGCCATAGGACCGGTCCCTTGCATTGTGCATGTTTGCATGTGCTTCGATTGTCTCATTTCCATCACATGACCACTGATGTGAGTGTGGCTGAAGTCTACTCATGTTGGTGTAAGCCCATCGTGCATCGTGTATGCCATTTTAGTCCATAGTATTGCGTATGCTAGGTTACATGTTAGTGCGATGTGTTGTGCATGTTATGTTGTTAGTATTGTGTATGCCATGTCATTCCTCACATTGTGTGTGCTAGGTTGTTAGTCGCATTGAGTATGCCATAATTCATGAGCGTTGTGCATGTCATATAGTTCATAGCATTGTGTATGTTAGTCGCATTTACATCACTTAGTTGCATCGCATTAGGGTCGCATGATAGATTTGCATTGGTGCATGCCATCCTACTTGTTGCAATGTGTTTGGGGTAGGAGTTAGCCCAAACACAGGAAACGAGGCGCGTTTCATACTCAAAGTGACAAAACGTGTCTCAATTCCCAGTTGCCGACACTCCGGATTATACATGATGGAGTCTAGGCCTTGTCGTGTTCATTTGTGCATTCATTCCATATCGAGTCGTGTAATTCGGCCCCTTGGCCATCATGCATCGAGATGCATGGTTGGTGGCCCGAGGATTGAGGGCTACGCTTCCTAGAGCTTATGCAAGGACGGGGAGTGTGGTCGTGCACACATTTGTTGAAAATACCTTGCCATATCTCTCTCTTGCTTTGTGTTGCAGAAAACCAGGATCCAGAGGCAGAAAGTGGTCGGCCGACCAGGTTTTCTGGCAGGCCGGCCACCTTTTTTGGTATCCACCACAAAGGGTGGTCGGCAGGTGTCTCCCAAGCCAATACCTGGTCTGCAGCCTTCCCAAGGTGGAGTTTCAGCCTTTTGGAACTTTGTGCAAGTTTCTAAAATCAGTTGCAAACAAAGGCGAGACGAGGCATCGAGATTGAATTTCCCGACGAGGCGACTCGAGCATGCATGCATCTTTCATCGTTTAGAAGAGAGCTGAGGCGGTCCATGAATTTGCATACCAGTTTATTGCTTTCCTAGTTAATTTGTTAATTAATTAGGGTTTTGTAATATTTAATTATTCATTCGGACTGTAATTATTTATTCGGACTGTATTATTTATTCGGACCCTCCAAGCGAGCGCACAACTGTAATAAGTGTGCGTGTGTGTAATGCATGTCTTCCAACGCCACGTTTTTCTCTCTTTTATTTATCAACTTATGATGGTCAAATTAGGGCATGTTTCAATTAGCATATTTATGCTCGCATGTTTGCATTCATCTGTATTGCATGCACCAGGCTTGGCGCATCATACTAACTGCATTGTATTTTAATTCCGAGTTGAATATATGTTATCTGTTGCATTTCATATGTCATTTTAGAATAGTCGAGCCTATCTAGAGTTGCATTTTTGCATGTGTTGCATTAGGCATTTTCAGCATAGTTAGGACTCATGCATGCTTTCTAATTAGTTTCTTTCTTTGGCTCGGAGTACTCGGTAAGTGTTTATGCTTTAGCATCCTTACATGCGTGCGAGTGACTGTCATGATAGCATGCTTCCCATGAGGCTAACTGCTTATGTGATATAACTGCCTGAATGCCTGTGGGTGAAGGTTGGGTTATTTGAATTGGATCAATTCATCGATTGTGAGTTTTTAAGCCCACTTGAGAGTGACAAATCATCATGTTTTCTAAGCCCACTTAAGGGTGGAAAATCCACATTTTAGCCTGCTTGCGAGTAGCAAACCGTTTTCAAAACAAACTTGAGATGTTTTGTTCCAATTCAGGCGACCCAGTCTATACTTGTATGCTGTGTGCATCACATAGTAATTCTAGGCTAATAACCAGAATAAGAACGCATAATATTTTCAAAACTCGATATCATGGTTAGTAAAGGCCGATCTTTGATCGGGCGAGCAGGGGTGCTCACGAAGTGACCTTCCCCAATCGTACCCAAGTTCCCAAGCCGAAGCAACTTTGGTGATGACGGACACGTAGCCTTAGGCACCGAGTCAGGGTTTACTAAATTTCCCCAAAAATAAAATATTTAGGTGGCGACTCTGTATCTAGCAAAGCAGTCCATATTTGGCACTTCTTTCTAAAAATCTGTTTTCCAAAACGATTTGCCAGATTTGGACTCTTTGATGATTCATCGGTCTTGCATTGCACTCTGTGAGATTAGATACAGGACCGTGACTTTTGAGTCCTGAATTGTAGTGAGCCCATACGAACAAAACGGGATTCATCCTCCTGGGACGTTCGGGGATGTCTATAGTTTCTGGCGACTTTGCTGGGGAGTTATAGAACTTGACTCGAACTCATGATATCTTGTTTGACTACACTTATGTGTTTCTTTGCATTGCATTTGCATTGGTGCGCCTAGGACACCGTATTGGCCGTATGCTATTCTTGAACGGTTTGCCGGAGGCTCGCTTCAAGAAGCGTGCCGTAAGGCTGACCGGTTGCGGGCTCTGCCACGACGGGAACACAAGCCCCGATTTTACCGAAGCACCCTTTTTGACCATTTGACCTAGTGCATATCAGAATCCATAGTGACCATTCCAAAGCTAGGATTGGTTGCTTGCCCGATTATAGGTTGTTTGAAACCGCTGTGTGCGTAGTGAAACCCTAGCTCCTGACAAAATAGGACAGGGAAACCCTACCCCAACATAGGGGCGTTTTGGCTCTCACTTGCTTGTTATGTGCTTTTAGAGTGCGTCTCTATAGGAATGCATGTATCAGTTTGCAAGTTTGGGGTATCGGGCCTGCGGGCACCAATTCAGTATTTTGGAAATCAATTATCTGCGGGTATCAGATTTAGTTTTGGAAAGGGCAGTAATTTGGGGATGATAATCAATATTTGAGAACAGTATTTTCAGCTTATCGACTGTGTGTTGTGATGCCCAACTGTGTGTTGTGTATTTATTTAAAGTCGTTATGTTGTCCGTTTGTCTGGTTGTTTATTTCCTTATTATTGCTTTATTTATCTTTTTGCTAGGTAGTTTAGCACAATTGCTTCAGACTAAGCAGATATTCCCCAAGCACTCTGGACAAGAGGTCGCCGGCTCAATCGATCTGAGGATCTGGTCGACGAATAACCAGTGTTCCACTCTCTACCCCCAGTTATCAGACGGAGGTCGAGGAAACGCAGTGTATCCGAGCAAAGATTGCCAGATCAGTGGACTTTGAACAGTCAGGTTGAGCTTCCCAAGGTTACTCCAGAGTTAGACCTACCAGTAGTTCAGATAGATCAGGGCAGTATAGCAGGAACGACAGGAGTTGAGGAAATGATGCATCAAATGCAGGACACCATGAGAGCCATGCAGCAGGATGCTATTCGTCGAGATGAATTTGCCAAACAACAAGCCGAGATCATGGCCCAGCAGGCAGAGTTAATTGCCAGGTTGCAACAACAAACCAAGGCATCTCCTTCGCACCAAGCTCCTCCCCCACCAGGAATTTCGCCACCAGGGGAGGTGCCAAATGTCTAGGGAGAGACAGACATTCCGACAGGGTTGGCTCTGCCCCGGATTCTACCTTAATTATCCAAGGCACCTACGCCTATCAATCAACCAGACTCTCCCTTCGAGTTCGAGGTCGACCCTACCGTATTGAAACTGAGCAAGCTTGAGAAGTTGTTCAAGAAATCCCAAGGGGTGAAGTCTATCCCGGACATTGAGGACGGGTATACTGACGTGGCTGTGACGCTGCCAGATAGGTTCAAAATGCCACAAATCATTCGCTTTGACGGATCTGGGGATCCCATGGTGCACCTCTGGTTGTTCTCAGATATACTACGGCCGATGGGCCTCACCAGACCGTAGAAGCTTTCATTATTCGGCCGAACCCTGTCGGGTGTGGCCGCTATCTGGTACGCAAAATTAGAAGACGATGTTAAGCGAAACTGGGATGAGATGGCCGAGGCTTTCATTGCACAGTACTCCTATAATACGCAAATCGAGATTACAACCCATGATCTTGAAACAACAAAGTAGGAGCCTAAAGAGAGTTTTTCAGAGTTCATAGCCAGATGGAGAGCGAAGGCCTCAATGATGACTCTAAGGCCTACTGATAAGGACCAAATCCGGATGATTGTGCACAATCTCCAGCCTAAGCTAATGCAGAAAATGATCGTGCTAAATGATCGTACTCCCCTTTCCCTACCTTTTCAGATTTGCATGAGATGGGAGTACAGATTGAGGATGCCTTGAAGTAGGGCTTGATTGATAATGACAGAGAGCAACCCAGAAGAACCTTAAACCGCAATAACAATACAAGCACCAGCAATGCCGCAAATGCTAGAGCTTCAGAAGTAAGCATGGTCACCACCATTCCCCCTCCAAGACCCATGGCAGCTACGCCTTTCTCCGGTGCGTCTAGAAGCAACACACAAACCACCAAATACCAACCTCGAGGCCAAAGAACCATCACCCCATTATATATGCCCTTGTCCAAGGCTCTAGGGGTATTAATCAGGAAAGGGCACTTAAAGCCCCTAAAGCCGAGGCCATTGCCAAATCCACTCCCTCCCTCTCATAACCCAGCAAAATACTGCGCATATCACTAACAACATGGTCACGACACTGACCAATGTTTTAGATTGCGTCACGAGATTCAGGATCTCGTTGACAAGTAGGTGATTGTGCTTCCAGAAAAACCCAATGTCACAACAAACCCTCTCCCACCGCACAACCAAGCTCCACCCCCGAAACGTATCAACTTTATCCAAACTGGGGTCGTGTCTTACGATCCTAGCATATATATTACCCCATCCCACCTACCCAAGCCGAAGGTGCTCCTTCTTGACTACTCTGACTTGTGCATGTTAGACATCTCCAGAACCCAACCTGAACCAATGGTGGTGACTGGCGAAAATAGAACAGGGGAGATTTCAAGGCAAAATGGGATTGTTGAGTCAGAATCTGAGGAATCTGGGAGTTTTGTTGAGGAGGTATACAGTTCGAGTGACTACATTCTATCAGTAGGCCAGGTTGGGCCAAATGTGAAATTGCCGGCAGGGGCAGAGCTTTGTGTAATACAAGGGGATGAATTTGGTCAAAGGATAGATGACTTGGCAACTGTGGAGGAGGATTTTGCTAACCGCTAATTTTTCAATGAACAAGATCCAGAGGGCATGGTACTCAACTGGTCAGATTTTGAGGAGTCAGCAAAGGTCACCGGGTGGCTTAATGACCTACCAGATGTTGTCAATGAGACTCAGTTGGGATAGGGCCCGACAGGGGCAAGAACATTAATTATGGCCGGAAGGGCCGAAAATTAGAATGCATCGCTGGAGAGCGACGGTGCTAAAAATTTCGCTCAGGATTTGGGCATTTTGAATGCAGGAATTATTAAACAGCCAGCTGTACTGACGCAATTGGAACAAGAAAGATTTGGGGATTCTGAGAGAATTAGGAAAGCTAAAGCCCTTGTAGGGACTGAAAGTGTCGTGTGCACGGGTACAGAGAATGCTGCGAGCATGTGGACGGAAAGTACTGCGGGCATAATTGTACCGGAGCCGAACAGGTGTCTGTTGGCTACCGAAGGAATGTGGTGGGAGGACGATGATCTATGTCTTGCCCACACGGATGAAGATTGGGGGAGCAACCAACCAGACGATACCTGGTACATCGACGAAGTCGACCATATGACTAGGAGTGGACGGTATTTCAAGCCTCCACATCTAGATCAGCCAGAGGCGTCTGGGATAGATAAGGAGGTAGAGAAGTAAAAAGAAAAGCAAATCGAAGAAACGGCTGTACTGAAGCAGTTAAAAAAGATATAGGCAGGAATCTCCATCTAGGGACTGCTTATGGCATCACGAGTGCATCGACAAGCTGTCTTATCAGCCATGGACAAGGCCAAGCTCTCTATAGACACCACACCCGAACAGCTGGTGGGCTTAGTTTTTCCGAGAGGAGCTACCCCGATGTTAACCTTCTCCGACAAGGAGCTGCCACCTGAGGGTGCGAGTCATAACAAGCCATTCTACATCTCCGTGGAGTGTAGAAACAAATGGATACCCGTGGTACTTGTTGACACAAGGTCCGCCATCAATGTGTGCCCGGCAAGAACTACATATGCAATCGGTTTAAAGACCGCAGACTTTGTGCCGACAGCCCAGGTGATTCGGGCATATGATAACACGAGCAGAGAAGCAATGGAAACAGTGAAAATTCAGGCCAAGGTTGGGCCGGGACAGCATGAGGTAGACTTTCATGTCTTAGAAGTTCCAGTGACCTTCAATCTACTTTTGGGGCGGCCGTGGTTGCACCAGGTGAAGGCAGTTTCATCCACCTTGCATCAGATGGTGAAATACCCCCATGGGAAGGGAGTAGCCATTGTTTTTGGGAATTCATCGATCTATCCACCACCAGAGGTGTCTACACCAGTCTTGGAAATTGAGCACGGTATGGAGGATGTGTTCTGATCCGGTTTCACTCTGGCTGAGGCCCGGGTCGTGCAGAACATTTTAGCTGTTAATGTGGGGGTGTATGTCAGTGCTCAATCAGTATACCTCATGAACAAGCTTCAACACATCCCCGGGATGGGATTGGGAAAGAGCGGCCGGAAGGGCGTCGCAGCATTGGCCGAAGTGCCACACAACCCACATACCTTTGGTTTGGGTTATTTGCCCACCAAAGAGGATTGGATAAGGAAAGGTAAGGAGATGGCTAGGAGAGCTAGAGCAAAAAAGGCAGGGAAGCCATATGAGTTAATGCACCGACCCATCCAGGGTACCTTAAACGAACGCTTCGTCCGGGAGGGGGAGGACTTTCCATTTTGCGGCTTCCCGGAACCATGGTTGAACGCGGAAAGGAAGCGTGTGCCGGGGTTTGAGATCTTCTTTGACCTGCAGTTATCCGGGGATGACATTGTCGAAGAGCAGACAGACCCATTAACTGAGGCTGAGCAGAGCAAGAAAGTGGAGTCTGAGGACGCTGAAAGTGAAATGGGGGTAGCGCTGGCGTGTCTACTTTCAGATCCTCCGATCGAATAGAAATGCTTGGGGAATAACTTCTTGGTATGCGTGATCGGGAATGAAACAACTGCGGGCCTACCAGCAAACATTTTAGTGGCATCTATCGCACCTTCTCTCATTTGGCAGTATAAAGAGGGATTTTTGTCAAGTAGCACCGGGTCAGGTAGTGAGCCGGAATCTGATTCCACCGAGTCTGTTGAGTCGAAATCAAGTTCTAGCTCGACAAAGTCTGAGTCCGGTATTCCAGGGGGTGATAACCCGGATACCACAGTCCTGTCCAGGTCGTCTTTTTCTTTCTCTTTTGAGTTTGTTGTAACCGAAGAATCGGACGATTTGGATGTGCTTAATGAGAATGATGTGGCTGTGGTTTCTGAGTACTTTTCTGTGCCCTTGATTTATTACATTAACTCAGACTTTCAAAATTTTGATGAAAACGACGAAGAAGAAATTCCTCCGGTTTTGCAACGCTTAATTGAACAAGAGCAGGAAAGATTTGTTAAACCCTTAATGGATGAAATCACTGCTGTGAATATTGGTACTGAGGAGGACCCGCGGCTGGTCCAGATCGGGTCCATGTTGTCTTCGGAGGAACGCGAGCGCTTAGTCGCTTTATTAAAAGATTTCAAATATGTTTTCGCGTGGTCCTACGAAGACATGCTTGGAATCGATCCTGAGATTATACGGCACCGGATCCCTCTTGACCCCGTGGTCCAACCCGTTAAACAAAAACTCAAAAGGATCCGCCCAGACTGGGCTCTCAAGATTAAGGAAGAGGTCACCAAGCAAATTGACACAGGTTTCCTGCTGGTATCTGAATACCCAACTTGGTTGGCCAACATCGTTCCGGTGTCGAAGAAGGATGGCAGGATTCGGTGTGCGTGGATTTCAAGGATTTGAATAGAGCTAGTCCGAAGGATGACTTCCTCTTGCCTCATATCGATGAGTTAGTGGACTTCACAGCGGGGCATGCTTTGCTTTCGTTCATGGATGGCTTTTCGGGCTACAACCAGATAGTGATGGCACCTGAAAACCGAGAAAAGACTGCATTCACCACCCCGTGGGGGACGTATTGCTACAGGGTAATGCCATTTAGGCTGAAGAACACTGGAGCTACATATCAACAGGCCGCGACCACAATATTGCACGACATGATCCACAAAGAGGTTGAGGTGTATGTGGACGACATGATTGTCAAGTCCAAAGAAAGAGAAGGCCACTACACCGCCTTGCAAAAGTTCTTTCAAAGGATCAGAGAATTCCAGTTGCGACTGAATCCTCAGAAGTTTACGTTCGGTGTTACAGCAGGAAAAATGCTAGGGTTTCTAATTACACAGAGAGGTATCGAAGTCGACCCTTCCAAAATCAAGGCCATCTTAGAAATGCCACCACCAAGGACTGAAAAGGAGGTGCGAGGCTTTCTGGGTAAAGTGCAATTCATAAGACGGTTTATCCCAAAATTAACCTTCACTTGTGAACCACTTTTTGGCCTCCTAAAGAAAGGAAAGCTGCTTTTGAACAGATCAAAGAATACTTACAGAACCCGCCCGTGTTATCACCGCCAGAGCCGGGGAGACCGTTGATTTTGTATCTTTCAGTAACTGAGACTACGATGGGCTGCATGCTCGCGCAAAAATCAGGGGACAAAGTGGAGAGAACCATCTACTACCTGAGCAAGAAGATGCTGGAGTATGAGACTCGCTACACACCGTTGGAAAAGGCTTGCTTAGCCTTGGTATGGGCTACTAGGAAGCTACGACACTACCTGTTAGCTCACTCCGTAATATTGGTTTCACGATTAGTTTCCATCAAATATCTCTTTGAGAAACCAGCACTTACGGGTAGGCTAGCTCGTTGGTTGCTGTTGCTTTCCGAATTCGATCTGAAATATGTGACGTGCAAGTCAGTCAAGGGAAGAGCGGTAGCAGAGTTCTTAGCCGATCATCCAGTGGAAGGAGGTGAAGCAGTTGAGTACTTATTCCCAGATGAGGCCATTTTGTATATCAAAGATGAAACTTGGACGATGTACTTTGACAGAGCGTCAAACCAGTACGGGTATGGGATAGGGGTGTTACTGATAGCACCCGACAATTCCCGTATCCCTCTAGCATTCAAACTCCGATTCAAAGTCTCAAACAACGAAGCAAAATATGAGGCATGCATTACCAGTCTAGAAGCAGCCTTGGAACTAGGGACAAAACGGTTGGACGTCATCGGGGACTCGAACCTTGTTGTGTCTCAAGCAAAAGGAGACTGGAAAGTCAAAGAAGAAAAGATGGTAATGTATCACCAAACCTTGGACCTGCTGATTCCTCGGTTTGAGAAGCTAAACTTCACTCATCTACTAAGAGAAAACAACAGGTTTGCAGATTCACTAGCAACTCTATCTTCCATGATAGACATCCCGTTTGGGGTCCGGATGCGTCCAGTCATCATCGACTAGAAATTTGCCCCGGCTTATGAGTCGATTGCTGCTATAGATGAGGTTTAAGATGAGAACCCCTGGTACTACGATATTTGGAATTTCTTGGAGAAGGAAGCATATCCACCAGGGGTAAATGCCAAGGATAAAAGGGCAATCAGAAGAATGGTTGTTCAGTTCATCATCTACGGAGGTAAATTGTATAAAGAACCCATCTGGGAATGCATAAGCTATGCGTTGAAGCTGAAGAATCAAAACGCCTAATGGAGGCCATCCATGGAGGGGAATGCAATGCGCATATGAACGGGGTAATGCTAGCGCGAAACATCCTCAGACAAGGTTATTATTGGTCCACCATGGAGGAGGATTATATCGGCTTTGTTCGGTGATGCCACAAGTGTCAGATCCATGCAAACCGCATGAACATTCTGCCGTCAAAGCTGTACAATATACATCGCCATGGCCATTTTCAGTTTGGGGAATCGATGAGATCGGGGCTGTCACTCCAAAAGGGTCGAATGGGCATGAGTTCATCCTGGCCGCGATAGATTATTTCACAAAGTGGGTTGAGGCCCAATCTTATGCGGTGTTTATCAGGAACAACATCATCTGTCATTATGGGGTCCCAAACGAGGTCATTTCAGATAATGGTTCCCACTTCAAGAAGGAAGTGATTGACTTGTTGGAGAAATACAAAGTGGCTTTTCATAAGTCATCCACATACCGGCCGCAAACCAATGGAGCGGTTGAGGCCGCCAACAAGAATATCAAGCACATACTGCAGAAGATGGTGGAAACCTACTGGGATTGGCCAGATAAGCTGCCGTTTGCTCTGTGGGGTTACCGGACGTCAAGTCGAACTTCTACTGGGGCGAATTTGTATTCATTAGTTTATGGGACGGAGGCCGTTCTACCTATCGAGATTGAGGTTCCGTCTTTACAAGTGTTGGCTGAGTGTCAGATAGTCGAAGCAGACTGGCAGCAGAGCAGATTTGAGGAACTCATGCTCTTTGATGAGAGAAGACTGAAAGCACTGTACCATGTTCAAGGTTATCAACGCAGAATCGCCCGGGCTTTCAACAAGAAAGTTAAGTCCAGGAATCTAAAAGAAGGAGATTTGGTGCTCAAGGACAACCGAGCTCTCATCCACGACCCTAGGGGCAAGTTCAGACCCAATTAGACTGGTCCCTACATCATTAAGCCTATCTGGTCAGGTGGAGCTGTGGTTCGGATGGACCTAGATGGCCTAGAGTTCTCCCAACCGATCAACATGGACAAGTTGAAGAAATATTGCCCCTGAGAGGCTCGCTAGGCCGAAAACCCGAAAGGGCGACCTAGGCAAGAGTTAGAGCATAAAAAAATTAGAAAATATAAAAACTGAGCTCACAAGGTTGAAAACCCGCAAAGGGCGGCCTTGGCAAAAGTTAGAGCATAAAAGGAGAACGAAAATACTCGAGTGAACCCCAGCCTGAACTACGTAAGGCTTGATTCCCATCTTTGGGATACGTAGGCAACTTCATCCCGAAGTTCAGCCATAAACTTTTCCCCGATCAACTTTGTCCATTTGATCATCTCGGCCATCTTTGTCTATTCAGCATTCGAGAGTTCGGTTATGATCTCCGGTGCAGTGCTTTTCAGACTAGGGGCAACTTTCCAATTGCTAGGATCTGAGGTTGTGCATCTCAGTGACAGATTTCAGGCATGTCCAGTTCTGATCCATATCAAAAATGGTTTTGAAAAGTTTTACTAAAAGTTGACTTTGTTCAAAATTAATCTTTTTACAACCTAAACCATTTTTGGACCAAAACGGAAAATTTTCAGTACTCACAACCTTCAATTTCATTGATTTCAATACAGAGTTCTCCTGCTCTTGCATACAAATTGAAGTTGCTTTTTATTACATTCATAAAGAAAACTTGAAAGTACTAACAAAGCAATAAATCCGGGGCATAAATAAGTCAGGTGTTCCTACGTCCCCTCTCAGAGCTGGTCGAAGCCTCTAATGCCAAAGTAGGCCCTTCCTATGCCTTTTCATTGAGCCAATCCAAGCACTCATCCGACAAAGTGCAACTGAAAGTGGGAGCGGAGGCTAGGAGCTCTCTAGTCCTCCATGCTGTGGCATACCGGGCAAGCTGTGCGCCTCGGGCTGGGAATGCAGCAGGGTACTCTATCCCCTCTAGCGGGCAAGTCTGATCATGACCGAACAGGCACCAAAATCAGAACGAAAAATAGAAGACACAGTTTGTCATGCCAATCAATTGAATCCCAAGTTGACGGGTCATGTTGTAACTCATTGCCGGCAGATTACGCCAAGGGTAGCACTAAGCGATGCGATTTGCAAACAAACTGCACATCCAGTTGTACCACCACCCCTCATCCAGGGCATCAACCAGGCATTGTCGAAAAAAGTAGTCGCGAGCTGAGTATGCTGGGCAAGACTCCACAATCTGTAACTTGTCCATCAACCACACCTGGGGAGGGATGAAAAATGAGAGAATAAAGAATAGAGAGACGTACGATGAGAGAAAAGAAAGAAAAGGGTTTTGTGAGAAAAGCCGAGCCTGAGGGCCGAGTGATGTGAGCTATACAAATGTGAGATTGAGTGGGAAACATTACCTGCAATAGTAGTGGGCTCCCCGCAAGCCTAGTCGTCTCTTGGCGATGAAAAGTGTCTAAGCCCATCAATGTCCCAGCCAATGTCATGGCGATGCAGCTCTTGCCCTCCTTCAAACCTTGGGCAACCTCGATCAACCGGACACTGAATCCACCAGAGCCCAGGGCAAGTAAGAAGTGAGATAGCAAGCATAGGCAAAGCGTGTGTCGCCGATAGCCCTGCCAATGATGGTCGCCGCGGTCACCAGCATCAGAAAACCAGCGAACCAAGCTTGGGATGTCCAGCTCCCCATCGTGAACCAATGATCGAGCATTATGCAAAGTGAGGCCGCACATTCGTCCTAGGGCTTGGACGTGGCCAAATCGGAGTTGAGGCAAGATCTCGTCATTGCGCTCGGATTCCATCAAAGCTTGGAAATCTTTGAAAGTAGGACATATCTCTTCCCGCTAAAGCTAAAGACGTGTGTTACCGAGTTCCAAAACCTTGCCGCGACATGGAGGAAAGGAAGATGCAGCGGAGTACGGCCCAGCGTGAATAGTGCATTCAAGCCAAAGCCTCGGAAGTTCAACTTTTTCGAGCCATCAAGAGAAGCAATCCAAGCTATGAGATTTTGGATGAGGAACGCCTCCATTTTGGTGCAAAATTGAGATGAAATGGATGAACCATGAAGCTGGGACTTTTATAGAGGATAAGGCACTATTCGGGGGACACGTGTCAACAATTTGGTGGTTGCCAAGCTAGGTGGTCGGCCGACTACCTTTTCTAGTAGGCCAACCACCCCTTTGGTTTCTAATAAAAAAGCTCGTCGGCCAGCTCCCTCTGATGGTCGGCCATGAAGAGAAGTGGGGCTTTGGTCTTGTCCTAGCCTCTAGAAGAAAGTTCCTAGCATTTCCATGCATCGGGAGTGTTGAAGGTGCGAGTTTTCCTCTGTTTCGGATGCGTTCCATCACTCCAATCGTCTATCGAGTTGTTGTTTGAGTCTTCCTTATTGAGTTGTTATTTTGCTTATCGAGTTGTTACTTTGATCATCGAGTTGTTTTGTTTATCGAGGTTTGTTTATCGAGTCATCGAATTTCATATATTGAGTTGTTACTCTTTGTTTACTCAACGTTGTTGTGTCTTGCTTATCGAGTTGTAAACTTGCTAAGGTCTTGTTATTTCTTAGTAAGTTAAGTTGTTTAGTTTGTTGAGTCGTTTCACTACCTGACTTGGCAATTTTCAGTGCACAATTCCGTTCAATCTCATTTTCGTGCAAAATAATGCGATGCGATGCAATGCTAAGAACATAAAATGCAACACTTTTTCAAAAAGCTGTTTTATTCCATCATGCTTCCTTTGTTGCAACATTTTACAACAAGGGTACAAGTTTTACAGAAAATAAAAACTGCTTAATAATGTATAAATGTGCTATAACTACTAGTAAAAAAAAAGGCAAATAAAGCAGGGAACAGCCGCATCAATGCTATCAAGCACATGAGTAAGAGGCCCTCTTCGTCCTCTTCTGCGGAACAGCCTCTGCACCATCATCATCATCAGAATCGGAGTCGCCGCCCTCGAAATACTCCTCGGCATCATCTCCATTACCAGAACCGGAACCAGAGTCCTCCTCTCTACCGGCGGATGTCTCTGACTGGGGATGTGCAGGCTCCTCCTCCTCATTGGACTCCTCCTCTACAACAGGTGCTCTGCGTCTGCCTCGGTCACGAGTCGAACCCCCTCTCCCAGCTCTCCGAGGAGGCCTGGATGGCCCAGTATGTAGCGGAGGCATCTGAAAAGAAAGAACACAATTTGAATACATCAGCCAAAGTATGTATATCAGATGCAGATGCAAGAAAACTACGAGGGGTGGGTTTATGCAGATACAGTACATGAATGTGGTGTGTGTCAGATGTGCTCTATACATACAGTCAATCAATGCAGTGAAATGTTCAAGTTCAGCATGTCGTCAGAAATATGATAAATGCAAGAAAACTAAAGAGTACCGGGACACCGACGATGGACAACTGTGTCTCTCTGCGCAGGACCATGCCCTCGAGTGAGGCTACTAACCCTAGTAACCCCTTTGTATACTCCCTGGTAGGCTGCAGATACAAGCTCAAGTCATCAATGAGTAAATAAATGAGTTCCTGGGTGGTAAATGAAAAGCAGTGGAACATACCGGCGGTGAGTCAGGATCGCTAACATATCGGTGATCGGGCATAGGAGGCTCTATCAGAATCGGGTATGAAGTCCCGTATCGCCATCCTGTCAGCTCAGTCGGGATAGCTGGCCATCCGGCCTGATAATACGTCGGGGGAATCGGGGAAACCAGCCCAGCCCCACCTCTAGATGTACTGGCCCTGCTGGTAGAAGGGATATCTGCAGCCCAAGCTTGACTTGATGATGGCATGCCAGCAGACCTCCTCGTGGGGGTACGGACACCTGTCAAGGGAGGCATCAAGTATGTATGACAGTAGGTCGCGTACTTTCCCTCCTCCAAATGTAGAAGTACATCAGTGCCCAGCATGGCCAACTCAACATCCTGGGGAGTGAGCCCCTCAATGGACCGCATGTCGACCAAAGGTGCTGCGGGGGCACTCTGCTCGGGGTAACCCATAGTCTGACGCATGAAGCGGTCCCCCAGAAACCAGGCCCTACCAACAGGCCCCTCAATTACGATCCTGTACCGGGAAGCGGCCCACCCCCCAACAAGCTGCAATCGGGTATTTCCACCTAAGGGCGCCCAGGGCTGCCATGTGATCTGTGGATAACCAATGTATGAGACGATTAGAAATCATAAATGTGCAAAAGGAATCAAAGATGAAAGCATGAAGAACTGAGAGTTCTGAATTACCTCTGTCGGCCACACTGTGTCAAAATACTGCCGCAGGTAGGGCAAAGTCTCTCAGGCCCTCGGCTGGTACTAGCCCTCGAATACAAGTGAGTAAGGGATCGTGAGAGGCACCGCCACCTCAAGCTCCGGGGCCAGCGTCGAAAAATACGCGAAAACCCATAGCTGTGGAAAACAAGGCAATAGCCATCAGAATACAGAATGCTGAGTGCAGAACATGAATGCAGAATGTACAGAGAATGCAGAATGCTGAGACCAGAATGCAACGTACAGAATATAAAGTGTGCTGTGCGTGCAATGTATAGATAACAAAAAGCAGAAATGTAAATCAAAGAGGGCAGAAAGTCCCTCCCAGGCTCTCCAATAACCACCGACTATGTTCCCCCGTCCGTGGGAGGTCGCGCTCATGTAGCAATAGAGAGTAGCCAAGCCGGCGCCACCCCAGTCATACCGATTGACCTGTGATAGGTCTACCAGGGCACTCAGCAGATAGAGTCCGACGGTATTCCCCCGATCGGAGAACAGAGTGGTCCTGAGGAGGAACATCAAAAAACCTCGAGTGTACTGCGTTGTCTCCTCGGGAGTCTCAGGCTCAGTCCCCCTAAAATGTGTGGAGAACCAAGTGTACCGGACCCTGCCCGATGCTCATTCAACCGGTGGGTGAGCTCCCAATAGATAGATCTAGGCGGCCTCCCACTCGCCCATGTCCTTGTCATAAGGGATCGACCAGCCTCCCACGTCAAGGCCTGTCAGCACAGCAAAGTCGAACGGGGTCATAGTCATGTCCCCGATAGCTAAGAAATGAAAGGAGTTTGTGGTGTCCCACCATCTCTCTACAAGGGCACCCATCAATGTCCTGCTAGCAAGATAGCGAGATATCCCCGTGCAAAAGGGTCCGAACCCTGCCTGGTCAACCCAATCACGAACGGCCTCCGGGAGCTCTGTGTACCACTCCCTCGTAACAATGGAGCCATATCCTCGTGTGACACAGGAAGACACCTACATTCATAATGAACACATGTATTCAGTTTCAGAATGAAATGAATAAGCTGCGTGCAAATGAAATGTGTGAGCTGTGTGCAAACCAAATCAGATACAATGCTGTGAGCTGTGTGTTCAACATGAAGTATATGAGTTGTGTGTTCAGAATGACAGTGTATGAGTTGTGTGCAAATACAAGTGTGCGCTGTGTGTTCACCTCAAAATTGGGCTGCGTGTTCAGAAATTTAACAACGGGCTACGTGTTCAACTTTCAACAAGCGTGGCCTGTGTGTTCATCTCAAAGAATGAGCTGTGTGTTCAGACTTCAAAATCAGTGGGCTGTGTGTTCATCTCAAAGTTCGAGCTGCGTGTTCAACGTCAAGTGTTTGGGCTGCGTGTTCGGACTTCAGAAATAGTGGGCTGCGTGTTCATCTTCAAAGTTCGAGTCGTGTATTCAACATCAAGTGTTTGGGCTGCGTGTTCAGACTTCGGAAACAGTGGGCTATGAGTTCACCTCAAAGTTTAGGTTGTGTGTTCAACTCTCAACAAGTGTGTGTTGTGTGTTCACAATCAACAGTGGGCTGTGAGTTCACCTCAAAGTTTGGGCTGTGTGTTCAACTCTCAACAAGTGTGTGCTGTGTGTTCACAATCAACAATGGGCTGTGTGTTCAAAAATTCAACAATGGGTTGCGTGTTCAACTCTCAACAAGTGTGTGCTGTGTGTTCACAATTAACAGTGGGCTGTGAGTTCACCTCAAAGTTTGGGCTGTGTGTTCAACTCTCAATAAGTGTGTGATGTGTGTTCACAATCAACAATGGGCTGTGTGTTCAGAAATTCAACAACGGGCTGCGTGTTCAACTCTCAACAAGTGTGTGCTGCGTGTTCACAATCAGCAATGGGCTGCGTGTTCAGAAATTCAACAGTTTGGGCTGCGTGTTCAACTCTCAACAACTGTGCGTTGTGTGTTCACAATCAATATGTGGGCTGCGTGTTCAGAATTTCAAGTGATTAAGCTGTGTGTTCAAGATGCAAACAGAATACTATGTTATAGACTAAGTGTTCAGAATAAGTTGTGTGCTAAACTGAGCAGATAAACATAGCGAAAGCATGAAATGCACGAAAAATGCATAATATATTACGAAAAACGTAAAAGTGAAGTACATACCTCCCGTGCCTGATGAGAGAGGTGGGACTCCTACTCTCGTAATAGCAGATCCATGGGCGCTCGATTGTCAAAATCAGTAAAGTTGTAGAAAACGGCCCGAGGAAGGATATGCTCCCGAGGGTGATACCTCTCGGGGTCGAATGGCTGAACCCTCAGGGGTAAAGACATGATGCCCGGCTCACCTCTGGCACTGGGAGGACCTCCACCATAAGGGAAATGACCCACCATCTCGAAAAAGGAGCAAAAATGAGCAAAATGAGCCAAAATTGAAAAAAATTAACAAAAGTCAACTCTCGGGAAATGAAAAAGTCAACAAAAGTCAACTCCCGAGAAAATCTTCCAAATGTTGAGACAAACTTACCTTAAGTGGTGAAAATGAGGAAAAGAGCTTCGAAATCAAAATCTAATCGGTTCAAAGTGAAGAAAACTGAAAGATTTCGCGAAGCAACTTTGCGTGGGACGTTGGAAAACGCGTATAGAGCGCAGATCTGAGAGGAAAAATGCTCTAGGGAGGGAGAGGGACTGATTTCGGACTTGGAGTTGTGAGGAAAAGGGCTTTGGCCGAGTATACTTAAAGAAACAAGTGTGAAAGTACCAAACTGCCCCGGATTTGGGCTAGGTGGTCGGCCGACCACCTTTTCTGGTAGGCCGACCACCCCCCTTTACCAAACCTGGTCGGTGACCTCCAATGGCCTCCAAACCTAGTTGGTGGTGCTCCCATGGTGGTCTCCATGGTCTCTTTGAACTCCCTGCAAATTTTGGTAGTGATCGGAGTCCCCGGCACTCGAGAAAGTACAAGGAAAGTGCACTTTTAGTCGCGAAATCCCTCCGCGGGAACTTCAACTCCAACTTTCGATGCGTGTTTCGTCGTTACTCATCAAGAGTGAGGTGTATCCTTTTTGAATATGTTGTGACCCTTCCGAGAGGTAAACCAGAGGCTGCGATTGAGTCACCCTCATCAAAACTTGCATTTCTGTGCTCATTGTTTGTGTCAAATATGCATTCGAGTTTGTACTTATCCTACATTGTTCTGCACGTCACTTGCATTCTCATGCACACCACCTGCATTGTTGTGCACGTTTCATTGGTATTGTCATGCCTCCATGTTTAACTTGTGTTGTCATGCACATTTCTTCTTGCATTGCGATGCACTTTCTCATCGGCACCATGTGTGTCTGGGTTCAATATAGTGTTGGACATATGTTGCTAACTATTTGTGCTTGTTAAGTTTCTCTCTTTTACAGGCATGATATTGTATGTACGGTTCATTTGAGCCTGGTGCGACCAGACGAACCGCGTAGGTATTGTATCTTCTCCGTGTGAGGTGTGGCGAGAATTGAATAATTCTCCGCATTCTTAAACTGCATGAAATGTAGTTGTTGCTATGCATTCTTGCTTAAAACTGTTGTGTCTATTATGAATACTTGCCTCATTATAGCTTGCTGCTTTGCATGATCATGAGTTACGTCTGGCTCAGTGCATATCATTCTGCATCTTGCCCCCTGCCTGCGGGCATGCCTGCGGGCACATCTTTGTTGATCTCGCTTGTTTGTCAAAGTCTTCAGCCTTGTCAAAAATGGGTCGTCTCTGGGCTTTAACATTCACACCCGTCACTTATGACTTCCGAGTTCTGTCAAAGAGGGACAACTGTAGACATCCCATTTTGACCGGCCTTAAGACTCAGACGTCACCAATTGAGCGCTCGGTGATGATGCATATTGTGCTCGTTCTGAGGTTGTGGAGTCTCGGCTGAGAGCCTTGCCTCCGGACTTCGAGGCTCTTTTGTGCTTTGCCTCGGTTTGCGAACCAGACCCTGTTTTCTCTATTTTCTCTTCTCGAAGAGAGGGAGAGGTCTCCTAGACCATCTCTCAGTGGTCGTAGGCTATGTTTCGTGGTCGTAGGCCATTTTTCCCGTTTGGAGACCAGTTTCCGGTTTTCGGAGCCGTCGACTGTGTGCCTCGATTCGGGACCGCTTAACTACATCCGTTTGCTCCAGATTTTGGCACACACCTTTTTTCCTCTCTTTTGGGGGACACTGTGGCCCGAGAGACCATCTTCATGGTCGCACGCCACTTCCGGTACCTAACAGCCTGTTTTTGGGGCCCCGGGCCACATGTTTTGGCCCCCGAACCCTCGTTTTGCATTGGTTAGGGTTCATTTTTGGTATGTACCCTATTTTCATTGTTTGGAAGGTGGTTGGATGGTGGGAGACCATCAATTATTTTGAAAACCATTTTCTCTCTCCTTCAGCCGATTTTCTTGACAGAAAGCTGGTTTTTCTCACTTTTAGACCTTAATTTCTGGTCTCCCATACCACCATTGTGTTGTACTCATCTAGGAGGCCACCAATATGGGTAGGCCGACCAGCTTTACTTCCTGACCCTTTTGCACCTTGCTAGAAAACTGGTTTTTCTCTCTCCTAGGTCACATTTTCTGGTCTCCCACCATACAGCTGTATTCTACTCATCTGGGAGGCCACCTTTCTGGTATGGCCGACAAGCATTTCAACTTGACCCTTTTGAACCCTGGTCGGCCGACCGGGGTAAGTGGTCGGTCGACCACTTGAACGGGTCGGCCTACCTTCCGCTTTTTGGCCTTCCTGAGTGCAACATAGCTGTGCCAGCTGTGAAGCATTTGACCCTCTCTCCGAGATTTCACCCTCTTATTTGTCTTCTTAAGGAAGCTTTGGTCCATTTTCTTAGCTTCTAAGAGAAGCTTGACCCTTTTGGTTAAGCTTCTTTGTGAAGCATTTGACCCTCTCTTGAGGCTTCTCCAAGAAGTCTTGGCTCTTCTCCTCTATAAAACCAACACTCCCCCTCCATTTGCAAGGGTTAGAAAAACCAGCCAAGGCATATACACTCCAACCTCCATATCTCTCTCATCCAAGCTCAAATACCCCATTGTTCTTGGCCATTACACCACACCTCATAGCCTACCACCTCCACCATCCATTCAATCATCTTGGAGCTATTTTTCAGAGGTTGAAGACTCACCTTCTTGGTCCAGAACTTACTGCATTGCTGTGCTACAAGGGTAAGTCCTCATTTCCCCCTTTTTTTTGCATTATTTTGCTTCATAACTTAGCCCTATTTAAAAGCATTTATGGGTTTTGTTATAAATTGAAAAGTGTCTTATTTTGAGCTACTCTTGAAGTTTGATTAAGGACACTTTTATGTTTGAGGTCATATACCTCCTTGTATGCTCTATCCCTCTTTGTAGGCTTATTTTGCTTCATATCTTAGCCCTACTTATGAGCGTTTTTGAGATTTTTCATAAACTGAAAAGAGTCTTATTTTGAGCCCCTCTTGATGTTTGATTCAGGGAATTTTTATTTTTGAGGTCATTTACTTCCTTGTATGCTTGTTTGCGTCTTGTTTTGAGCCTTGCATCTAGGCCTTTGTTGCATGCTTTGTTTGGCCTTCTAGCCAATGAAATCCAGTGGATTTTTAGTGGCTAACATACTATTTTGAGAGACAAAATCAAAGGGAGGCGACCCCCTCTCTCCTTGTCTTGTTTGTTGGCCCTTTTGGCCTTCCAAAGGGGCTCCATCTTACATGTTTTGAAGTCTTGTTTTAGGCCCTATTATGTGAGTTTTGAGGTTTGCCTTAGCTCTGTCTGGAACCTTTTTGGCCATATTTTGTGTCCCTCATGCATGTGTGGAGCAATCCTCCTCAAGGCCTTTCAAGGGGACCTTTCATTGCATGTTTCGTTGAGCCATTTTAGGGCCTTTTTGGAGAGTTTTAGGACTGTCATAACTGATTTCCAGAGTTAGTTTTGCCATTTTACATGTCTATCTTGTATGTGTTGAGTAATCCACCTCATGGCCCTCCATAGGAGCCCATCATTTTTGCATGCATTGGATACATTTCAGTGGTTATTTGGGCATATTTTAGCATGCCATCTTCCTATTTGTGGCTGGTTTGGTGACCTCTCTTGTGCTTCATATACATGCCATGTAAACCATGCTTACTAGCCTATGTCGCATGTTGTTTTAGCCCTTCATGTTAGCACTTTTTGGCCATGCTTGAAACTGATTTGGTGCATGTTTAGGACTGCCTTGGCTCTATTTTCATGCCTCATGATCAAATAATGCTTGCTTTGCATACTTGTGGTTCTATGCATTTGCCTAGTTTTGAGTTTCGGGGCCTATTTCATGCATTGGGTGACATGTTTCCATGATTCAGGACCATTGAGCATATTATTTCAGAGCTGGAAATTGCATGTTTGTATGCCATCTTTCATCCCTTGCCATGTTTTGGTAGAGTGGCATTTGATGCCTTAGGACCAGTCCCTTGCATCATGCATGTTTGCATGTGTTTCGGTTGTCTCATTTCCATCACATGGCCACTGATGTGAGTGGCTGAGGTCTACTCATGTTGGTGTAAGCCCATCGTGCATCGTGTATGCCATTTTAGTCCATAGTATTACGTATGTTAGGTTGCATGTTAGTGCGATGTGTTGTGCATGTTATGTTGTTAGTATTGTGTATGCCATGTCATTCCTCGCATTGTGTATGCTAGGTTGTTAGTCGCATTGAGTATGCCATAATTCATGAGTGTTGTGCATGTCATATAGTTCATAGCATTATGCATGTTAGTCGCATTTGCATCACTTAGTTGCATCACATTAGGGTCGCATGATAGATTTGCATTGGTGCATGCCATCCTACTTGTTGCATTGTGTTTGGAGTAGGAGTTAGCCCAAACACGGGAAACGAGGCGCGTTTCGTACTCAAAGTGACGAAGTGTGTCTCAATTCCCACTTGCCGGCACTCCGGATTATACATGATGGAGTCTAGGCCTTGTCGTGTTCATTTGTGCATTCATTCCATATCGAGTCGTGCAATTCAGTCCCTTGGCCATCATGTATTGAGATGCGTGGTTGGTGGCCCGAGGATCGAGGGCTACGCTTTCTAGAGCTTATGCAAGGATGGGGAGTGTGGTCGTGCACACATTTGTTGAAAATACCTTACCATGTCTCTCTCTTGCTTTGTGTTGCAGAAAACCAAGATCCAAAGGTAGAAAGTGGTCGGCCGACCAGGTTTTCTGGCAGGCCGACCACCTTTTTTGGTATCCACCACAAAGGGTGGTCGGCAGGTGTCTCCAAAGCCAATACCTGGTCTGCAGCCTTCCCAAGGTGGAGTTTCAGCCTTCTGGAGCTTTGTGCAAGTTTCTAAAATCAGTTGCAAACAAAGGCGAGACGAGGCATCGCGATGGAATTTCCCGACGAGGCGACAAACAATGTATGGACGAATACAACTCTAGCATGCACTTAGCTGCTTGAGCTAACAGAACTGATCCCTTAACTTCTCCCTGACAGCGGGAGACAAAAACTTCTCCTGAAAGGCATCAACGAAAGCCTCCCAAGTCCCTCCAATACAGCCCCGCATGAACTTCCACCACTGACCCGCATCTCTCTTCAACTGGAAAGACGCCAAGGTCACTTTGAATGCCCCGTCTTCGATGCGAAGCATCTCAAACATCTTCGTCATCTGCTCAAGCCACTCATCGGCCTTAAGTGGCTCTTTCGGATCCCCCAGAAACTCATCCAGATTAGACCGAAAAAACTCTCTCTTAAGAACAGAAGGCCCTGCCTCAGCAACATGGGCCTGGACTTGATTCTCAGCTCTGAGAATGTCCATGGATTCCCTCAATGCTCCTGCCATCTCGCGGGCTAAGGCGCCCATGGCCTGTGGACCTACTGGCTCGGCCACATTGGCCTGACCAACACCCTCTTGTTGCACCGGAATCTCATCTGGTATAGGCATCTCCTGCCTACCACGCCTACCACCACGTCTACCACCACGTCCTCGTCCTAACACCCTAATAAAGGTAACGAAGAACATTAGCACATTCACAAATGTGCCAAAGCTATTTCACTCGCGTCCTAATGCATGGACAACAGTAATTCATTCCACGTAAGCACATAATCACATAAGCACTAACGAATTTCATTTCCGAATAATGACAGTCCCGTGGCATTGCTAGAATTTCGGTTAGAAACAGCATTGATCAAGTGCTTTTCCAACAGGACTCCCAGAAACCCAAGGATCCAATCAACATCCTAGAAATTAAATCTCATACACATATAGTCACATAAACATGTTATCACATAAGTAGATAACATTACACCTAAGTCTCTAACAAGCGAGACAAACCCATTGTGGTACTAACCACTTCCCACGTACCCAAAGTATTCAAACACGGTACGCTCTGATACCAAGTTGTAATGCCCTCAAAATAAACCATAACTCATACATTCATGATACAAGAAAATGACAATATATTCCATACATCAGAGTGTTTAGCACAAAAGTATTACATGTTGACAACAAAAGTAAATGCCCTACGGGCTTACAACTTTCCAAGTCAACACTTGGGTTCAACAAAAGAAGAGTTCTAACTCTTTATACAAAATAAGCCCTTGGCTTGATTTACATGTAATACAAAAAGATAACACAAAAATATCTTCCAGCCTCTAAGCCTTCCAAGCTACGTCCATGGAGGTGGCATATCACCTGAACCTAAAAATGATGTCCCGTATAGGGTGAGCCAATGCCCAGTAGAGATATACTAAACCAATTATGAGCAGTAACTAAAACATTAGCATTTGATAAATGGCCAACACTTGTAAACCAACTTATAGCACAATCCAGTTCCATGACAAATATGTACATGTTTCATTTCACTTTCCTTTACTTATCCAATTCAATTCATAAACATGGCTCAGAACCTGGCCGAATAGTTAAATGAGACTACATCTCATATTAAAAACACTTCCAATTATCCACAATTCAAATGAGACTACAACTCATGTCAAAAACACTTCCAATACTTCAATTATCCGCGTTATGCAAACGCAATTAGAATTTCGGGACTTTCACCCTGGACACTCGGCCAACTTAGTTATCAATAGAGTCCATCCCCTTTCTCCTCCCAAACGGGTTTGAGAGTCCATCCCCTATCTCCTCTCAAACCATAGAGAACATCCCCTATCTCCTCCCAAACAATATACATATACAACGTATTTAACACATATCATATACAATGATCAATCAATACACATATTCGATGTATTATTCCAACCGTCATATTCAATGACATATTCCACATGATTATTTTCAGTTTTCCCTAATCAACATACAGTGTCTACAACAATCATGACTATCCTCCACCGATAGCCCAAACTAGTTATCTCTAAACAGATAATAAATTTGTCAAACAAATAAAATATCAACATTTACGTAGGTGAGTGATAAATTAATCCAACTACACCATTCAATTCCATAATTTCCCAATTCCATGATTTCCAACTCAATTTCATATTTTCCCAAATTAATTATTTAAATTAATTATTCAACGTAATTAGGGTATTTTCCCCCTTTTTCCATTATCAACCCTAAGGTTCAATTTCATCAATTTAACAACAATATTACCATTTTCCAAGGTCTCACATACACATGGGATTTAACATTTTGAAAACCCCCTTTTTATAACCTCAAATCAAACCCAAACTTTCTCAAAATCACCATAATCCACCATTTATACAAAATACATAATATCTATGTCAAAACCCATAGAAAGGAGTAGGTTATCCCTACCTCAAATGAAGAGACCAAATGGAGAAGATGAAGAAAACTCGAGATGCTCCAAACTCAAGGATTTTCGGATCAAAATGTAGCCCACACCAAGCTCCACCTTTCTTACAAAGGGATTAGAGTAGAAACACTCTAGAAGTAGATGAAATCTTAGAGAGAGAGAGTGTGTAGAAACAGAGGTAGCCGATCTAGGGTTTGAGAAGAAAATATAGATGAAAAAATGAAGTGTAACCCGCTACTGCCAACTGATATATTCGAGGCTCGCTCGAGCGAAGGAGTGGTCACTCGAGCGACCAGACACAAAGAAACCTCGCTTGAGCGCACAAAGCCTCGCTCGAGCCAACAATTCGCAGCTTCAGGTCTACAACCCAGAAGCACGCTCGAGCGAAGAAACCCAAAACATACAGCTCGCTCGCTCGAGTGAAGGAAAGCTCGCTCAAGCCAAGAAATAAAACCTTCAGGTCAAAAAGAGACGCAGACGCAAGCTCGAGCGCAAGACTTCTCGCTCGAGCGCAAGACTTCTCGCTCGAGCCACCAAACACACCACTCAACTCTCGCTCGAGCAAAGGAACCCTAGCTCAAGCGAAGGAACTAAAACAAAGAGCTCGCTCGAGCGAAGACACCAAAATCTGGGCAACAACCATTTGTTTCAAAACACACCCAACCTGTTACAAACCTGCCCAACACATCCTAAAACTCAAATACAAGGAATTAAAGGATGGAAACAAGATATACACAAAACCAACACCACGAAACCTAAGTCCAGAATACAACAACCAATGAAGGGAAAACTGGGATCGCTATAACCTCCCCCCATTAAAGAATTTCGTCCCTGAAATTAGATATAAGTTTTCAAAAACATGATTTCTCAATTCCCAACAATATTACAATTCAATATTCAACAACTCGACTCATTACTAGTCATCCCATCTCTTTTCAAGAGGCAAATTACAATATATGTTACAACATGCATTATCAACATGCATTTCTTTCAAATCCAACAAATTCCAATATCATCCTCCACCATTTCATAACATATTCAATGTTAATAATATATTTACGTTTCTATAACACATTCAACATATACAATGCTAGATTATCTTCCATTTTCAAGGCATAACTAGCCATTACAATACTCTCATAAACCAAAACATATACAATGCTTTACAACTTAAGACATATTCAATGTTCTTAAAGTTTATCAACAAAACAAAATTCCCAATACATGGTTAAGCATTATCAAACAAGTGTGGATATTTCTCACGGACATCCAACTCACGTTCCCAAGTGGTGCCACCTACAATTTTTGAGCCGGGCAGCGAAGAAGGCGGTCCGAATGGAGCAAGATGATCAGAGGATGGACTCCTTGGTACACCGAACTATGACCACCCTAGCATACCACCGACCACCAGCTCAGGCTGAAAGCTACCCATCTTGTTATCAGGGGCCAGGCAACAATCAACCAATGAATATGGAGCAAGCACCAGAACAACATGGAGCAACCCCAGCCTACCCTATAGAGGTGTCGTCTGAACACAAATCCCCCTCACCAACATACACCCACCGCTCTCCGGACCAAGCCACTGACTCTGCTGATGAAGACCCAAAAGAAGACTTTGAGTGGTCGGGAAATGAGAACTAGTTTGAGGAAAGAGTAAAGCTAGACTTTTGTAAGACCCATAAGACCCGCTAATGGGATCCTTAGAATAAGACAGCCTGAACTCTGTAATGCGTGGATGCCCTTTAAATATAACTCCGATTAGGAGCCCTTTTATAATGATGCCTACTATAATATACGAATGATGTGTTGATCTATGTTGTTGACTGTTACTTGTTTTAGTACACCCTAAGAAAACTGAACTTTCATTTCAAATCTAAATAGTAAGATTTTCTAAAACTGGAAACCAATTCACCATGTGCCATGAACAAAATGGTGGACACGCGCGCTAATGACTATGCTGGAACCAGCAATACCGCATGGAACTGCCCCAGAAACCAATGCGGACCCGTCCCCACAGGGGTTGACGTCCCCAATAATCTAGGACATCAAATTTTGGAGGGATTAGGGCAAGTAAGGAACAATCGGCAGAATGAGAGGACTCGACTCTTTTCTGAGTTTTGAAAGCAGAGGCCCCCAAAGTTCACAGGTGTACCGGACCCAAAGGTAGCTGAAAACTGGCTTTGAAAGATAGAGAAAATGCTAGACACCATGGGCATAACCGAGGTCACTGATAGAATAGCTTTGGCAGTATTCGAGCTTGATGATGAGGCTGACCACTGGTGGGAGTTAATCAAGAACACTCGTGACGTAGCAAGCCTATCATGGAACCAGTTCAGGGAACTGTTCCTATATAAATATTTCCCAAGTACAGTCCGTTGAGACCGAGTCAAGGAATTCCAAAACCTGGAACAAGGAAACATGACCGTGACCCAGTATGCTGCAAAATTTGAAAAGCTAGCCCGTTATGCAACTAGATTTGTAGCAAATGATGAAGAGAAGGCAAAGATGTTCGAGTGGGGGTTAGACCTTACAGTCAGGGGAAGAGTTCTTCTGCAACGACTTCCCTCATATGCTGAGGTGGTAGATACGGCATTAGAGTCTGAAAGGAAAGTAATCGATGCTAGAAAGGCTTGGAACAAGAGGAGAGGGAGTCAGACGTCTATTGGACCTCAGAGGAACCAAAAACAAAACATGACCCCAAAGCCCTACTCCAGACCACCACAACAGCAACCGTAACAACAGATCCAGAGAGGAGGCTATCAACAAAGGCCGACGGGACAAATCCAGTGCTTTCATTGCCAGCAATTAGGGCACAAAAAGAGCGAATGCCCCCAACTCCCTCCATCTGGGTACCAAGGAGGAGGTTTCGGAGCAAATGCCCAGGCATTAAGTGGGCAGAAGCCTTGGACGAACAAGACTAGATCAACTAGGCAGCAACACCAGAAGAATAGGGGAACTCAAAACACCAAGACCAATGGCAACCAGAAGGCAACTGGCAAAGTCTTTGCCTTGCAAGAGGAAGAAGCAGGCACATCTGTAATTGAGAGTAATTTAGTACTACACAATTCTTGGGTGCATGTTTTATTTGATACTGGTGTATCCCATTCCTTTATATCCTCTGCTTGTGCTAAGTCATTAGGACTTGTATGTGAAACCTTAGAAATTGCCTTAAACGTAATGTCACCTATGGGAGGATGCGTTCAAATAGGTTTGATCTGTAAGGGCTGTAAGATAGGAATGTCGTACTTACACTTAACTTGCGACCTTCGTGTCATGGAAATGTCGGACTTCGATATCATTTTGGGCATGGACTGGTTGTCTGCCTACCAAGCAGTGATCAACTATCATCAGAGGAAAGTGGTAGCTCACACGCAAGATAGAACTCGTTTCCAGTTTAAGGGGGATAGACAAGACCCCATGGCTTCAACAAAACATAGGACGCAGGGGTGCGATCAAATTGTAGGTAGGATAGCAAGTCTAATTTTAAATAAGGAGGGCCAAGGAGAATTAGAACTTCTGCGCATAGTATGTGAATTTGCAGATGTATTTTCTACAGAGTTACCAGGATTGCCACCAACTCGGGAAGTAGACTTGAGCATCGAGCTACAACTTGGAACCACCCCAATATCCATGACCCCGTATCATATGGCACCAGCAGAATTACGAGAATTGAAGACACAACTACAGGAATTGCTCGAGAGGGGATTCATTAGGCCAAGTACTTTGCCATGGGGAGCACCCGTGTTATTTGTTAAAAAGAAGAATGGGTCGTTGAGGCTATGCATAGATTACCGTCAACCCAATCGAGTCACGATTAAAAACCGATACCCACTCCTAAGGATTGATGACCTTTTTGCCCAACTTAGAGGCTCAAGGTGCTACTCAAAGATCGATCTCAGGTTAGGCTACCATCAACTACGGGTCAAGGAGGAGGACATACCAAAAACTGCCTTTCGTACTAGATATGGCCACTATGAGTTTGTAATAATGCCCTTCAGACTAACCAATGCACCGGCAATATTCATGAGCCTAATGAATAAGATCTTTAGACCATACCTCGATCGGTTTGTGGTAGTGTTTATTGATGACATCTTGGTATATTCAAGGTCTGAAGAAGAGCATGAGCAACATTTAAGGACTGTCCTTCAAGTTCTTAGGGATAATCGGTTATATGCCAAGGCAAGCAAATGTGAGTTATGGTTCAATAAAGTAAAATTCTTAGGGCATGTAGTGTCGGAGAATGGGATTGCGGTGGATCCAACCAAGGTGGAGGCAGCATTAGATTGGAAACAACCGAAGACCGTGTCAGAAATCCGCAGTTTCTTAGGATTGGCCAGTTATTACCGGAGGTTCATTCTAGATTTCTCCAAACTATCCAAACCAATGACTCATTTGACGCAAAAAGGGGTAAGGTATGAGTGGGACGAAGCTTATGAAAAATCCTTCCAAGAGCTAAAGAAGAGGTTAACTAGTGCACCAATTTTGACCATCCCAAAACGAGAAGTGGGGTATACTGTGTATTGCGATGCGTCTAAAGAAGGGTTATGGTGCGTGCTCATGCAAAATGGAAAGGTAGTCGCGTATGGATCCAGGCCGTTGAAACCTCATGAGCGTAACTACCCAACACATGACTTGGAGTTAGCAGCCGTAGTTTTTGCCCTAAAGCAATGGCGTCATTACCTGTATGGGGAACAATTTGAGATTTTCACAGATCACCAAAGTTTGAAGTATCTATTTACACAGAAGGACCTCAACTTGAGACAGAGATGATGGATGGAGTATCTTGAGGATTTCCAGTTCACTCTCTCATATCATTCTGGTAAAGCCAATGTAGTAGCAGATGCTTTCAGTCGTAAGAGCAGAGGGATGATGGCTAGGATCTCCATCAAAGAATGGGATATGATTAAGACACTCAATGAATTCGGGATTCAAGTAGAATCTCAAGATACAAACGCATAACTTAGTGCACAGAAGGTGATGCCTAAGTTGATGAATGAGGTCATGGAGGCCCAAAAGCATGATCAAGAGGTAGCCTATATCAAGGGACGTTTGGAATCAGGAGAACCCATTCTCAACTGGGAAATTCACCCCGATGGGAGTTTAAGATACCGAGGTAGATTGTTTGTACCAAGTGACGAGTTACTTTGAGAAAAGGTACTTAAGGAATGTCATCATTATGCATTCGCAGTACATCCAGGAGGGACTAAAATGTACCAAGATTTAAAGAGGCAGTATTGGTGGAATGGAATTAAGAAGGAGGTGGCTAAATTCGTGGCAAAATGTCTAACATGCCAACAAGTGAAGACGGAACATCAAAAACCAAGGGGAATGTTGCAACCTCTACCAATAGCCGAATGGAAGTGGGAGTACGTGATAAAGGACTTTGTGACAGGGTTACCTAAGTCGCCTAGAGGGCGCAATGCTATATGGGTAATAGTAGAGCGCCTCACCAAGTTAGCACATTTCTTACCCTATAGGATGACCGACACTTTAGAGTCCATGTGTAGGCTCTACATTGGAGAGATCATTCGACTACATGGAATTCTGGTATCTACTGTGTCAGATCATGATCCTCAGTTCACCTCTCGATTCTGGGGAAGCCTGCAGGAAGCTCATGGTACTGAGTTATGTTTTAGCACTGCCTTTCACCCGCAAACGGATGGACAATCTGAACGCACCATCCAGACACTCGAAGATATGTTGAGATCTTGCACAATGGATTTTCAAGGAAGTTAGGAACGACACCTACCCCTAATTGAGTTCGCCTATAACAATAGCTTCCAAGCTAGCATCGGTATGGCACTTTTTGAAGCATTATATGGACGACCTTGTAGATCGCTGATTTGTTGGGCGGAAGTGGGTGATGCAAATCTGATAGGACCCGAACTTGTTCTAGAAACTACTGAGAAGGTCAACTTGATCCGACAACGGTTAAAGACTGCTCAAGACCGTCAGAAGAATTATGCAGATAAGAGGAGAAGGCCGTTCATGTTTGAAATAGGCAGCCACGTGTTCCTAAAGGTGCAACCTAGGCGTGGAGTCTTACGTTTCGGAAAAAAAAAAAGAAAAACTGTCACCACGATATATTGGGCCTTTTGAGGTGTTGGAAAGAGTTGGCGAAGTAGCATATAAACTAGCAGTTAACAGGGATACACGACGTCTTCCATGTATCTATGTTAAGAAAATACATCGCCGACTCATCACACGTCCTCAAATGGGAAGAAATCAGTCTTGACAAAGATGCTACATTTAAAGAAGGACTGGTAACAATACAGGACAGCCGAGAGAAGAACCTTAGAGGCAAAACGGTTCACTTGGTAAAAGTGCTATGGCGTCATCGGGGAATTGAGGAATCTACTTGGGAACGCCAGGATTGGGTGAAGGCAAACTACCCCGAACTTTTTGAAGGCATTATGTAGTTGAATTTTGGGGACGAAATTGTTTTAAGAGGGATAGGTTGTGAAGCCCCTGAAAAATGTTTTCTCTAAGAAAAAAAAATATAAAAAAAATGTTTAAATTATTTGCTTAAAGTCCTCAGTTACTAGACTTATTTCGAACTAGTGTATATAATGTTTAAATTATTTTCCAACTAGTGTTCATTTAATCCAACTAGTGTCCATTTAATGCCAACTAGTGTCTTTTCATAATCCAATTGGTGTTTATTAGTGGGCTTTAATGAACCAATAGATCCTAACTTGCCCTTTCAATTCCTTGTTACACCAAGTTGCCTATAAATATCACCAAGCAACACTCTCACACACCCATATTCGACTAAAGGAGAGGAAGGAGAACAAAAGAGAAATTTTGAGAGGAAGAGGAAGGGAGAAGAGAGCCATCTTGTTCAAAGCTTAGCAGGTAAGCCACAACACAACCTTCTCTTCATTTTCCCTTTCAATGCATGTTCTTAAGGGTTCTAAATAATGTTTTCCAGATCTGTTATTTATGAGTACTTGTGTTAAAAATGCTAAGAGTTGAGTATTGATTCTATCTCTCTTGTATTTTCCCCATTTCGGTACAAAACCATTTTTTTTTCCATATCAATCTCTCAACTTTCCAAGGGCACACCTTCAAGCAAACTTTAGCATGTTTTCTTCACAAAAGAAATGAAAGCTTTCCCTTGGTGGAACCCTTTTCTCATAAATATTCTTGTTTTGGGCATTCTACCTTAGAATCTATTTATGCAGGCCACTTTCAAAAATTCTAGGAAAATGTATAACATTATTCTGGGCCTCTATTTTAGGTCAAAATTTTCCTTAAGGAGTTATCTTTCAACTAAAATTGGTTTCATCAAAAAATGTTAAGCGGTTTGCACGAAAATCAAATTTTTGCAATGATCGACGGGTCTGGACAGAATCTGGACAGCGCTAGAATGTTTTCTAAATAACTTAAAATCTGGAAAAGCAAACCCATTTCTGAAAAATGTTCTACAAACTAGATCAAATTCTCTATGAACCATAGGAAGACCGAGTCCAGTGAAGGATCTAAAGTGGTCCTTTCATTTTAATCTTTAGGTGACGTTAAATCTGGAAATTTTGTTATGTATGGATGTTTTATGCCCTTGTATTCATGGAAATGTTTAATAGCTTATGGTCATATCTTGGTATGATATTGTGTGTGTTATGTTATGTTATTTATCTTTCTCATCTTAAGGATGCGTGCTTATGTGGTTATTATTATCTTGTAAGTTGGACTAACCTTGATTAAAACATTTAACTCAACGGGAAACCTAATTGGGAGGGTATTGGGTTTCGAGCACTTGAGTAATGAAAAGATGAGAATTTTGTTATATGGTTTGTTGGGATGTGTTCCCTATTCGGAAGTTAAAGTCTTGCGCAAGTGGTTTTCGGAACCCTTGAACGGAGCGGTTGTATTCGGACCCTAGGTGGCTTGGTGTGAGGAGGGTTGTGGGCAAGGCCCTATTTCACTGTCTGTTTTGAGGCCCTACAGTTGGCGCTACGTGGTATATAACCGATGGTAGGCATCCGAAGTTAGTTTGCAACAAAGCAGTAAAAGAGGGGGCATACCGAATAAACCGAATCCGATTCTTGTGGTTGGGAGGACGAAATCTCTTTGGGGGATTTCTAGTTTGCTAACATTTAACTTGTAACCATTTATTTATTTATTTATTCGTGTATCATGCTTTACTACTTGATGTTATAATTGTGATTGTGTATTGGACTTTAAAAAAAATGTATGGGATGTGTGTGTGTTTACTGGGCATTCAAAGCTCACGGCGTGTTATGCCAGGTGACGAAGAGGAACATATAGCTAGAGACAACGAGCCTAAAATCTTCGAAGACCTTTGGCTATCTTAGAAAAGTTAAAAAGTTCTCTTTTAATATTTTTGTAAGACTCGTACAAAGATTTAAATTTCCTTTTTGGGATGTAATGTAACGGAACAAGCTTTTGCATTTAAGGTTATTTTGTGGTTGTTATGTATTTATATTCAATATAATCAGAGGTATTCACCTTATCGATGCTTATGAGACCTTGTGTTAATACTTGTTAGAATCTGTCAAAATTGACCATAGGACTCAGCAATGACTCTCCCCTGCCTATAACCAATAGTGTATAATCGGGGCGTTACATCAGCCAAGGTGAATCTTGACAAAAATACATCCTCCACGCCATGCTCAATCTCCAGAACTGGTGTACAAACCTCTGGTGGCAGATGTATTGAAGAGTTCCCAAAAACAATTGCCACCATCTTCCCGTGGGGGTACTTCAACATCTGGTGTAAGGTGGAAGAGATGGTTTTCACTTGGTGCAGCCACGGCCGCCCAAGGAGTAGATTGAAGGTGGCTGGAACATCTAAGACATGAAAATTAATGTCCTGTTGCCCCCGGCCAACCTGAGTCTTGTTCTGTACCGTCCCCATCACCTCCCAACTGGTATTATCATAGACCAGTATCACCGGGGCTGTAGGCTTGAAATCTACGGGCTTCAACCCAATTGCATATGCCGTTCTCGACGGACATACATTGATTGCAAATCATGTGTCAACCAGGACCACCGGTATCCATTTCTCCTTGCAATTCATAGAGATATAGAGCGGCTTGTTGTGATTGAAGCCCTCGGGGCGGTAGTTCTTTGTCTGTGAAGGTCAATGTGGGGGAAGCTCCACCCGGGAACACCAAAACCACCAACTGCTCAGGCATTTTATCAATTGAAAGCTTGGCCCTGTCCATGGCTGTAAGGACGGCTTGTCTGTGAACCCTAGAGGCCATAAGCAGTCCCCAGATGGAGATGCCTGCCTGAATTTTCCTTAGCTACTTCAGTATAGCTTCCTCCTCTAGCGGTTTCTCTTTCTGCCTTTCTACTTCCTTGTCTTTCCTGGACACCTCTGGCTGGTCCAAGTGTGGGGGCTTAAAGTACCGCCCACTTAGGGTCATATGGTCCACCTCAGTGTACCAGGTATCGTCAGGTTGATTATGTCCCCAGTCTTCATCAGTATGGGCAAGACGCAAATCATTGTCTTCCTACCACATCCCTTCGGCAATCGACAGACAGCTGTCCGGTTCCATCGTAGCTGTTGCTGTGTCCTCAACACGTTCTACCTCTCAGGTGACTTGGCTTTTCTAGCCTTTTCATCGTTCTCGATCCTCTCTTGCTAAAACCTCTTCAAAGCAATCTCCTGTTCGGTGTCTGCTATACCCAAACTACCCAAGTCCCGAGCATAATTCTTTGCACCGGTGCTCTCCGGCGATTCTTCCTTGTTCACGACCATTCTGGCCACTGTAGATGTTCCAGTTTCTGACTGCCCCTATTTCGGCTAAGACCCCTCAACAATATCTGGCTCGTCACTGAGCCACCCTGTAGCATCTGTTGCTCTGTTCGCATCATACCAACCAACCTGCACATCCCCCAGGTCCCGCTCATTAAAGAACTGTAGGTTGCTAATATCCTCCTCAATGTCAACTAGATCATCCAAGCCATGACTCGGCCCCGTCTTCCCGGACAACATGTACCTCTGCCCCAGTTGGCCACTCCACCCTTGGCTTAGCCTGATCTGTTGACATAATAAAACCGCACGGGTTGTATGCTTCCTCAGTTATGCTCTCGGTGCCCTCAGATTCTGAACCAACATTCCCATTCTCCTTGAAAGTCACCCCAGCTTTGTCTTCGACAGTCACCACCACTGGCTTGGGTAGGGTTAATGACATGCTCATCATGCACAAGTCTATGCATTCCGGGATGAACACCATCGGCTTAGATAGGTGGAAGGGAGTGATATATATGCTAGGGTCATACGGGATAGCCATGGTTTGAATCAGGTTTATCTGTCTGGGTGGAGGAGAGGGGTTGTTATATGGTGGAAAGGGGTTTGTGGTGACGTTTGGTTTGTCAGGAGGTGAAATCACCTTGTTGTCAATGAGATCTTGAATCTCATGACGTAGTCTGAAGCAAAAGTCGGTGTCGTGACCTCGTTACTGATGGAAGGCACAGTATTTAGTCAAGTCATGCTTTGAAGGGAGAGGATTGGGTAGAGGCCGTTATTCTAACGGTTTGAGATGTCCTTTCCTGAGTAGGACCCCTAGAGCTTTAGACAAAGGCATATAAAGTGGGGTAAAAACCCTCTTGCCTCAAGGTGGATAGTTTGCTGGTTGAGAGGTGGTTCCGAAGGCAGCGGTGAAGGGTGTGGCTATTTTTGGGGTGGTGGTGGTGACCATGCCCACATCAGAAGTTCTTGCGACGGCACTACTACTTGTGGTTGCATTCAAACCACAGGTGAAGGCCCTCTTGGGCTGCTCCCTTTCGTGGTCGATCAGACCTTGTTTCATGGTATCTCCAATCTGTACCCCAATCTCATGCAAGTCAGCAAAGGTGGGAAGGGGTAGGACTTTCATTTTCTTCATCAACTTGGGTTGCAGGTTGCATACAACCATCCTTATCTGATCCTTTTCGAGTGGCCGAGTTGTCATCATAGAGGCCTTAGCCCTCCATCAAGTAACAAAATCAGAAAAGCCTTCCTTCGGCACTTGTCTGGTTGTTTCGAGATCATGAGTCGTGACCTCGATTTGGGTATTGTATGAGTATTGAGCAACGAAGGCCTCGGCCATCTCCTTACAGCTCCTTTTCACTGAGTCCTCCAGCTTGGCGTACCAAATGGCCGCAACACTCGACAGGGTCCGACTGAAGAGTGATAGTTTCTGGAGTCTCGTCAAGCCCATCAGGCGCAAAATATCAGAAAACAGCCTCAAATGAACCATAGGATCGCCTGAGCCGTCAAAGCGATCTATGTGCAACATTTTGAACCTGTCCGGCAATGTCACCGCCGAATCAATGTATCCATCTTCTATATTCGGGATCAAGTTAACTCCCTGGGCTCGCTCGAATAGCTTTTCGAACCTCAAATTCGAACAGCATGTCCACTGGATTAGTCGATGCTTTAGACATCTGGGGTGGGATTGGCGGTGGAACTGGCCCTATTGGAACGTCCGTATTTTCCTGGACGTTTACTATTTCCTCGGGTGTTAGAACCCTAGGTGGGGGTGGGTTGGGGATGGATGCGAAGCAGATGCTCCAACTTGTTGTGGTTGCTACTGTTGTTGGAGCCTGGCAATCAGTTTTACCTGTTGGGCTACAACTTCTACCTGATGTGTGGTAACCTCTTCCTGGTGAACAGCATCCCGCTGCATGGCCTGCATGGTCTCTTGGAGTTGACACATCATATCTTCCATATTGACTGTAAAGCGCTGGTCTAACTGGACAGATGTATGTTCCCTCTCTGAGGTAGAAGCAGATATCTCAGCCCAACTGCGCACAGGTGAAGTAGATAATGGCCGCTGATCTAGTAACCGTTGTATTGATGATCTGTGCCTAGATGACCTCCGTCTCATAACCGGGGGTAATGCAGCAAACACTGGTTGTCTGTCAACTAGATCCTCAGATCGATGAATTCTCCCAATCCGAGTCCAGAGTGCTTGGGGGGTATCTGCCTCATCAGAAGCAATGATGCAATACTACCTTGCAAAAAGGAAAATAAAACAAAATAAGGAAACAACAAGCAGAAAACAGACAGCATTTCGGATTAGATAATGACTACATAGTTGATAAATCGTAAGCTGGAAAAACTGCACTCAACATTGATCTCTGCCCCCAAATCACTGCCCCAAAACTGATATCCTCAAACACTGATGTCCTTAGACCGATACCCAGACTTGCAAACTGATACATGCATCCCCTGTAGAGACACACTCTAAAAGCACATATCAAGTAAGTGAGAGCAAAACACCTCTATGGTGGGGTAGTGTTTCCCTGTCCTATCTTGTCAGGAGATAGGGTTTCACTACGCACGCATGTGGTTTCAAACAACCTACATTCGGGTAAGCAACATGTCCTAATTTGGAACAGTCTGTATGGCTTCCGATATGCACTAGGTCGAATGGTCAAATAGGGTGCCTTAGCAAAACCGAGATTTGTGTTCCCATCGTGGCAGAGCCCATAACCGGTCAGCCTTATGGCACGCTTTTCCAAGCAAGTCTCTGACAAATCGTTCAGGAATAACAGATGGCAAACACTATGTCCTAGGCGCACCAATGCAAATGCAATGCAAAGAAACACATAAGTGTAGATAAAACAACATATCATGAGTTTGAGTCAAGCTCTCTAAATCCCCAGCAGAGTCGCCAGAAACTGTAGACCGCGCGAACTTCCTCCGCGCGCCCTCCTTTCAGAGAGGGCACGAATTGGTTCATGCTACTACAGTTCAGACTCCTGTCACGGTTCTGAATCTAATCTCACAAAGTGCAATGTAAGATTGATAAACCACCAAAGAGTTCAAATCTGGCAAATCGTTTTGGAAAACTGATTTTAATAAAAAAGCGCCAAACATGGACTGATTTGCCAGATTACAAAGTCGTCACCTAAATATTTTATTTTCGGAAATTTAGGAAACCCTGACTCGTGCCAAAGGCCACGTGTCCGTCATTACCAAAGTTACCTCGACTCGGGAACTTGGGTACCAGAGAGGAAGGTCCTAAAATGAGCACCCCTGCTCACCCGATCAAAAGATCGGCCTCTACTAAGCATGAGATGTTGTTTTTATAAACACATGTGTTCTTATTCCGATTATTAGCTAGCTTACTACATGATGCGCACAACATACAAATATAGACTCAAATCACAAGAATTGGAACAAAGCATTTCATGTTTGTTTTTGAAAATGGTTTGAAGTTGCTACCCTCAAGTAGGCTAAAGTGCGGATTTGCCACCCTCAATTGGGCTTAAAACATGATTTGCCACAACCAAATGGGCTTAAAACTCGCATTTGATGAATTGTCTAATTCAAGCAACGAAGCCTTCATCCACAGGCATTCATGTAGTTTAACATTTAAGCACATAGCCTCATGGCAAGCATGCTAGATATGGCAATTACTTACACGCATGCAAGTATGCTAAAGCTTAAAGACTCACCGAGTACTCCAAGCCAAAACAAAAGCTAGTTAGAAATAATGCATGATCCTAACTATGTTAAGTGCCTAATGCAACACATGCAATAATGCAACTAAGTAGGCTCGACTATCTAATATGGCATATGAATACAACACTTGATAACATGCTTGGAAACACGTATTCAAGTAAGTGTATTGAAATACAATGCAATTTGAATGATGCACCAAGCCCGGTGCATACAATACAAATGAATGATGCACGTATGCAAGCATAAGATATGCTAATCGAGATATGCCCTAAACTAACCATCAAAAGCTGATAAGTAAAAGGGAGAAAGAAGAGGGGGTTGGAAGACATGTACACACACACGCACCCTTATTACAACATTGTGCCCTCTCGGAGGAGGGTCCGAATAAGTAAGCTAACTAGCTACGCTAAGCTAAGCTACTTATTACAAACTAACTAATTAACTAACTTAGCTAATTAATTTTTACAAACCGAATTGAATAACTAGTGTAACAAGCCCCCGGGGGGGGGGACCTCGCTACAGTTCGGACTCTCGATTTATGTCACGGTTCTTAATCTGAACCAAAGAGTCCAAATCTGGCAAATCGTTTTGAGAAACAGATTTTTGAAAAAGTAGTGCCAAACATGGACTGCTTTGCCAGATACAGAGTCGCCACCTAAA